>JARQTG010000210.1:284576-310575 GCA_030142615.1 Syrista parreyssii
CAACACAGGAACATTACGCAGATTTTAGCAATAAGTCTCTTTTACTATGCAATCTACTACTGGTTACCATATTTTTTTAGAAAAAGGCTGCTACAAACTTTTCTCCGTGTACTATTGTATTATATATATTATTGTAATATATCTATATATACTAGAGTATATACGTACATACATATAGTACAGCGGAACTATCGGTACCCTATTATTGATTTTCGATAATGCTTACCCGACTCGGCTGTATTCTGTACAGTAAAATCGTCCTTTGGCTCTCGAAGCTTACAATTCTTTCTTTTTTTTTTCTATTTTATCTTGTGTCTCTTTTCAAAAATCACACGGTCACTCCTTTTCAGAAATTGACTATCTGTTCCTAGGATATAGCATCGCCTTCCTACGACACGTAGAAGTAGGGTGAATTTTCACGGACGTACCATGTCGGTGTGTCGGTCTTATAGGAATTGCAGGAGAAACGTTTCTCGCGAATCAGAAAGACCTAAATTGTAATGGCGCCATGAACTGTTTAAGTCAAGTGCTACTTGAACCTACTTGAACCTGCAAGTTGTTAAAGTTTAAAGTAGTCGTGAACGCTCGCTAATTGAATGTCCGTTTAAGTATGAAGGTGGTGCGCCATTGAAAGATGAAGGGATGATTTTAAAACCTAAGTGTTATTACTTAATGGCAATTTGAATATTTCGACATTCTATTAATGTCGTTTTCGATGACAAGTAATTGGCTGTTTTGAATTTTTTTTTTACTTAGAGGGTGGTTTTTGTCAACAGTTCTGTAGCAATTTGGAAAAATGCCTGGTGAGCGTTAATTCTCCTCGACACCTTATTAGATACTTTTTTAAGGGTCGTAGGACCCTTATTTTTTTCTCAACCCCTCCGGTAGCCCGTTTTTAAAGTCAAAGGCCTCATTTGCATTCTAACGCGTTTATACTGAGTCCGGATGGGGTGAGAACGTGCCGCGCGACCACCCCGGACGGATTCGGCTTCATGAAAATATGAAAATATCGCCAAAGTCGGTAAATGATGTTTTAAAAAGTTTCGCGATTCTTCTAGCGAATCTACCCTTACCTTTTTTTTCTCAAGCTTCGGGAAAATCCGCCCTTGTATCATCCCCTTCTTTGTTTTAGTGTTTTCTGCTTTTTTTTTTTCGTTACGTCGTTTCCAAGCTATTTTGCTTTGCTTGATTTTACGCCCTTAATTTTCTCATCCTGTTCTTGTTTAATGGTATGGGGGTTGATCGTTTTCGGTCGTGTGAAATTTACAAAGGGATGATTTTCCGAACTACGAAAGCCAGACACGTCCTTGTCACTGCTTATCATCTGCCCGAGTTACAATAGACTCCCTTTTAAAGGGGGTTGTATCTGCCAGATAGAAGGAACATCAGGGATGCATTTACTGGCAACCGCCATTCAGAAACCTCAAGCAGCTACGACCCTGTGGCTGCGACGATAGGGGATGATTGATAAACGTCACGCTTCCCTCTATAGAAACAGTGCAGCCAATCCATAACACGATAAACACTAACCTATAGTCACCGTTGCTACTATCAACCCTTTTCGCGAAACTAGCAACTCCTGAAATTTCTCGAGATCTAAACGGGAATTTATTACCTCGAGGAACTTGACGAGAGGCCATTTTGCAAAGCTCGCATCGCTAGTCAGAGCATCCACTTGATAAGGGTAGAAAACCAGACCACCATGATCCATCGTAACACAACCAGACTCTATCCGATAGCATGTATACACGCGTTTAGAATTTACGTATTTTTACATAAAAACTCCTGCACTTCATATCTAACTATCTAACTAGATGAACAGCCATTCGCCATTTTAAATCATCCTTCAAAGTACATAACGTTAAAACTTGATTACCGAAACCGAGTGAAAGCTTCAACAATCTTTCACAGTACTCATATAGTTCAAGCCACAACATATATATTTCATAGTTTGAACAAATTATATCGTTTATCCATATATCTATATTGAATTTATCGAAATATTTCAATATCCCAGCAATTTTACACTGTTCCATATAACATCTGATAATTGATCCAAAACAAAATTGCATTGCATAACTAAAATCAGGTATCGTCATCGATAAAAAATCTGGACAATTAATTTGACAGTTTATATCCACAAATACCTTGGTTTGGATAAAGCAATAATTTTTATTTTAATAAATAATTGGTCTACTGGTTTTCATAAACAATAGATATTTCAAAAAGGGCTCAGATCATTATTATCCCTATGATACGCGGTAGGTAAGATACGTTCATATATGTATATACATATGTAGAAGTAAAAGACGGAGGTTCCACTTGAGAAAAGTATATGTGATACAACAGTCCGCTGTGTGTATTGGCTGGAAATCCATGGCAATCGATTGTTGCTATCGTAATGCACGGACTGGCTTTCAGGCTTTGTAGCATTTGCCCCTGGGATACGTAGTTTGATACATTATAGAATGAAAATTGCCGCCACGATAGAGGACAAGTACGAAAAAGGGTTAAGAAGTCAAAGTCCTAACTAGGCCAGGCGTTTCTTCATCCATGTCTTTTTTTCCTCTCTTTTATTTCCTGACCATTGACCTTTCGTCGACGAGGTCAAAGACTGTGCCGACACTGCCATTCAGAGTTAATTCCCGCTTCTGCAAGAGGACGGAAATTTCCGCGTGAAGCCGCCATTCGAAAGCATCCCGATTGGCGAAGTTCGTCTTCCGTTTAAGACGTCGCAATTTCCGGGTGCGCCGAGGACGACTCGAGTTTCAACGACGCTCGAGCGTTAGACGTTCATATCGGCAATAACCTAAAGCGTCGTCCGGTCTCCTCTCTTGACAAAACGTTCAATTAAACTTTGTTCCTGGGATTTAAATAATAATAACATCAGCCTCTTACTTCCTTGAAACGATTTCCATTTTTTCTTAACGCGACGTCTTGTCGTCGCGGCGGTTGTGAGTGTAAACAAAAGTAAAATCCAGTATTTCAAACTCACTTTCACGTAACGGCTGACGGCCTATTGTATTTACTTATTTCCTTAATTTCTTTTTTGAAAGTCCGAATCTCATATTGTTCATTTCGAGCGATACGATAAATTTCATGTATTTCAAAATCGATCAATCTATGACCAACAAAATTGCAGCTCCGTCTCTCGTAAGCCAATATCCAAATGTCCATATGTTAACCCGACGCGTTCCACGTGTATACGTAATAAAAAAAGCAACATCCAGCATGGGACACAGTCACTCAAAAACAATAGAATCGTTATTCTGCATAATATCTGTACACAGAAAGTTCGTTTTAACCGTTTTCTCTGCATTGTATACTAAAGGCAAACGGATTCAATCTACCGTCATACTGTAACCGACTAAAACCAGTTATAACTGGTTACACACTATCGGAGTTGAATTAACATACTATTCGTGAATTTGCGCCTTCGGGAAGGAATCGGCGTTTAATGTGGCACGATGGATTCTAATTTTCTTCTGTAAGTACATAATCAAGAACTAGGTACATATATGATATATACTACTACGGCACTTGGAAAGGACTTCACTTCAAGCGTCACGACAGCCCTTGTAATAGAATGTAAATATAGAAACGAAGCAGCCCACATTCCCACGTAAACATACCACTCGTACTGATCAACGTCACGAACTTTTGATTAACTCAAATCGTTCCGCTTCTCTTGTTGCCATATCAAATGCGCTTCACTTTACATTATACTAACAGATTACTACTTGACGAAAAGTTTTCACCGACAAACAACATTCCCTGTCGCTCACGTTTGTCACGAACGTCGTATCTGCTGAAAAAAACATAACGAACGCTTATATGTACATTGTTCCGAATGACTTATGCAACACGTATGACTCATGCGGACAGTTTTCGAAATTATTTTTCAAAAGTATCCATGATTTTTCTATGTTCTCGCTGACTCATCCAACTCACGTGAACGTAGTCGGTTTACTGAAATTGGAAGTGGATTATTTATAGATCTTTTTATTATTACCAGCCAGCTAAAACCTACAGATACAATGTATAGGGCAATGGGATGAAGTAACGAATATGGAATGAGTGTCTATGAGAAAAAAGGAGACAGATATAATAACGTAGGAGAAAATAAAATGGAAGGATGGGACAAGAAAAAGGTTTGTTTATGTGTTTACCTTGCTTCTGTTTCTGGGTGCGAAGTCTTCCTTGCTGGCCTTCCGCCTCTTGTCCTTCAGTATCATCCTGGCAGCTGCGAACGCCATCTTGCTTTCTCTTTTTATATAATTATATATATATATATATATATCACTTCCTAACGAAATCCTACTGAACTAATTATTGCTTGTCGCGTTCTTAAAAGCAACGTCTTGATCGCGAGACGTTACTTCGTGAATCACTCGATTATTTATATTTTCATTTATACTCGATCACTTCAAGCCGATTGAAAGACTCTCCAGCCGTTAATCGTAATCGCAATAAATAATGGACGAGGATAATTTTAGATCATCGTACCGAATCGATAATCGAACCCTTGATTGAACACTATCGATTAATATCACGCTGTTTTATCTAAAATGGCGCGACCGATCGTACACGGACCAATCAGAGTGGCCCATGTACGCGCATGCTAAATTCGATAAATTGCTAATTACTAATCACAAGACTGCATATTTGATTAAATTGACCGAACTTGACGTTTGCTTTTTCCGTCACTTATATTTTCTTTTTTTTTCTCCCTCGTCAATTTACTAATCGACCGTAAAATCTTGCACTCGGGGCCAATCAGGTTGGCATCTTTGTCTTATCACTGTATCCCGAGGCTCGACATTTTTTCTTTAACGTTGCTTGCGGTTCTCCCTATCGCGTAACCGACTACATCCCAGCTGCTGGAAATCCTGATTGCGCCGACATCTCGTTCCACGGTGTAATTGACGGCTATTGTGATATGGCCGTGGATCTACAAGAGAAATCAGATCTTCTATCGCCACATGATAATATCTAAGCTCACCTACCATTGTGAATGTATTTATCATCCCCTAATGATATTATCACAATATTGTTTCCATATCGACATAAAACTTTTTTATGATTGCCAACAAAGTTCGAGCATCTTTCTTCGTTTGCTATTTTCATCATTTTGCAATCTGTCTTTCTCTCGCTCTCAGTTAATAAACAAACTCAGTTCTCTCTCTCTCTCTCTCTCTCTCTCTCTCACACCCATCCCTTCACGAGGGTTAATTTCTCCGGTTGTGGGCACAACCCCTTGCCAGGTACGTCAGGCTTGGCAGGAAACTTCCTTAATTGAATTCGTTCGGCCTTAGCGCCTCGCTGTAGTCACGCGAAACGTTACGAAGGGACAGACCGGATCGAATTTTGGTATATCGGCTAAAGTACTATGCTCCCTTTTCGACATTCTTTCCCAAATGGTCCCTAGTGATAAATGAATGATTCGCACACGATTGTCCAGCTATAGGGATTTATTTTATACCCAGTGAGACTAGAGTCGTAGTTTACCTTTCTACGAATATATTTGAACTCAAATTAAGCTTTTGTTAAGAATCGTGCTTGGGATTCTGGGTAAATACGACGCAACGGTTTCTAGGTTAGAATACCGTCGCCTGGAAATGGGTTGTTACGTAACGACGGAAGAAGGTTCGTGTATGCTTTGAGTCCTGGGGAATATAAGTCAGGTCGGTTGGTATGTTCGTTGCTTGGTAACTCCTAGCCCTTTAATTCGTCTGGAATACAAGTTTCCTACGGGATGAAAGTACAGACGCGAAAGTTTTCACTGTGGGTTGCATTCGGCTCATAACAATTACATTTACCAAGCAAATCGTCCGGGAGTGCAGACTCGGTGCTTTTGCTTTTTGTACCCGTACGCGGTGTGTACGTTTAATTTAAATCCGTACCGTAACTCCCGGGCAATTATGGTCCGTGCATGTGAGCAAAAGTGATGCGCTATAGAAAAATTGCCGGGTATTCAGTCGGAATGCATTTCCAACCTAGGAAAAATGTCAGTGGGCAGGAAACGAGTTGAAGAAAAAGAAATTGTCACGTTACATAATTTATAATTTAGCTACTATGAATTCTTATACTCTTTATTATTATACGGGGAAACTTGGATAAATTTAATGCGAACTACGTAAATCAATTACGTGACGATTGTGGATTGTCAATAGTTAACGAGCGTAAACTGTCAATTTGAATAATTCACTACGAATTCAAGTTGTTCATTAATCTATTGACAGTTGGTAATTGACGGAATATTCTGACACGTTAAATTTATTAATTTTTCGTTATTACTTTCATACGAAATCGTATAGGCTCTATTCAATTATATTTCTTGTTTACCTTTATTAATCTAGTCTTTCCTCCGACGTTCTACGTGCGCGTAATACTCGAGCGTGTCTTTATTCTCCACGGAGTAAAGTCTCGAGCGATCTTGTAATTGGTTGGGAATTAAATTTCGCGTTTCGCGGGGCGTGAATTCGCGAGTGCAAAAGCAACCGCGATATACAAAGAGGTAATATAAAGGGTGAGAGAGATAGGAGTGGAGGGGAGCAATATTCTCGTTTCGCAAGCGTAAAGGCGAATGCTTTTCGCGAACGAGCGAAGGCGGCCAGCTTGAAAATTTCATGCAACTACCGAGGCGTCGATTTTCAGAGTCTCTCGCGTAATCTCCGACCTCGAGTTCACTCGTTTTCTACGCTCCTGTGAGTGCATCTTTATTTCCCTCTCTTTTATTACTCCTCTTCATATCTATAGAATCTCGCAACCAGGTTGAACCACTCGAATTTACCAAAAAGCGAGATAAGGTACTTATATCCAGATAAAGAACCTTAACAATAAGTCGTGCGTTTGTTCAATTTTTATTTTTCAACAATTATTATTATTATTCATCTTGCTCTTTTTCTAAAATCATCAACCAACAAACACGTGAAGAAAACTTCCACGAGGCCTCCCGGCTACGAGTAAATAATTCAAAGAGCCACCGATACCGATCGTCATGGCGTGCCGGTCGCATCGCTAGATTACGCAATATGAAGCACAACCTCGCGATCGATCCATCTGAGCAAAATACCAGTTCGCCAATTCCCATGATGATCGGACAACATCGGCTAAGATCGACTTTGAGACGAAGCTCGACTAATTACCAAACTTTTGCTCGACTCTTGTCCAGGGCTATCTACTGTACTTTAGGTTAGGTTACTCCATTCAATTTCATTCGCTCGAGAGTCACCCCCCACCTACCCCTATCTACCGGAGAGATAATAACGTCGTCAGAAGGGAGCCATCGCAAAAAAGGGACGAATTTCAGGAGGAGGTATAAAAATTGCATTATGCAACCCTTCAACGAGAGGCTGCGCAACCAAGTTTAATCGCGCGGTTCGCGAATTGCGAATGGGACCATCCCTCTGGATTTCCATAGAAATAACTAGTGCATTATGCGGCTAGCTTAAGGGTTGCAGTTTCTCTGTTCCTATAACGGCGACTATGTATCTGTCCTATATTATTAAGCTTCATATTTTATTTCCTCCAATGAAGGGTGGCGAAATAGGAACGAAAAAAAAAAGTCATGTCGCATAATCCTATGGCGGCATATGTGAAAAACCGCATACGGAGAAACCAAGTCACTGGGTTAGCAAAGTGGTATTGGGGTTGTATAGGTTAACAGCTTCTAGTCACGCGGGCCACGTTTGTACTGATAAAAGGCCACGTATTTTCTATACTGGCCATATACCACAGAGGGATGAGATATGTGGTGGGATGTACGATTCCTGCATTTAAATTTAATTAATTAGTCGAAGAGAGTAAAAAGGTCGTTGTTTCAAATTTCATGTGGTACTATACTACTTTAACTGATCTGACAGTACCCATGGTACGGTTCGATGATTTTCGATGGGTGACTATACCGTTGCGAGTTTTCGGGGTTCATTACGGATAATGACGGTAGTAGGGTAGGTTAGGTTGGTATAGTAGTTAGTACGTAGTATCTATCTCTACGTACTAGTACTAGGACTACGGCCGAGGCACTTAATTATACCGGGAAGTATCGTTACGGACAGGCTGCCAAACTCGTCGAATAACCTAGTCGTTACGTGGAAACGGTATTTTCGATATACATACGTATATAGATGCTAGCAATAAGCGGTTCGTTGCTTGGCTGCCTGACTGGTTGCTACGAGCGTTTAGGGAGATGGAAAAATGTTTCCAATGTGTTTCGTATACATAGCTATTTTTTCTGGATATCGTATTATCCTCTATAGTTACTCGTTTACAAATTTCGTACTGTTTCCATGTAACGATTTTTTTTTACGGATGACAAACACGCGATTTTTATCGACGATATTTAATAAGGATGCTGGATGATCGTTGAGATTGATAAATTGCACAATTTTTTGGTTGACGATAAAATGTCGAAATAAATACTTTGCGAAAAAAATTATTTATTTTATTTTTTATTCTTCATTTATCGGTCAGTTATCGTTTTGGTTATTATTTCATGATTATGTTCACGTCCCTCCCGATGAACACGTCTTTCCGAAAATCCGAATTTTCACGAACCATTCCATCTTTGTTACTCCCATGGGAAGTGGTATAGGGGAGTATTGATCACTCCCACGCTGCACCCTTCTCCACTACCCTACAAGCACCCTCCGGCGGCACCCCCTAGCAACCCCTCCGAATTCTCGGTCCTCTGGCAGCACCCTCTCAGCTGGACCAACCCCAACCCAGCTTTCCTTCCTTCCTTCCTTCCTTCCTCATCAACGGATTTCAGGAAACCCCTTGGATTCCACATAGTGGTCCATGTCGATCTCATAAACGGGATTTTCGATTATACCATGTCAGATTAATACTATTTCTGAAATAATAAGCTGACTGATAATCATCCTTTTTCATGATATTTGACGATACTTCCAACGATTTATATCGACGGCCATTACATGTATACAATAGAATAAACACTGTATTGTAGTAACTTTAACTCGTACGTAATTATACGAATAATCATTAATTTTATAGCTGAAAAATCCCTAGGAAAACCACAACTATTTCCCTGCCGAGAAATCCCGCTTTTGTTTTTGGTCGGGCGATTGTGGGATATTCAGACTGCAGAAAAAAGAAAAATTCTTAAAAGCACCGGAGGATATTCTCTTTTTAAAGCTGAGGATTAGCTCTCGTGAAAATGTCTATTTATTATGGAACTTGTATATCTGTATGAGGATTCTTCGTATAATAGTCATTCTAAATATATACATATATATATATATTTATGTAATATATTAATTTTACTAATCTAATATATATAGTCGATTTACGAGTTCGATGTGGTTTTTTGACAGATCGAAAAAAATGAGGTCTTTAAACAAGGTACACATGTTACTACATAAAATATTTATTACAAAGTATGCATATGCATGGTTTTGCACTAAATATACATTATTTTTTTATTTTAAAATATATTACGTTATTCTATGAAAAACCACGTGCTATTTGATAAGGATTGCATTGCTTGTGAACTGTCAAAAAAATAAATGGAATTCGTGAACCGACTACATATATATATTCGGCAGATTGTCTATGGTCGCTAAATAGAGTATTGTAAAATCTCTAAAATTAACAGTAAAAAAGTTTCATTTCAGAGAATATCGAATACGTTTCACGTAGTGAACGATGAAGGGAAAAAGCTTGGGATCGACACCGAGATATATTGAATTTTTTGTTTCAGTTTCGATCAGAATTTTAATCTCATCAAGAGAGAAAAAGAAGAAGGAAAAAGGTGATGGAGAATTGGCCAAAAAAGTAACTAGTTGAAATTCTACGTATTGGTAAATGACGCTACCTTTGATTAAGTCACGTTGAGTACAAAATATCAAACTTTGCTCGACAATATTACATTATCGTCACGAGCGGATACGTAATGTCAACATTCTCGTAATTTCAGCTATGTGGGCGGGAAATACGAAAGTCGAGGAAACAAGGCGAACTGCGCGAACCTAGCGGCGAATGCTGGTACTAGTTGAATTAAAAAGGAACGCAGGTAAATGAAAAGTAATGAGGAAAAGAATACAAATGGAAGAGAAATATAAAAGAGGTAAAGGAAAATTTGACAAATTGACGCGTAACGGCGCGCGAGCTTCTTTCTTATTAGTTAATTTGCTCTCCGAGCTCCGCGACTCGACTTTTAATGATGATTGATCGAATTGCACGAGACACTTTTGCACATCTACTCGAGGTAGGCCACCTGATTTTTCTCATTTTTTAATACGTTTTCACAATTTTTTTTTTTTTTTTTCACCACGCTTATACACGTACCAAAAAGTGCACGTTGAATAAATCAATCTAGACAGACTTGCGGATTTGTTTTCTTCAAATTTTTATAATTACGTTATACCGTCGAATCAAAGACAAAATTCGATATTTTGAAAATGATTACTTTTCTTTACGTATAATTTATTATAAATAGAATTTTTAGAAAAAATTATTTAAATGACTCAGATATATTTATATGGTTAATAATATCATTCGTGTGTCCATTGCGTGTCTTTCTCTCTCTCTATATATATATATATATATATATACAGTGATGACGTATGCGATGACGTGTTATGAAGAATGAGAAGTCCCAGAGAGACTATTCACTCTGGATGCACACAGATCATAATTATCTGCCAATTAACGCCGTCCATTAGTAGGAAGAACAGTCGCGAAACAATTTTGCGTGCGCGATGCCACAATGGCAAATAATTCATAGGGTTGCCGGACGAGCGAAGGACTGGGTTGGATCGGCGCCAGAGATGTTGCTAATCCGAGAATGTACAAGTCTTTCTCTTATATAGCCTTGTATACACTTTGTTATAGATCAGTATACGTTATGCGATTATCTGTTCTATCCTACCATATCCATTTGATGAAATACCCCTTAATTTCTCCCACTTGTCGTATATCCGAAGTCTATGTGTAAATTTCATATAAATTTATTGCCAATAAATACTGAAAGTTCATCTTTACATTTTTCCCATTCAGTTTTCATTTGCTGTGTACACGCGAGTTATATCGTGGCATTCGCAAAGCATTGGTACCGTCCTGAGTGAATTTTACTTATTATTTTTTGAAACTCTATTCGTACATGCACGATCGGTATATGAAGCAATAGAAGTAATTGAAATCGATTCCAAATTTCTGAAATTTATACAGGAATTGTTTGCCATTGCGGAATTTTAAAATAATGAAAAATCCAATAAATACGAAAAGGAGGAATAAATTGTTACATTATAAAAAATGTCGTATCGTGCAAAAATTCGTAATTATATTTCGACTAATTATTTATCGTATTCAAAGCTAAGTGGTACAAAATATAAAAATGATATAGTCAAAAATTTCACAAACAAAAAAAATACGCTGAATTAATTTCTCTTTCCTATTAGAATTATCCCCAGGGCGAAATTCGTTGTATAAAAATACACCCCTAAGTACGGTATGTCACCGTCTTGCCGTAATAAATGAAAAGACCAATAATCCACCCGTCAAAGACCAATTGGAATAAATGTTGGTTTACGGGGATGTTTGGGGATGAAAATCCGACGATAATAATAATAATGAGTATCCAAGGGTTGAGCGAGAGTAGACATATAGGGATGAATCAACTTATAGACGAGTTTATATTGTAATATTTTTTAGCAGTATCATAAGGGTAGTGCACCCTTAGTAACTTGAAATTCTTCATTTATTCATACTTGGGGGTTGTCAATAATATTTTCATAATGCATTCAACCGTCATCTTACATTCCCAACCCTTTCTCAGTTATGTCTATAATATTTCACATGCTTCATAACAACCCTTACGTATACCCTGTCTTTGTCCACAGTACGTTCAAATACATAGTACGTTCGTAGTAACTCTTGTGAAATTGATATCACCAGGCTGGAAACTAATCCTGGCAGGGAATGCAAGGAAGGATATCTTGACTTAATTTATCCAGGAGTTTATACAGGAAACAGGAGCTGGGAGCGATGCTCCCGCGATGAGTCCTTAGGGATTGCGAGAACGAGCAGACAAGCAGACGAATGACAAGGAGTCCGATTGTCTTGGTTTATTGCCTGAATAAGTCAGCCCGTTTAAAGGGTAGTACCTATGTAGTACCAACCCGCCCTATACGTACCCACTTACCTACCTATCTTGAAAGCATCGTCCCCTACGTTTCCTGAACCACCCATTATAATCGAGTCGTCAATGCGGGAAATCCTTGGTAATACCTTGAAAATCTAAAAGGACGTGTCTTTGGGAAGATTCGAGAAGCTGGAAGATTTTTTTCCATTAGAGCGAATGTCAATGTCGTGAAATTTGAAAATGACGACTATAGACTAGGTAATAATAGATGTATGTATGTATATCATATGATTGTAATCAGATGCACATGTGTAAATTTTGGAGGCTGGGCTAATATTATTATTATTGTTCTTCATCATTGCCGAGAATTTTTATTAGCAAATTTTTATACAGACTTCGTATTACTGTATATATGCGATAATTATGGTTTAATCCAAAAATCGATAGTTATTTAATAATTTCTTTGTTGGGATTTAGCATTTTGAAATTTTGGAATTTCATTATAAGCGGATTACGTTTTCTCTTCGCAGATGGAATTTGTTGATGAATCTCGTTTCTAGGGGGATCATAATAATAATCTGGCTGAAAGCTTAAAGTTCTTAGAGTGACAAAACGTTTGCTTTGCTTTTCATTTGTTCAGCAATTTTCTTTGTCATTTTCCTGCATTTCATAAATGCACTGAAAAGTTTTGTGTTGTACGTCGCTAGTTGAAAGGAGGCGTCGCGGCGCATGACGCGTATCGTATTTCATTTTAACGATAACGAGCGTTACTGCGTGCTTAGTTTACGTCCTTGAGAAAAGTAACGCGTGCAGCTTTGGAATTTAAATGCTTGTCTTATACGAAGTTGGTACCGTGAGGATTACAATGTTGTTAATATACAGTTATAGGTGCTGCATATCTTTACATTTATTGAGATAACAAGGATTTTTGAATTTTCTATTTTGGACTTATCTGGTGTCAGTGTAATTCGGCCTCAATACGAATTTTTGAGGGTAAAGTCAAAATACCGTAAATCGTCGTCAGTTTTTATTGTTCGCAATGTCAACTATATTTTAGCTTTATGTACGTCGTATAAAAATTTTAGTACAAAAATAGTCATCGTCTATACGAAAGTGCTTAATTATAACAAATAAAATGTGATTGATCGACTGATTCACAAAACGTTAATACAATCGATTTTATTGAATTAAAAAAAAACAAAGTTTATACAGTCTCTGAATTTTGATTTGCGGAACGTTAATAAAGCCGAATTTTTCAAGCTTTGTAAAACCAAAGTCTGGTCGGTATTTAAATTTTGATTTACGAAACGTTAATACAGCGAAATTTTGTATGCTTTCGAAAGTAAAAGTCTGCACATCCATCGTAAACTATATAAATGCACGCTAAACAGGCTTCCCGATCCCTTTATGCGATTTCTATTCTGGTGACAGTCAGACAGGCATTTCTACGGATTTCATCCGCGGGGATTGAGGAACGAAAAAGTTATTTTTTTTACATCCAACCACCTTCCACCCTCTTTCGGGTTCCGCCCGATAAGGGAATTCCGATGTTGCAGCTGCTCCATCCGCGAAAAGCGGATTAAATTTGGAGAAGCGCATAGAGTGGAAGAGAAATGCTTTGGAAAATCTTTGGTTAAAAATTCTCGTATCTGGACCATGTGTATTAAGATGAATTATGTACGAAGAAACAAAAAAAAAAAAAAAATAACACAATCTTCGTATTATAATAAATACAAGGTTTTAGTTGTTACATTGATTCAAAAAGCCTGCCCACGCGCTCAAGGTCCAATTATTATATAATATATATATATATAATATTTATTACCAAAACTATCGCAACTAGTTCTCAATATGATCATGACGTAGCGACTGTACTCGTAATTGAAGTCAGCCTTAATGCTCCATAGTTAAGATTTCATATTTCTCCGTTTCCAGCAACTCTTCGACCTAATCGACGAGCGATAATCGCTTTTGCGACCATTTCTACGGGTACAAATTTTCGAAATTCATTCCATTTCCATTACCGTGCTCAGTTATTCTAACGAGACACTGCTCTACCGATTTTCAATGTTCCCCACAGCAATAAATCTCTCGCACGACAAATTAATTATAACCCACCCATAAAAAAAATCCCTGATTTCAATTATTAACGTCGCGAAATTCGATTCGACGAATAGCCGAGGGCAACGAAGTGGCAAAGAATGCAAATGTTAAAATCTGCAAATGGAATCGTTTAAGCAGTAATCGATATTCCCCATCAAGCCTAGATAGCTATTTTCTAGTTATTGCATAGTCAAGCTCATTCTGGGTGTCGTGACTACGTCAAAAATATCCCATTCGCAGAATGTAGTACGGGAGCCACGATTGAAACGCTAATTACGAACCTGAAAGGAAAAGCCGTTTGCAGCCCGCGTAAACCGCCAGCCGATTTTTCCCTCAAACAATCCATTTCGCATTTGCATGGTATCAATATCAATCGATTCCGACCATTGATTCAACACAGATCTAAAAAGATCGATACGGATCGATACGATTGATCCTAAAACTCATTCCATGAATTCTTTCTTCTATCGAGAGAGGAGTGAAACAGACACAGCAAGAGAGAATGAGAGCGAGGGAGACAGAGAATCCCGTTTGATCGTCACACGTGGAAACATTATTGCCTGCAGCTGCACTGATTTCAGTCGCCCATTGGACGCCATCCGAATTCATGCTTTATCCATGAAATTAAATAGGACGTCAGCGTGTCGCGTGACGTCACACTTGATCCTTTCCCAATGAGCGACATCAAATGTTCAGTTCTTTCGATCAAAGGTATTAGAAATCCGATGTTCGATCACTGGCGAACTAGATTAAATGTTCGAATGGTATTTACTCCTATGAAATTCTCTCACATGCTGGAATTTAGTTTCACGTTCATCTCCACGTATCGGAACGTTATGCTACATGCTACAATTTACCTACACGTATGGTCATGCGGGAAATTTGCGAATTCCTGCGAACAGGCTTGTGTCTGTCTGTGCGTTTCACTATTGTCGAATCGTAGTGTACCGAGTATACGAAGTGGGTGTACTGTGAGTCTGTGTACTTTACACATGTGAATAGTGTATGTTACAAAAGAAAAAAAAATCATTACACTACCGTAGATTCTCGCAGAGCGAAATGAAAGATTCTATGCACGTATGTTTTTGTTTTTCAATTTTTTTCACTGTGCATATATTTGTGTACCACATTTTTTTACACTTAGTCAAACATCTGAATTTCTCAAAAATTATATCTCATTAAGGATTTACGTAAAATAGCCGTTACCTGTGTTGACGTATAGAACATTTGGGGAAATTTGTATTTTACTTTCTTCCTCCAGCAAATGTGGACACTTTGAGTATCGTGGAGAATCATGTAGTGTGCTTATGAGCGAGATAACACGCTTCTCTATACGGACTGATGAATCCAATGCAACGTCAATAGTGTATTGTCAACACTGAAGGATTCACATTTCGATGACTTCACAATAAGAATACTATAAGCAGTTTCAACACATCTGCTTATATTTTAGCATACGGAATCCTTAAGGATATTAAAAGTCATTCTATGATATTTTATCGACTGCCACATCTAGCAATGTCACGCGTAAGATATCAATATCCGTTCAAAGATTGACCGAGCAATGAAAAAAAAATCGAACCAATATAAAAATTTGAAAGAAATCATTTATTGTCTTCTAATTTTCATTCGAAATTATTTTCACTTGAATTACATAATAAACTATGCCGAAAAATATAGTACATCCAACGGTAAAAATAATTTCTCATGTATATACAAATTTGTAAAAAGTTTTTTTCAAAATTTCAGTTATTTTGTAGAAACATCAAAAATACAGACCCGTCGATCAAATGCACGTGCTCGTTTTGTTATTATAAACTTGTACTAAAATCCTATCAGCACCTAGCGGCATCGTGATAATATTTCGAAAATAAATGTATGCAATTTTTTTTTCCAAAACTTTTAGTGCACTCTCAGTGCACTATGAACCTAGCAGTGTGTTTAATAACGTGTATATATATATTTTCATCCGTACGTAACAGTCAAGGAATGTGCAGTGAAATTAGTGTATTGAAAGGAGCAATGATCTCGTTTAGATCCACGAACATGATTATGATAAAAAGTGAAATTAGCCGCGCACGTGAACATGTCAACTTATGTGAGCATAGACACATGTGAAATACATATGTGACGTTCTATCATTAATTCTCATGTTAATAAACCCCTACGGTAACGTTGAGGACTGAATGAAGCTGCTTCATACGTACAATCAGAGGGGCGTATCTCGCCCGAAATAGGTATCACCCGCCATTATCACGATTTTCACAGAAATCTTACAGTCGCCGGAAGTAACTCTCGACGATACTCTCGTGTTTGTTTGATTAAATTGTATTCGGCACCCACGAGTCAATCTCACGATTATTCATCCGTAGGGGATGTTTGTTTATGTGTGAAAAATGTATGGGGATTCGTAGGAGTTTACGGGAACTTACGTGTTAAGCGGTGGGCTGGTGGACCGTGACTAACACCCCTGGTACCAGCACGCGCCCCTTCTTACCACTATTACTACCCTACTGCGCAAGTCTATGGATCCCTGAGCTCCCTCGATGCCGGGAGCACCCTCTTCTCGTGCACCTTCCATTTCAACCCCTTAGGACACTCGTCACTATCTAGAAACTATCTTTCGAAAATTATGAGAGAGGGATTAGTGTAGGAAATTTTGTTTTTTAATTCGAAAAACATTTTTTTGTTCACTCATACACAAGCATCGTTTACGTATATAATGTAAAGCAGGATTAATAAAAAAAAAAAAATTTTGATTATTTTTTTCACGGATTTACCCTAAAAATGTAAATATTTTCATTTTATCTGCCAAGCATACAGTTAATTCTGTACTGTCGTACAGCTTTATTGACGTTCATTAAAGTTTCTCATAAACGTTATAATTGTTTCTCGAAAACTTCCTGTCTTAATGTTATCGTTGCTTTCGCTCTAAGCCGTAATTCCTTATTAATGTTATTTCATACGAGATAACGCTGAAGCAAAAGGGTGTGAAATAGTGTAAAAGGTGAATCGTAGTAAATAATTTTTGGATCAGTGAAGGGTGGGTTTTCGCATGGTTTTCCGTGCTTTATCAGACCGGTGGGCCAGTGTTCCGAAGTTTGATTTAATGATAAATTACGAGGGTTGGGTAAGGCCCCAGGCGCGTTATAAAGGTAGCCGAGGATAAGAGCGTTCGAAAGCTCGTGCATAAATAGTACGTAGCTACTTGGGCTAGGGTGCTGATGCGGCTTGGCACGGCACTGATTTCACGGCCCTTTTCCAAGATAAGCAAATGAATTAACAAAACCAAATTATGCAAATTGCCAGAGATACAAGCCAATGCCACGATGCTAACACGCCCGTCATAGCCACGCGAAATTCTCACGTTTCATCGATTGACTCGTTGCGTTAAGGAGATAAGGAAATTAAAAAAAAAATTGGTCCGATTTCAAAAAAAGTCTTATCGGATCATTTGACAAATGATAAAGTGGATACCGTTACTGGTATCACTGACAAGACACCCTTTTTCTCATTTTCTGACTTCTTGCGCTTTTTTATTATTTTTCCAGAAGATTGAGACGTAAGAAAATAATATTTGACAGGTGCGTTTTATGGATCGACATTGACCGTTGTCAATGTTGGCTGTTGAAATGTTCTTTCACTTTTAATAAAGTCAAGGTGGGACGATGTCGCTCGTTATTACGTACGGGGTAAATCAGGGACATCTTGATCAAATGGACACTGGATAAGGACAGGAGATAATAAAACAGAC
Source organism: Syrista parreyssii (assembly GCA_030142615.1). Classification (NCBI taxonomy): domain Eukaryota; kingdom Metazoa; phylum Arthropoda; class Insecta; order Hymenoptera; family Cephidae; genus Syrista; species Syrista parreyssii. Next base: position 302,540 of record JARQTG010000210.1, read on the forward strand.
TAATTATAAAAATCAAAATTGCATACGTCACTAAGTAATTTTGTATATCTTCAAATTATACAAATTAAGCACGCACCTTGCAACGTATACATTGTATAACACAATGTACATAATAAATACAAAGGGTCATAGAATTTTCGTAGCGAAGGGTATACAACACGAACGAAAAATTTGTACAATTTTGACTAATGAAATATCCTTGAGTTTCATGAGCAAAAACGTCACACGATACTTTCGCCTCTTCGATAAACACTCGTAGCAACTATTGAATGTTCTATGCAAATATACGACTGCTACTATAGCAATGCTGGTCGTGTGAAATTTCAACCGTGTAGCCGGTTTCAAGATGGCCGTTATCGACTGTACAACTATAAGGCTACTAACCGGAAGTAGGAAGAGCACCAGTTTCCGTTATGGAGCGTTGAAGATTTCTAGCGAATATATGAAATTGGTATTATTTATACGTATGTGGACTTGCATAAGAAAACTTTTTCTAGAGACAATAGAAAAAAAGAGAACGGAAAACACCACGACGGATATTTCCACGCTGTACCGATTGTCTCTCTAGAAATATCGACAGACAGTAGGTATTTTATGCCGTAGCAAATAAGCTACAAGCAGCTGCAATAGATATGTCAGTCGCATTGTAAACGACGGCAAGGCTCGTTGTGTCGTAAAGTTTCGTAATGGCAAACCAGAGCCTGAAGCATGAGGATGCTCGAGCTTTTTTTTTTATTTTTTTTTCAGAAATCGACTGCAGGATAAAAAGTATAGTAATTTTTCCCTTTATCACGCCTCGATCGTGGTTGATCAAAAAATGATGGTTACATTAGGCTCGATTAGACGCACTTAGGTTTCGATAATCAAAATGCGATCTAGAATCATTCTCTTTCTTTTTTATCAGACGTTCTTTTTTTAATCCTGGAATATAATTTCGGATATTTCGGGAATCCATCAATGTTCCTGGAATTGATGGATTCCACGTTACTCCTAATGTATTCCTTTCGCGTTCACCCTAGCGCGAATTCGATTTAACCGTAATGAGAAACAAACGGAGTAATTCGCGTTGTTTGCATTGTCTCGAGATATGCACTTTTCCGCCGCTGTGCTTCGCTAGTATAAAATTTATAAGCTGGGAGAAATGCATGCTCCAGTTTTCAGAACAAAAGGATCGTGGACTCACGTATGTCGCTTTAGAAAATGTATGCGCGCGCATCAAGTCAATGTATTATTTCGAGCGATGCTTGTCAATAGGAAAAATATATGAATAATATTTTTTTTTAGAGTGAGAGAAAAATTATTTCAAATTGTTGTACAATCTTGTTTGGTTTTTTACATTTTTTTTTAATATTGATTTCCTGCATGGTGTATGAACATTTATTTATTATGGTGGTCGAGCACAAAAGTAAAGAAAAATTTAAAAAATAAATAAGAGTCATAAACTGAATGTTGATATTCTCATAAGTTGCAAAATTACAAACCGTACAGTTTAATGGTTTCCCATGTATGCTAGTGGTTTGTCCATTACTACTGTCCCAACTGTAACCGCGTAGCATTAAGCTCTTGGTAATTTGAATCCCATGACTTTGCAAAGAGAGGAACACACCTTTTACACGCTCGACGTACATAGAAACTTTACGGCATTAAAGTATATTGTAAGAGAAATTATATGCTATAAAAGCATTAAGCAGTTTGAGTAGTTTAAGTTGAAATTTGGGAAATTTGTCGATTGTAAATATTTTTTTGTTTGCCATTAAAAGAAATATTAAACTTTTCAGTATTGATCCAGGCAGCCCGTCGGAAAGAATGCAGAAATATAACTTTGTAAGATCCGCCACATTTCACTTACGTTATGTAAATCAGCTACGATACTTTTGAAAATCTTGTAGAAATATTTTCATATTTGCTTTAAAGCTTAACGCTGCGACGTTTTAGCAATATTGCTGTGTTATCTTTAAATAAGGCTTTATCATTGTTTCATACATAATTGTACGTAAGTTTACTTTACGCGATGGCTGTTCAAGCATATAAGACAATTAAATAAAATATACAGATAATTCTATGTACGTGACAAATTTTTATTGGATACAAATATTATTTTTGATTTTATTTATATATGTATAAATAGGGTTATACATATAACATATAAACATGTATATATCTCAGATGAATGACAATAGAATAAACAGATAGAATTGACAATTGAATGTTAAATTTTCATTTTTGCAACATTTTTTCTCCATTATTCAAATTTCAATAAAGTATCACATATATGATCCAATGCAAGAAATTTCTACTAAAAAAATATAGCCCACCAGCAACCAAATAATTTTAGTAAAATAAATTAATCTGACGTTCATTAACGCTGGATTTGAATGTTCAATAAAAAAAATGGACATAAGATCAAACCAGTAATAAGCAGCTATTAAATTCTCCCACAATATTCAACAGTAAGATCGTCCTACACCCTAGATACACCGTACGTAAGAAATTGTGAATCCTATAAAAAAGTAGCATCTAACCAAATTTAAATATTACCCATAATTCATGCACTACAATATTTCCAACAAAGCTTGAAAATAATTAAAAAAATAATTAACATACATAAAATATCCCAAGCATATCGTCAATCTACTTTTAAATTTCCCGCTGTAAGTCAGTCTTTGTCCCCGACTGCTGACGAAGTCAAAACCACTATCTAGGGCTGCAGCCAAAACAAGAGTAACTGCATTTCTAACTAGACCCTAACTAAATGCGAGTCGGTAAACGGGATCTGACTGTAGGAACTGTACAGATAGTTGAAGTGCAGAGTGTAAGCGAAGTAAAGAGGTCACGTCATGATTATACCAGACGGAGTAGCAGGAACCCATAGATGTATGTATATATATACTTGACTCAGTGTCGCAAATATTCATACCGACGATCCGAGCCGAGGTGTAAACTTAAGACCAGCGAGGTTATTGCAGCGATCTTCAAGGCTTTTTATATGACAGGCGATTTCGAAATCCAAAATGGACGACTCGTAGCAGAATCTTTTACTTGACTACATATAAGTATGACTTTTGGAATGAATGGCGGCTATTCGAGACACGCTATCAATGAGAGATATAGAAGATGGTGTAGTATGAAAATTTGTTACCTCACACTGTACTAAATGCAATTTCAGGAAATCGTTTTTATTTATGGCCGTCGTTACTATAGAAAGATCTGTTGTATAAATCGATGAGATTCTCATGGTCGTGTATATCTATATCGTAACCATTTATCCCTAGATATGGTATTAGGTGATAATGCCGTGCGATAAGGAACGGGATAATGAATATTTTTAAGGGGTTCAAAAAGTGAATAACACGAATGAACTTTCAGTGATAAATTTTTCGAGAAAATTTACCTATTCGCTATTTTACGAATTTTCGGGATACAGCTGCTATAAGACGAACTGGATTTTTATTATTTATGGAAAAAGTGGTGGGAGCGACCGAATACCCGCGAGATAAAATATTCAATGATAAAATATGAAATGTTCAGTAATTTCGCTTTTGGATGACCGATTCTACGAAAGATTTTGACAAGGTCGAATTTATGGAAATTTTACAAAAATTAGTAGTCCCGTTGATCTCAGGTATAAAATGTCGAATATTTTGGTTAAACCTTTTTCTCGCTTCTTCTTTATTCGGCATTAACTTCGTTGTTGTTGTTATTATTATGCTTACCCAGACGCTGTCGCACGGTAGCATTGCGATTTTACCGAGAACAAAAATTTCCCATTAATTGGCGCTTTGTGCCATTTGCTATGCTACTTGGTATTGGATCGCAAGAAAAGTATTTTCATTTCACGGGATCCGAGCATCCAGCCGGATTATTAAAAAAACTCGTCGAAGTGGGCGAGGTCGGTTGCTAAAGGGGAGGAGAAAAATAACCTGAAAGAACAAGCGAAACAGGGGAAAAAATAAAAGATAAAAAAAAATGTTGAAAGACAAGAAATCCGTAAATCCAGGAGATTTGACAAAATAAAAGAATTGCAATTGTCCGATATCTGCTACTTGCGAGTGACTCGAGCGAATCTGATCTAATCATGTAGTTTTAATTAATATTCAGTAAAAGTGTAAACTGGTCCTTTTACTAAATTAAATATATGTACAACGTAATATAAAAAAGGAATTGCTCAAATTCCTTACGATCCATTCATTTTCTATCGTATCATTAAATATGACAAACTCAAGCAACATAATTATCTCGTAAGTTTATATTGAAAGAACAAAAATAATTCAACAGCTCGATTACATTACCTGCAGGTTGAATAACTGTCGCAAAAAGTAATTAGAGCACGGTTATTCATATATGAATATCTATAGATACCAACCCCAGTATAATATGAGAACCTCTTTGATAATTGCTCATCTACTATCACAGTAGATACAGTAGATACGATTCATAGTAACGATTAATAACGTTGAAAACGATGTCACAAAAAAAATGGCTAAAGTCAATTTAAAGGGTTTTAATTAAAAAAAAATATGAAAAATTGACAATTACGAAGAATCCGATAAAAACCGTGTACTATTCCAAGAGTAAAAAATTTCTGGAACACCTGTCTATAAAAAAACGATCTAGATTTTGTCATCGAAATATTTTGAATACCTCAGTAGCTACCCGTACTTTTTTTTTTTTTTTCAAAATTCGAATTACAGGCGCAGATTGACAAAAAATTGATTTCGAGTCGTGTCTAAGTCTCCCTTCTTTTTTCATCAATTCTTTTAGCCCTCGCTCGCGTTAGGCTTATGTTTCCTATGCGTGCGCCCTAAGGGAATAATAAAACCCTATACGGTGCTATATGGGAACTGGTCTATAGACCTGCTGAAAAATGAGGGTTACACCACAACCCGTCGCACAGCTACGACTCGACGGCTTCTCAATCACGTTACGCCGCGTTCAGAAGGTGCGTCACTTTCGCGTTAACTAAAAAACGTGCATTACTCATTCTGGCAGTACGCAGTTTGTCGTACAACCGTTAAGTACGTCTTATACGTAAGAGCAGGTAAGTGCATATAGTGAAGTTAGTAAAAAATGTGAATTTAAAGCTAAAGTCAAAAAAAAAATCGTCAAATGTACTACGTATTTTACATAATATTATAGAAAAATAGACTTTAAAGAGACTTCAGGTAAGAGGTGGATTTTTTTTTTTATTACGCGAAATTCGTATATATTTAGTAATATATTCAGTTGAGTCTGAAAATTTAAGGAATTCTAAATGGTCGCTGTTATATAATTTCGTTATATAATTTTCATCCAACGTATAATATAATTGAGAGTTCAAAATGGCATCTAACTGGCCAGACTACTCGCATGGCTAAGAATGGAATGCACTGTATGGCCAACTCTAATTGGACCCAGGGATAATGGTGTTAGATATTCTGTGCATGCAGCACGGTTTCCAATAACGGCAGCGTCACCTGCTACCGAATGATGGCCTGGTTGGAATGTTCCTGGAGTATTAACTTATCGAATTTGCGATTCCATGTGCACTCGACTTCTTTTGCCACTTGGATTGGCTCAAGTTCATTGCCACTGTGTAGCTGCGTTTACCGATAGATTCCTCGAGTAGCTTCTGCTAGAGGAGTCGTTTATTTATGTAACGTTTCGATGACATCCTCATACGAAATTGTGAGATTGATTTTTATTAATTGTTGAAACTTGAAAATGTGATATTACGTATTTTCGTGAAATTGATAGTAGATTTTATTTTTTAGTGTGCAGTATTTATTGGTATACTGTATGTATACGTTAAGTGTCTGCGTATATAATGTATATGTGAATAAGTAGATAGTATATGGGTGATAGATATATGTATGAAAAAAAAAATGTAAAATGGTATTAATGGAAAAAGGGTAAGATCAAAAATGTCAGGGAAGTCATAAGTCCTTTTAAAGTGACTTGACCTCATAACGCTCGATGCCAGGGTGAATAACTGTCCGAGTAACTTCTATTTCCCGGTGCCTTGTCGCTCATCAATCTTGCTAGGGAGCGGAAGTGGTGGTTATGTGAAAACAGACCGGAAGTATCCCAGCAAGTCACCATTGTAAATTTATGAAAAATCCGTTTAAAAGTGATTGCGGGTCAAGCGTGTGGAATTTTTTACTATTGGTACGCTTTTGTACCCACTTGGTCTCATAACGATGTAAATTTTCTCAAAATTTCCCAGGGGGATATGAAATCCAAGCTCGATGAGGAAAGCTTCTTGCTGGACGATCAATAGAACGTGCAAAGTGGGGTCGATCGATAAGAGCTTTTAACATTGAACGCAGAAACGAGTCGAGCTTTACGGGATCTGCTTTACCGACCGTCGGTTACTTGTCGGCGCGCTCCAAAGGTGAGGGTATAATTTACCGACTGAACGAAGCTTTTCAAGCTTTCTGAGCGGTAACTTACCTTTCTCTCACGTAGACCAGAGAAGCTTTCGCGTGAATTCTAAAGGGGTATAACGTATGCGTTATTCATACGACGAGCAAAAGCTCTCTGCGCACTTACTTTAGAATATCTGATATTCCAATAAATATTCCAGACCCCGCAAAGTTTGCCAAATTGTCACAGACAATTTATTTTTGCATTCGCTAAAATCACGTAAACTCAATTCACCCTGGATTCATGGGTAAAACGTTCTTCCTATCGCGGGACTTTCAAACAGCAAATTAAAAGTAAAAATCTGTAATATACTTAAAAGTACATAATGAAATTGGTGCGTAAACAATGAAGTTTTACCCTTAAAAATCCTAAAGCTCGTAAATCAAAGCAAACCGAAACTATCGCAATCGTTATCAAGTGGCCAGAGTGTATCAGGTTGATGAACTGATAAAGTTAATTACCACCGAAACTCGTCAATCACTAAGAGATAGGCTCAGGTTACTCGACCATAGGTAGATACTCCAGAATATTAGTTATGCCTAAGTGCTCGCTATTTTTCACGCATGCCAACACAGTGGCTAATGTACCAGCATCAAAACGTTTAATGATAATCAAGATACGAGATTCTTGTTAAATTATCACGCGTGGAAATAAAACACAAAATCTTTGTAATTTAACAAAACAGTTCAATACCCACACATGTCAAATGCGTTAAATATCATTTTTCTCCCTTTCATTATTGTCCTACACACGTTATCGATTGTCTTGCAGCACGCAATTACCACCCTGACCTCACTCACTCCCATATCTAATTATGTTATAATTATTATTTAAATTACTTCATTTCCCTTATCTCTCTCTCTCTCTCTCTCTCTCTCTACGAACCTCCAACACTCCCTTATCCCATCATATCTATCTCGTCCCTCAATATGACTCGTCCGCGCGCGTAGAGTCGATCAAGGTTGTAAGGCTTGATCTAACAATTTTGACACTTCATCCAGGTTTGAAACTTCCCGATCGAGGTTTTAGGCTTAACCATGATATTCAATCAAGTTAAAGGTAACAAGAAAGATTTATTTTAAACCACCGAAAAAAAAAACTTGTTGATTTTACACTTGTGATTATATGGAAATATTTTGCAGGAATGAGTTTGATTATCAATGAGAGGAAAGGCGTTGTAGCTTGGCGCGAGGACTTGTGCCAACCGATGTGCTATTTTGAAGAGTGACGTGTAGACTGACTTTTTCTTTGGGGAAAAATTAGAAGTTAAAATCTGAGGAAGGGATGTCCTCAAGAATGGTGGGATGGGCGAAGCAAAAGGAAAGATCTGAGTGGGATTGGAATCTGTGATTGGTTGATTGCTTTGGGAAAACCCAAAAAGGTGTTTTGAGTACGCCGATTCAGGAATGGCGCATAGTCCCGGAGTGGCAAAGTAAGTCGGTGGGTACGCAGGCAATATTTTATCGCGGTACTATCAGATGTACTCGGTACAGTGCCGAGCAATAATGCCTTTCAAAATAGTATCCACCCTTATCCCCTTAAAAATCCTAAAGCTCGTATTAATATATCATCAGACACGGCAGATTGGATAAAAAATGATGTTTCGTATAATCATTCTAGTAAATTTATATTTC
>JARQTG010000210.1:319030-499961 GCA_030142615.1 Syrista parreyssii
TATGTAGAAATATGAAATATAAATTTACTAGAATGATTATACGAAACATCATTTTTTATCCAATCTGCCGTGTCTGATGATATATTAATAAAGTATAGCATATAGAATATATATATATATATATATATATGTATAGTATACAACACGTATTCTATAGAATGAGGGAAAGAGAAGATATAAAAGAAGGTTATCACTGCCTTTCCTTTGTTGATAGGTGAATTTTAATCGTGCCTATTTCAGAGAAGGGGTTAACGGTGGATACTATTTTGCAAGGTATTATTGCCTCGGCACTGTATGTGACTTAGACTTAATTGTTCGGATAAAACGATACAAGTTAAGTTTTCGGTTTTCTCTGACTGCGATAAAAGATGTGCGCTGCAAATGTTTCGAAATGATGCGGACAGAGAGCGCTGTAAAATGCTAAGTCGCTTAGTCAAAACTATACAAATTATTTCCTTTATACTATACGTGACGTTACGGAACAATAGCATCGCATTCATCCGACACTAGGTGGAAAACCAAAAGCTTTCAGGATTTCACCACAGGATTTACAAAATTCTAAGTATCCACCTACTCCCGTATTTCCCGTATACACTTCACGTAATTGAAAACGAGCCTTGACCTCCATTATACCCGTGAGACGAGTCGATAAAGTGCATAGAAATTCCACCTTTACTTTCCCATACAAGATACCACCCTACCCCGACCACCCCTTGGACCTACCCTAATAGCATCACAGCATTAAAGCACGGATCGAACGTTTCGCCTCCGACTGTCTGGCGATTCTGGAAGCTCTGTTAATTAATATAGCCACATATGGGATAAGCTTATTAGACTGATTCTTAAGCTAATTTATGCATTACGTTTCAGGAATACTAATTTCACGTATATCTATTATGTATCTATAAAACATATGACCTATACGTATACGACTATCTTTTCTGATTACACTCCTTGTTTAGGCTTTTACCCCAATCATTGCATAACACGAGGGTAAATTAAATGGCAAGACAATTTTCTACCCATCAATACTTTAACGAACCTCATACGACTATTTCACGAATTACATTGGTTCAGCCTGTCTTCTTCGAGCCAGTAATTTTGTATGGAATTCTCTTGCGCCGCGGCAGTACTTCAACGTAACTACCGGAGACAAGGCACGGAAGGCTTTATGGAAACGAAGGGACATAAATTATCCACAGTGGCGTAGAATTGTGGTGTCGTAACCGCACACCTGGGTATTCAAACGTGTAGAACAGCGCTTGGCTCTCGATCATCGAACAACAATGTGAAATCGACCATACGTGTGTGTATTGCTGATAATATAAATATAATAATATTGTATCTATATATATAACATGTCAATGTAAACACATATCAGTCAACGTTTCCAAATCTATTTTAATGACTGTGCGCGAAGAGCGTCAAGCTTTTTGTCATCCTGAAAGGCTTTGTGCTTCGACAGTCTGACGGAAACGTGAGAAACACATTTATTCCCCGCTGCCGTGAGGAAGCGGAGCATTGGTTGCTCCCAGCGAGGCCTGACGAAACATCGAAGGGAAAAACGATAACGACGAATTCGACTCACGCTTAGTAATTATATTTGTACTGCAAAGAGTCGTGTACGTAGATATAGATGTAATATACGTGTGTATAAATTTTGCCTACTGGCGAAACTCCAGAATAAAAGAAGGGGACTACTGATTGGTCTATTAAAGATTATTAATGGAATAATTATTAGTGGGACTGTAGAGGTAAGTACGTGTGTATAGGTGTGTTTTATGTGGTTCGCTTTTTTTAATGATGATTAATTATCGCGCTCGGGGGGGCAGCTCGATAATAGTGCGATGTTTGTTTCGACCAAGGTTGAAATAATTTCTGAAAATTTCACAGTAAGGATCATTCTAAATAATTGGATATATATATGTATATATATCGTAAGGAAGTAAGTTTTTACAAGATGCCAAGGAGAATTACGATGGCCTCGTCCTTCACCCAGTTCTCGCTATGCTTAACCTTACTTGGTTCTAAGTATCCCTTATTTCCAGGGATGGCTGACAACGATAGTTGTTAGTATAAGCTAATATATATATATATAATATATATATAGCTAATGAAATTGCAAAATTAAATAATCTACCGACAGACGGAAGTGTTGAAGAGAACATCGATTACATAATAATTCGGCAAGTTAAGATACTCATTAATAAGAGACGCATTAATCTCCTTTAACAAGGTAGAACGAAGTTCTGTGGGAATGGCGGGAATGTTCGTGAAATTGGAGGTTTCGCAATCAACACTCCGGAATACAAATTTGATGTGGGAGGAACGATCGATACTGGACCAGAGTCAGAGTTGGAGTTTTTATATATATATATTTATATATAGGTTCTAGGACAGAAGCGCCCTAAGAATCAAAGCAAAAAAGAATATAAAAATATGGGCGCATGCGAGCGCACTGTCTTGTACACTAAATAAAGAAGAGATCAAGAAATTGCAAATTAAAAATTTATAATAAAAATAATACACATTGCAAAATCACATTTAGTGGCATATATGTATATACGTTGCTGTGTCTTCAATTGCATTTATATCGCAAAGCGAATGGCCGCATTACAATTATAGTCAATCTGTAACAGATCGTTGGAAGGAAGCAGACATATACGCTTATACACTTGCTGTAACTAGTATAGATTGATCATGTAATTTTTATAATCATACATAATTCCTTATTTTAGAACAATACGCAACGTAAGCAGCAATCTAGCTGAACTAACATATTATTATTATGCAATCTCTTACTCACAGCCACCATATGATAATACAGTGGAGCCTCCCACAATTTGACCCTACTTAAGTTAACTTCCCCTCTGATAGGTTAACCTATCAAGGGTAATGTTGACCTACCACAGGTCTATTCCTTTGCCGAACAGTAGACTTAATGCATGCTCACTGTTGGTGCCGTCGTAAATGAACACTGATCAGTGTAAGAATAAGGATGGCGGGGAGTGTTGACTTACGCGAAGTGCCTTGATCCTGAGCTGGCAGCTAGATTGAACAGAAAAGAATGTTTGGAATTCCTGAACATAGCCTGGTATTGATTATGCATTTAAATGACAGACTTTGAGACTGCCTGGCGCTCAGATATGAAATCCAATGTTGATAGTGGTGGGTTGATATAGTCAGGCCCCTAGGCGTGGAAGGTCCGCTGGTGATGAGGTGGGACGAATAGTGGGGTCCATGGATACATTTACTGCACCACTCGAGAAATTGAGGTTATGATCGAATGCGAGGAGACGCTGTCGTACCTGCTGATGTAGGTGATGTAGTGTGACTGGGTCTCGGTGGTCGTGGAACACCTGCACGTTACTAGGCAACCCAGTCTTGAGATCCGCAGCCGCAAGCTGTTGCTTTTTCTTTTTTCCCTCGACGAGGACCATGCACTTCGTGGATGAGGAAAGCGGTAATAAAATAGAAGAGATACATCTGAGTCTAGTATAGGCGTGTCCATCGCAAGCTCAAGGGCCAAGGGAATCGAGGCAAGATCTTCCTGTACATCGGTCGGCTCCTCTGGTACGCGAGATAACTAGATCACACGCTATTGATTGGCACTCCAGATGTAGTAATCGACCCCTGGTCCGACTCTGTTATTGTGATCCAGGCGCTGCGAATGAGTCTACACCTCAGTAACGAGTTCTACATGGGGTCATTTAATTGCAACCACTGCCGATTCATACAGACCTCACGAATAGGGCTGTCAGACAAGCTCAGAGTGTTTACTTGTATAGATATATCCTTCATTCTTGTACCAAGGGAGTCCATTCGGCCACCCAAACCGTCTACTTCAGCATCAGGAGCCACAAGCGAATCCTTAATTGGCTTGAAACAGTCTCTAGACTCACCAAAGAGACCGCCTGCTTCTTTGTCAATATTAAGTTTCGAAGGCTGCAACAATGTCGTGTCCCTTGTTAGTTTGTTCACATCCTTCGACTGGCCCTCGTCACACGCAGGGCATTGATCATGAAGAGCAGTAGTGGTCTATTTCGATGACGCAATATTCAAATTGTGCTTGACACATGCTACATGGAAATACTGAACACATCATCAGGTCCCATCAGGATTCGATTGTAGATGACACAAGGCCCCATTGCACAGTTGAGGCTGATTAGTGATTACTCTCAGGTGATAAATTGGGTAGTGGAAACAGGTAAGACTTCTAGTAGTATAATAAACTCACGCAGTGACCACGAGGTTAGCTAACAATACATGACGTAGACACGGTACTAGTAAACATCATATAAACGGAGTCGCATTGGCTAACTAATTAGCAGATTCCAAGGTCGGGACCGAGATTATGGTAAGTTTGTTAGCACTGATAAAAGTTTTGTCCGCAGTATTAATACAGGTAAATGGCCATTGAAAGAGCAATTAAATGGAACTAAATTATAGTTTTCATTCTATTCGTATATGGTGTTAAAAGAGAAGTCGTGACATAATCAAATATTGCATGCGCCGTACCTAAGGAGCATGAGAGGTGGACTAGGGGTTGTTATGTGGTATACGGAAATTTGTAGGGACACCTTATATTCCCTTTGGATATTATATGTAGTTATATGATATAATATATAATATTATATGTATGTTATAATATGCTGTATTACATATATACTATAATCATATGACTCCGAGGTATAGACGCTGTTAGACGACACGACAAGCTCCTGGAATTTCTCAAAGTGACACCGAAGTCCTGACCGCGACCTAAAGGTAGTAGGTCGGTAGGTGTAGGTGGCAGCTTGAAGGTGGCGCAGAAGGTGAGAGAAATTCTCGTCTCCGTAGCAACGAACACCTCGCTCCATGATTTTCCAAGCGCGCCCGAGAAGAAGCTAAAGCCTGTGAGTAAGAATGGAGGGACAGGAAGAGAGTCTCATTATTGATACGCTTGGGAAATGGTGTTTTCCTTAAAAAAAAAACAGGAAGGAAATGACGAGATGAAATGAAGAAATGTGATACGAAAAGCCAAAACAAGTCCATTAAGTCATTTTATTCTCGGCGATGGAATATATTATATAGTCACTTTCATGATTGTTTATTGATAGAATTGATTATGGTTATCGATTGGTTATTTGGTGACTGGAAAATTTATTGTCAGAAATTGAAAATTTATTCGTTCGGTGTGCTCGGGCGAATTTATAATGTAATTAATTGTCTGTTACGATAATGAACGTGTTTCCTTGTTTATCAGGCGATTTGGTATTATCGAACAGCATGGTTACGCCATTTTATTTTTATTGGATTTACCAAAGTTAATGAAAAATATTATGTCACGTTCTCCGTGGATTCTGAGTGCTGCTATAATTTCGCAAGCATCGTCGCCGATGATCAATATTTCTTATGCTTTTCGAAGTATGTATAAATTTTGCATTTGAGATTCGCATTATTTTTACGATGAAAACTGTTACGTAGAAATCGCATAATTCCGCGCTCTAAGCAGAATGTCGTTTCATAGAAATTTTGTCGTGGAATGTACAAAAAGTGGGAATAAAGTACTGTTTATGGGATAAAATCGGAATGTAAAACTGCAACGTTATATCCATAATACGGATACACGTGGAAGCAAAAGTCGTTGAGATAAATCGAGTGACCCGCCGTAAATTTACGATATCACATCTTCGCCAATATTCGCAATTCTCAGACAGAGCTTTTGCATCCGAATGGTTTTGCGCGAGGACACCGTTTCTGCATACACATTACAGAATATAGAGGGAAAAAGCTTCGGTGGAGTAAAAAAGCATCGTACATACCCAGACATGCTTCGGTTTGATTTAAAATTCTCTAGGGAGAACCACAAAGAAAACTTTGAAGATTGGTAGAGAAAAATCCAATAGAAAGTTTTTGATTTTATTACTAGTTGCTGATCTTCGCCTTCTCTTTCTTTATCCTTCTACCTCCTTTCCTTCCTTCTTCGATTCTTTTACTTCCTGTACGTCAACTCTTTCTTTTCCATTTCCAACATAGAGCCTAGCTAACTTACAATGACTGGTCCTACAATTTGAATTTCTTTTTTTTACGATTAGCATCGTAAACTCTCGTTTATTTTCCAAATATCTGATTTTCCGTAACGAGGCGCTGCTCGTAATTAATGACTTCTTGATAGTTTCGATATTAATTTTTCTATCTGTACGAATGATATTCAATTAAAATATGCATGGGATTTTACAGAGTCGAGTGTGTTCAGGATCTGCAATCTGCAATCGATAAATATGCAGTTTTCGCGATATATGGGAAAAGTCAAAGATACGTGCTTGCTAGGGATCATCTTCAAATCGTTGTTCTCTTTGATCGTAATAACTTCCGGGATGCATGGGAATTTGCGAGGTTATAAATAAGGATTTTTCGAGGTATAATTTTCTATTCCGCAGTTATACGAACGGTGACTAAAAAAATACAGTAAAATGTAAATGTATACAATTACAAATATTACTAAATACCTCGCACGGGGCCACACAAAACTAGCATATCGTATAATAGTCACTAAAAATATAATAACATAAGACGGAGTCAAATCTATAATAAATAATATTCCAATGACCGCAGTATCAACGTCTACTGTAAATACGATTGAATGCCGAACATTGACGAAGATTTCCGAAGGCAGCACTCGTCGGTCATTACCCATAGGCTGGGTAACTGCCTGGTATACAAGGAATGTATCGGCTCAAAGCTTTCATTCTACCCAGCCCAGTTCACCTGGTCGTGTGCGACTTTCTCTTACTCCACTGACTTTCCTCTCGCTCTAGCTCACTTTCTCGCTTTCTTCGTGTTACCCTATTTCTATCGCTTAGCTATATCTTCTTCGTGATATCATTTTGGTACCACTGTCAACTCCGTAGTGAATAATTCAAGACGGTTTGAGCGGTAGGAAGTCAAGGGTTGACATCAGCATCCCTTACTGCGCTCTCTAAGGTAGCAGTCACGTGAATCTGCGTTCGCTTGTGCTACTCCACTTGGCATATGGTTGCACTTGCAGTCGCCTGCTAACTTCTGATCACGCTGTGTTAGAAATACGTAGCACGGCAATCGTTAGCCAACGAGGTTCGCTTCCGGCGACGAACGTGGTGCTTTACGTCCTAGCTGCTTCGAGCTTTAGCTTGTTGGGAGAAGCGATGGAGGCTGTAAGTGTAATTTTTTATCTCTGGAAAATCTCCCGACTTTGCTCGGCCGCTTCTCCCGCGGCTTTGCGTAGGTCGACTCGATTAGGGATGATCGCGATTTTTTATAACACCCTTCCTTTTCTTTTGTTTTGAGACTACGGCGGAAGCATAATCCAGCATTGGTCCAGGCTCTTGCACATCTACCTTCTTGTAGCTTGCTGCAAGCCTGGATGTTCATCTGTGTATCGTTATATCTGTATCTTCGAGTGCTCTGCCCTTAGCAGAAATTTAATCGGGTGTTCCTGGTGTAGTATTGGGTCCTGTTAGGTTCTTGTAGGGGTTTCACAGTAGGGACACCAGATAAGGGTAATGGTACAATCCATGAAGACTTCCCCAATAACATTTTAGGCTCGATCGCGTCATCCACAGTAATGACTTCTCACTAGGACCCTGTTCGTGAAAGACCCACGAGGGTTTCCCTGAAAAATCGTAGACTTGAATATTAAAAATCAACCCCGATTTATTTATGAGGTCGCTGATAAATTTCGGCAGGTACACGCGTGCTGGTCCCGGTAACATATTATCTATTAATAATTATTAATTTATTATGAATACGCAACAGGGAAAAATGAATAATTATTTTTTTGAACAATTATCTATTTGTCAATTATCTCAATGTTATCTAATTGACTTCTCAACAAATACGATGAATATTTATCATTTTTAGGGTATAGTGTATTTTGTTTAGATGTTCTAGTATTATACAATTTTTAATTGAGAAATCAAGAATAAAATAATTAACGATACTTGTCTCCTTCACTTCTCGATATAGATTAATAGTTATTAACTAATTAATAATTAACAATTGTTAATCATATATCAATGTCCAATTATGCAATTTTGTATTCGTACAAAAATATAGTATATAGTGCGTACAGTATTTTGAAGTAAATTGTTAAATTGTTATTAATTAACTATTTAATGACCGTTTAATAGGGAATTATTATAGTTGACAATCAACTGTTATTAACAAATTTTTAATATATTGTTATTTGGCAAATATGTTGTTTATCGCAATTATTAATCAATACTCGTGAAATATTGTTAACGTGACAAAGTACACTATGCCGCATATGTACTTTATGCATTGATCAACATTATGAGAACCCGCGGAATTTTTAGTCGGTTCAACACGTGATAACTGAAACATTCGAGTTCGTATGAAATAATTGAACGTGTTTTTATTTTTATCATTTTAGTCGCAATCATATACATGTATACAGTCATGTTTACTCTTTTACTCTTACGGTACTCTTACGTGTTTACTCCTTTTTTAACTTTAAATAACGAATCAAACAATACATTTCCTGAGATGTGAGTAACCGAGTGGGCTAAGGCGCAGCGAAATAGTAATCTATAGAGGTTTCCAGGTTCGAATCCCCAGCAATGACAATAAGCTCACATATGTTTTCAGTAATTAATATATGTCAATCTTAAATAATATAAGTTCGAAATATGCAATTAAATATAAAATCGATTGAATAAGCGTAAAATAATATTTTTTAGCAATTATGTCGATCGGTTTGCTAGGGGCTTAATTTGGAAGCCTTTATAGACCCCAAAAAGGAAATCTAGAAAGGAACCATAAATCGAATTGTAACCAGCCTAGTAGGGCTATACTTAGATTTTGCTACTGGGTCCCCATTAGAATTGGTGAAAACCAAAAGGGGCCAAGTAAAAGCCCTAATTCAATTTTTGCTCGGCGTGTCTATAACTAAAGTTGGTCACAGTTCAGAATCCCCCTTCAAGGTCTTCTAGTTCTTTGCGACACAGCAGTTCGTAATGAAAATATATATTCAACCCTTTCGTTACCAGTGGGACATATATGTCTCAATGAGTTTGGAAATTCATAACTTCTAAATAAATTGACCGATCGAAACGGACTTGGGTTCATTTTAAAGTACAAACCCTGCTCTATCTCTAAAAAATTTTATAATTCGATATTACAGTCCTAGTTCGTCACAACGTGTTAAAATACATGAAAATCGAGTAAGAACAAAAAAAATCATAATTTCTGCCAGCATTTTTAAAAATTCATTCTCTTCTAGTTGCCTTCAGTTATTGACGAAAGTTTGGGGAAAAAATTGCTTATGCAAAAGACCACGTACTAAACGTGAAAGTCAACTAATAGACTCGTAGACTATTTCGCAACTAATGACTATGTTCGATTTGATTGCTTCACTTGAACATAACGTTAGAATATCGTCATATTCAATACACAGTGATTTTTGTTTCGGTCGGCTATCGATCTGAAATTAGTCAGTTAACACAGATAGGAAAAATACTATTGCAACTGTCAGGAAGGCGTGAATGATAGGCAGTGTATTCAGCGCTTAGCCAGAAATGACATATCAAAGCTAAAGTCCAATATCAGAATGACTGAGCAGTGTGAAATAAAGGAATGAAAAATAAAAGCAAAAGCGCAACAGGAATGCGCAAAATAAATACAGCTAAAACCAATCGTGACGTAAGCGTAGGAAGCTGCGAATTGTTCGCTTGGTCACGTCCAGCTTTTTCCCCGAGAAACACCATATATAAGGATAGTGTAGTAAAGCCCCTGATTCTGCGCTAGGTTCGTGCGACATACTAATAACTAATAAATCGTAATAATCCCACATGGCCCATGACGAACTATTTTCAAATAAAACTTGATTATGATAAACTAGACACGCGTGGCCGATGGGGCAGATCATGAATTTACTTTAGAATCTTCCTTTGTAAGGAGCGGGAGAAAAAATGAAAAAAGTACAGCCCTTACTAAGTAACAACAAAAATTGATACGATCAATATCGACTTTAGAGGTTTTTTCTAATCGAGCTTGCTCTAATACCTGTAACATAAATATTAACCCTCAAATATCAACCCTTAAATATCAACCCCCCTTGATGCTAATAAAAAAAAATTATCATAGCATCCGAATCTTGTGAAAATCGAAAAATCTATATTTGACACGCTTGTTACAAATTGACCGTGACACAAGTATTGATTAATGGCAAAACCAATAAATCTCAACGTTGCGTGATTTTATTGACTGAAAAATCAAAGCAATGCCTCATATACCTATATTCAACCCAGATACACATGCACGGTTACGAACTGAAATCACCCGAGCTGATAAATAAGCTAGGGAATTGTACGAGGCATCTGTTAAAAAAGATAGGACCTATTCAAAGTGAGGAAGCACCGCGACCTAATGATTGATAAACTAATAAATGAAGTCAACGTACATCGTTAGCCAGATTATATTCTTGTAGGTATTTCGCAGCTCGATGTAACTGGGTCATAGGCCTGGCAACAGGTGGGCTGCACTTAAGCCGCGATCACAAAGTGGTTCTCGTTTCTATATGAATCTGGTAGTATATCTGTATATATAGCACAGACTATAAACGACCTCCCAAGGGTTGCTGTAGTAACCCTCGCATTTTTACATTTCTTTTTGTACCTTTAAACAAATCTTACACCTAACGTCCTCGAATCTATCATTTACACCTACCTTATTATCCTACCCTCTTATTATGACCAATGCCAATTGGGCTATTATCATTGAACAGTAATTGCAAGGGTTTGACGTTTTACTTCCCCAAACGCTAAGTCGATTTTTAATTAAGCATTATTCTCCCTCATAGCTATAGCCACTCTGGGTAACTTTGTAATAATGACGAGTCCCTCGTTGTTCTTGATGAAAAGGACAATTGCTCTGTGCCCAAGCTCAGTTCGCAATCTGTGC
The DNA here is from genome assembly GCA_030142615.1 of Syrista parreyssii. Taxonomy (NCBI): domain Eukaryota; kingdom Metazoa; phylum Arthropoda; class Insecta; order Hymenoptera; family Cephidae; genus Syrista; species Syrista parreyssii. The sequence continues at coordinate 329,972 of JARQTG010000210.1, forward strand.
ATTGTCTAGGGGAAATTATTCGAAATGGATTATGTCGATGAGGGTGCAATTGGACGGGTAATTTTTATGAAATATATCTATGGGGATGTTAATATTTGAGTTCGTGCAACCGAGATGGATGTGACAGTTGCAAACTATGACTGTACGGTATGGAACGAAGTGTCTTTTTTTTTATTGAAAAATATCAGCGTTTATTTTTCTTGAGAATTTTTATTTCATTTCTTCTTTTCTAACCTCGCGTATGCGCGTGCTTCACGTTGGCACGTGTTGGATTATTGCATAATGCTCGGTACGGCCTGTGAAATTATTTTAATAAATATTCAAAGCATTTCTCATTGTTATGCATATGCCTCTCGTGTCCCAACTCAATTACTTTTACTGTCGTTTGAAAACTTGTCATTTCCAAACTGACACTCAGTATTATGCAGAAATATTAAGTTACCTTTGTAACGTACGAATATGCATGGCTAAGATGCATAACTGTGAATTGGATCGTATATCGTATATGCAGCAACACTCAGTGCATCACGTGGATGCATTTTTCAGGTAAAATAACCTGAAGAATTTGCACGTATGCATTTTTCGCATATTTACGTTTATGTTCTCAAGGGCAATTACAGCGTGTCGTTTGATTTTCCACTGTACAGGGAATAATTATTTTTTTCTTCTTATTAGATAACGATAACAATTTGCAACTAGTTACCAGCTGCTGCAGATGGGATTTTAATGGGCGAATAATTGCGACGTTATATATTAATGTCACGTGTTAGAATGAAATTGCGTAATGCCTTTGTGCATGTCGACGCAACGTGCAATTCTTCGCGCCATTAACGAATTGACACTTCTGATTAATTATTGTAATATCAGACAAGCCTCTCCCGAAGCGATTGTCGTTTTAATTAAGTGCACCGGGCACGAAGTCATTTTAATTAGGTTAATGAACGATACCGGTAAATTAATCGTCGAGAGTCCCGTTTCAGCAGTACCCAGGATTCGCGCCAAATCCAAGGTCGCGAATATCGACGTTACTTGTTGCTTGGACCTGACCTGCTCTCAGAAAAACGTTTATCGTTCAAGATAATTTTTATTCGTACGAAAAGGAAGCGAACGACTCACCATGTGCAGTATACGAAAACGAAATAATTTATTTCTAAATTATATTTTTATTAGACTTTATTATTTTACATTTTTTCATAAATTTATTTCTAACGTAGTTTCCGTTTCATGTAAAAATGATTCTTTTATACTATAAGGAACATTTTTATCGATCGTTCTTTAGTAGGTATATGAAATTTCAATAAATAATCTTTTTTATTGTAATCGAGTACTACTGGATGTTTGATGTTTGGAAGAAGACGAATTTATAGGTATTTTACGCGTCTGCGAGGAATATTAAAGTTGGCCGGTATTCAATATTTTTAAAATATCCAATATTCGATTTTCCAATAATTTCTGTAAGAGCAGCGTGAGTTTCTGTAATGCAATCCAATCAGTCGTTTCGGGGATGGTTGACTGTGCTATATTACGGGAGGTAATCGAGGAAAAGTTTGCTTGGCCGTTATTTCGTTACGTGACTTCAGACAAGTGGAGTAAAGCAGATCCACGAGGAAGGTTTCTCGCAAGGCAGATCTTATGTCTAGCTTGACCCTTGTCCTATGGGACATGTACCCAGTTGACTAAGCATAGCTATAATGTTAGCACATATAAAGTAGATCCTATCCCACAGGTTGTCAATGTGAAATAGACGAAATGGTAAGGAATTCTTGTCGTGGAAAATAAAGAAGGTTACCATTTTTATTCTTTCCTCAGAAGAACCTCTTTCTGGATAAAAGCCAGGAATTTCAAGGTTTTGGGTTAAAAGGGCAAATTGCAGGGATAAGTGGACTTATTGTTCCCTTTATACAGAAAAAGGAACTACTATAACAAAGTGTGCGTGATCCACATTCCAGGGACGTGTCTACCTTATATTTCGCCCTTCGACCTAATTTTTTTTGACGACTTACCCTTTGCCACAGTCATTCACTGTAATAAGATACGTGCAGAAAAATGTAAAATATTGCACAAAAGTGTTTTGATTACAAGTTTTCACCGCCATTTAATCTTTCAGCACCAGTCGAAACAGCCATTGCTCGACCGTCAGTAACTTCCTGACGTGCTTTAGATTTCTCACGCTTGACCGCTCTTCTGGAAGAAGTAAGAAAAACGATAGGAAAGAACGTAGCACGTTCTTAATGTAACATCGAAGGAATCAAAGTAGGACGCCATGACGACACGGCCCTGCGAACGTCCGTTAACTTTTGCATACGTACTACTTTACATCAGCTACTGGACTAGGTCAGTTTTCATGGACGAGCGCTAGAAGACATTTCCCAAAAATTTATCCTGGCGACGAACGCAAAGCTGCGACCTTCGTATATATTAGGGTAATTCATTAAAAAATATCCCCATCGTCTCCGGGACTACGCCCACTGCTACACGAGGGTAGTCAATTTATCAATATCACGTAAAAGTACCTTAATTCCCACTGTGAGAATTTCAAGTGACACTCAATACATTTTTTCGATTTGATATACAATGGGGATACATTTTTTTCGTATAACTCACTCCGGGTTATTCGATTCCCGTATTTTCAAGTCGGTTACTTTTAGAGAAAATATATGGACATACGTAAAGCACGTGCATACGCTTATGTACTTTGGCCTTAGGAAACAACCGAATTTCATGATGAGAATTGACGGTAGTAGAAAAACTTTGTCTTGGCGAATCCCTGCAAATCGCGTTGGCACAGGGTAAAACTTAAAGCCAGACTGAAGTCAGGTTACTAAAACGCAGTACAGCTTCTCATACAGGAGATGAGAGAAATTTCATCCAAAAGAAATGAACAGGGTATATTATACATTCATCTGTAAGGATAACCAAAGATATCTAAGGATACGGAATATCGGGATAAAACGCATTATGTATAGTTATAATTTTTGTACAAGTATCCCAGAAACATTTGAAAAGTTCTAAAGGAATTTCAATGGATCCTCGAGGGTGAAAGAATTACGAGTCTTTCGTGGCAAATTCTCCTTGAGATTTATCATCTTTTTTTTTTTTATTCGAGAATTTGTAGATTCAACTCGAAAAGGAAATTAATTATTAACGTCATTAAGTATTACGCGAGATGAGGTTTTAAAGCATTTTCTATTACTTTCTTGCAATTTATTTCCAAGCCTGTAAGAAGGATATCCCATAAAATACCATAGTTGCTCAAGCCATCCTATAGGACTATCTACCGTCGACTGGGATACGTATCGATCTTACGAGCTTTAAGTTATCCTACGTGTTCAAGATATGGTGTTATTCTACAAACGGTGTAAATAGTAAATTGAATGTAAAAAGACAGTCAAAAGGAAATACATTTTGTGTGCCAACTTTTTATGACTGTCATACAATACTTTAGTCTGTAATACCTATTTATGGATATTCGGCAGATAATTTCAACCTCTACAAACTGCTTCACCAACTCCATAAATAAATCCTCAATATTATCATTCTAAAAATAATACCCACATTAAGCTTAATAACTTAATCGAGGTAATTCAATACAAGTACCAAGAACTTCGTACTGTTAAGTACAAGTATAATAACGAAAGACACGAAACCTGGAGAATCCCTAAATAACGATATAATAATAACCACCATAATAATTATTAAAAACATAACACTGTGTCCTGTTAAAATATTAAAATGTATTAGAAAAAAAAAATTTTTTTTTTCATCTAAAATTTTCCCATAAGAAGTGCAAGTACTTCGTAGATGCACTCATATAGGTATATTTCTCAGATTGTACATAAATGCGTAATGTAACAAGGATACGAGGCGTTAAAAGGAAAAGTGCATAACAAAGTGCAAAAAAATAATGAAAAAACTCACCCGGCGCATGACGCGTAGCGAAAACGAAGAAGTCTTCATTTTGGTGGCAATCCTGGTCGACTAGGATTATGCTCCCGCGTTTGCCCGGATCCTGGATGATGTCTCTGGGGGTAGATGAAGTTCTGGTCTGCTGCGAGGGCAATCCTCGTCCACAGGTATGCTCCGGGAACTGTCTGTTGCTGCCAGTCTGTGACCACAGGTGGTTCCTCGAGGTTTTGAATTTCGTGGGGGAGGCGTCCACTCCTCTATTGGGATGCTGAACGCCAGGACGACGGCGACGACGAGGAGGAGGAGAACTACGAGGATGACTACTACGACGGCAACGACGGACAACGAGGAGGACTTTTAACCGTGTGCTGGGCGTCGAAGATGCGGCCGACGAGCGTCTGCCGTCTCCTCGACGCAAAACCACCCTGCGTTCACGCGCACGCTCGCGAAGACCGGGGCCAGGGCCGCGCCTATCTCACGTCGAGGGTCCAGCTAGCTACCAGTTTAGAGCATCGACGAACCCGTCAAGGACGAAACACCTGCGCAACCTTCGTCGCACGACCTTCGTCACCTAAGGCAACCTGGCCAACTTGATGCTAACTGCGTTAACTTTAGAGCCTGTCCTCTTCTTGACTCTACATTCTACGAGATACCCTTAGCTTGTAATCACATTGGCACCCTGGTTAACTAGGGTGGGTGGGACGTGGGTGGTAATAAAATGCTAGGGGTTGAGGATTGAGGATTTTTTGAAGGGACAAAATCTCCTAGGCTAGTGTTGTAGGCTGGATATTTTTTAGGGGTTGAAACCCATCATTTTTGTATGTATATGTATTATGTACATTAGATGCCTTTGAACGGGATAATTAATGTTTAATAAAATTACAAGGGTACTTTCGTCTCTGTAATACTTCTTGAACTATCGGACTTTGATCTGAGTTATAGTGATAGATTTTTTATCTGATGAATAATTGACTAGATCTGCTTACCCGTATAGGAGCTTTTAACACTTGACAGTAGGCTCCAGTTTGGTTCAGTGTTGGGCTGTCAAGCCTTAAAAACCCAATCCTGATTCAGTATTTATTCATTATTTTTTTCCAATTTCTACTCAAGTCTGGACATTCCAATCATAGTCCAAGCTCTAATCAATGTATTTGTTCAATCTCTATCTATACCTTGGCGTTCCAGTCCTAATCTCAACTTTAATAAATATAATTTAATATAATTTAATAATTTAATTTCATATAAAATATAATATCGTTACCCAATCCCCGGTAGCCCAAGCTTGCCCCAAACTCTTAAAAAGATATCATGGCTTGGGTCAGTATTGCGTTTCAACAGTAGATCAAGGATGAAGTGGCTGCTTGATCCTTGGACCCAACTGGTGTCATCTACAATAAAAAGAAAAAAAAGTAGATCAACGTACACTACCAGGCGCAATACGAGGTTGAAACTCCGAGCTTTGCCCAGGCCTATTTTCGCTCTAAATACCGACGTCGCTCCAGGATTGATCCAATGGACCATTGATCCCATTGGTCCAAGCTTGGACAAAGGCTGAGCCGTTTCTACTTTAAAGTACCTTTTCATAAGACGCTAACGCTAGCGTCTTGGCCATCACGTGGTCTCCAACGGCCGCTCGTGTCTGCTCGCATTGGTTGCTATTTCATTCTTATTTATTTTGATTACGTCTAGCCAAAATTTGATACGAAATGTCACTATTGCAAAATAAATATTACTCGTGGATCAGTGAGTGAATAAACCTTATTAATAAATTGAGAGAAACAGACAAAGAGATTAAATATCCTGAGTGATTGCTGCTTGCGTAGATCTGGCGAAATTAAAAATGCATCACAAAAAAAATGTAATTTAATACATAAATATCCAATTTTGCAAAGAATACATGAAAGTGGGTTTTACCACGCTATTTTTTCACTCTTGACGTTTATCAAGTTCAATCATTACTTTTGAATGGATACAATTGTTCGCGAATTATATTTCGACACTGCTATTCGCTAAACTACTTTGATGCCAACAGACTACAAGAAGTTGGCTCAAATCGAACTTCTTTTGCAAGACGCCAGGGCGTCACGTGGTCTATTTGATGCTGCTACCAGCGGCGCGTAGGGGAGACTGGTGTCGGTTGAAACACAAACAAAGTATATCTTAAGATATCATGGCTAGGTGTATCTTAATTAATATTGTCGATGACCCTTACAAGTTATTCTTGTGAAATTTTGATCACTTTTTCATAACACAACATTACAGCTGGTCGGGCAATTATAATTTATTCACTACCAATAGATGGCAGATTAAATGATTTTATTTCATTCGACACCATGTTTCACCTGACATCAGTCTTTCCTGCCTTTAGACTTCATAAAGCCTGGACCAGTACTGGGTTTGACTCCTAGGCCATTTGATGACTCCTATATGGGTCTATGCTGAAAATACAGCCACTGGTTGGGAAGGGATGACAAGGATAGTATCTCACGAGAGATCAGAGTGACAGGATTAGGTGGGGAACGCCGAGGACATAGATACACGTATCCTGGTAGGACTAAGGGTGTCCCAAAAAAAGGGGAGAACAAACAAGGTACTACAAAGTAGGGTCGTGGCATAATGGATCTATATATGGGGTTGTTGCGCGTAGGAATACAGTTCTCATCCCCACATAGGAAGGGAAGGTTTTTGGTTTCGGTAATTGTGGTTTGCTGACAGGGTGAATACCGACCTAGTCCGTCCTATGAAAATTCACGTAACTAGGGTGAATGTTGGTATACACCTTAAGGGATGAAAGGCACCGTGAATATAATTTCCCGTGCAAATCGCCCCCAAAAACGGTCTCCAGGAAAGACTGTCTGGGCTTTACAAGGCGATATCAATCAGGCTGTTTGGGGTAGGTTTCTACTACGTAGAACGACATAGGGGTAGGTCGTTCTTCACGAAATAGTAGACTTAATAAACCTCTACGAGGTTTTAGAGTTCACGCGATCAATATGTCACGTTTTTTTATTTTTTCTACCTTTTTTTTTTCGTTCATTTTTTTTATCCTCGTTCTGTCGTCACCAACGAGTATCCGTACTCTTGGTTATAGTATCAAGCGTGATAAAGGTAAGAGAGCAGAAAAATCGAAGAGGCCAGTCGAGTTTCTAATCAATTATTAACTGCTCGATAACACGATCCGGTAACGCTACGCTCTGCAGTCATATTAAACGCAACGCAGGAGATTGACGTTAGCTTTCAGTCTTCGTGTTTGTTACAGACGGTGCGGTTCTTTGTGTCAGACGAAAAAGATTATCGAGAATTTTTTGGGATCTACGAAGTTAGCTTTTTTTTAATTTCGTATTTGAAAATTTTATTTTGCCGTTATATACATGCTCGCCAAAATATACGGTTAGTAAATGATTATTTCATTGTGTCTCATCTATAGGAAAATGAAAAAGCAGATTTTTGAAGTATACGATAATTTTTCAAAATTAATTTAAAAATTTTGGCTTTTCGTGTAATCGATACTTTCTAATCGTCATATCCATTGTTTTGGACAGTGTACTAAAATATGTATGAAATATTTGTGACGGACAAAAATCTTAAATTAAGTGTTAGTCCTTTGCCCTGATTAAAGTAATTGTGGTAATGAAAACTTTGTGAATTAAAATAAAAATTTTTATTTTCTTCTCCGATAACATATAAATCTCTTATCAATAGTTTTTAATTTCAAGATGGCAATGAGCTTGTTCACTAGTAATTAAAACGTAACCTCGTTTGAATGTACCAATCGATAATTCAATTGCACACGCAATAACGTGACGTAGCAACGCAGTTTTCTGGCCGACCCATTGATTATTTTTGTATATGTATATCAGTTTATATTAGCACAAGTGTAAAATAACTCAAGAAAATTCTGCTCTTCCATTTTTCAAAATTTGTACGATTTTTCATTCGACTCCGAAATAAAAAAGATACTCGATATTTCAAATTTGAGATATCAATCATCTGTCAGAGGAAGATGCTGCGTTGACAGTAAAAATATGTTTGACAGATGCAGCTGAATTCGTTATCCCATTCGGCCATCGTCATCATCTTTATTTCCGCGTGGAATGTCACAGCTTCCGTCGACCATAAGATACTTCCGGTACATGGACATTTTAGTGCTTATATCCAATTTTCGTTATAACAATAATAATATTTTTCCAATATCCAATAACGTATACGTTAATATAAATAAATATTTAATTTTTAGATTACCTTCGATTACATCGCCAGGCTAAATAATCCAAGATGTTTTTTCAAGCCAAGAAAATCTGTCTTCGATAAGAAAGAAGACGTCCTGTTATCCTCGAATATTACCGAGGACAAGAATTCGTCCAAGTATTTAGAATCCTTAATTATACCAAGATTAGAAGCTGCTGCTATTCTGCGAGAAAATCTTGTGCGAGTCCTTGGCCAAGTTTTGCTTCTACGTTTAGATAAGGAGTCGAGAGTGTCCTGCGAGAGGATTCAGGAAGCTTTGCGAAGTCGTCATATAACAATTTACGATGTCCTGCCTGTAATTTCAATTATTGATCAAAGGACACCAAAACAGCAGCTACACATAATCCTTCAGATCCTGGAAAGGATCGACAGTAGTTTTATTTCCGGATATGCGAGCCTGTGCAAAGATGCTCTGTCTGATGGAAGGACAAGTTTTGATGCTGTGACTATGGATTTATTAGTGGGAATAGATAAGGATATTTTTAGATCCTTAATTTTGTATAAAGACCAAAAAGATGGAGGACAAGTACCTTTGATTCTTGAGGACGTTATGTGGTTAATCATGGAAGGACTTCGCGAGGAGCGAATAAGACTTAACCTAAAAATAATAGCAGCTATTATGTCACATTTGAAAAATTTTGATCTGACCAATCCTGAAATTCCTGACGTTATTAAATTCGTTGTGGATTATATGAAGGATCACACGAAGTCCCAGGATCCACTTTTGGAATATATCGGTGAGGATCAATTTGATGATCCTTCAAGCCTCGTGAGAATCGTATTGGAAAGAATGGAGATGTCTGAGGAATTGACTTCGCCATTTTTAAAAGAATCGATAAGCCTGTTGTTGGATAATTTTGACGTTGAATATCGTCGTCCCGTATGGAAGGAGGAACCTACGAAAATTTTTAATATCGTCGTGCCCGATTTTTATCCTGGCAGGATCGTGAAAATCGCCAGATATATCAAAGATAAATTTACCAGCACCGTGAGTTATATGGTCGACAGGACTTTTTATCGCGAGAATACGGAGATCCTGTTGGAGATTTTATTACGTCTGAGCAATGAAATTGTTCTGCCAGAATCCGTGCAAGGATACCTTCTGGCCTTGAGATCCTTTGTGTCTCGAAAATTTGAAGAGAATACTCAAAAAGGTTCAAATATAGTGGATTACTTTTATGTGATCAAAAATTTTGATTCCTTCCGCGCACCCTGCATGCCGGAAAAGATCGTGGAAGCCGAAGGACGACTTCGTCTTTTATTACCAAATATCTTACCCTGGTCTGTCGGAATGACGTCAGGAAATCCTTGGCAACAGACAGTGAAAATACTGATAAACTTAAAAAGTCAGTCAATTCTAAAGAAAGTAGATGTCGAGCTGGATAATTTTATATATCATGCACAGTCCAGTGGTCTCTTAGGTAAACCAAATGTTCTCTATGAAGACGGAATAATATTTCAACGCGACGATTCATCAGAAGTTGAATTGGATATATATTCGCTTTTACTGAGAATTCCAAAGATCTTCAAGGACGAGAGATATAATCCACTGATATCCTTCTTGACGAAATCAAATATCCTCGACTACCTTGGTCCAAGATTCAATAAATTTGCATACGAAAAACCCCGAGCGCTGCTGCTTGCTTTGTTAAAAGCAGCCATTCCGACTGCCGCTGTGCAACAAGAACAACAATTAACAAGAGCATTGTTTGTAGCACAAAGTTACTTGGAAGAACCGATCTTAGTAAATATGTATACATCACGTGACTTGCAAAATATTCTCAAATCACTTCCGGCAATTGAAAATAACCCAAGACTAATTCCTCTAAAGTTGCTTTTCCGCGAAGAGAATTTACTTAAATATATGTCCCCTACGTTTAGTTTGGCTGGTCTGAAGTCGCCTCTACAACAGATTGCTCTTATATTGAATACCGTAAACCTAAAGCCAGTACCACAGCCATTGGGAGAGTCCATTAAGTTTGCTCTGAATACCATGGAAGGACATCCATTGCCGTGGAGGTCCTTTGCACAAGAGGATTTTATTTATCTCGTAAATGAATTGATGTCTCGGAATAAAAAGATAAAAACTTATCTGTTGAAAGCAACGCCGTATAAGAAAGTATCCGATTGGAATTTGACAGTGAGTGGAACGCCTGAAAATATTTTGGCGAGAGCCCTGAGTTATCCTGTAGAGGATATATCGGAGGACCCAAAATTAGCCAGGATGATAAACAAGGCCATAACGGTCCTTGAAGGAGAGAATTGGCAGGACGTTGAACTTTTAACTAAGAAAACGTTGGATTCTATGTTAGAATATTTACCGGTCAGCGTGGATACGAGAGTCGTGATTCTTCTTTTAAGAAAGTCCAATCTGGCCATGATTAATCCAATATTCAACATGTCATCCTTAAACGATCTTGATCCAAAGACAGCCTTGATTATCCTATTGGAAAATTTAATAAAATCCAAGGAAATACAGGCTGAGGAATTACTCGTTAGAAAATTTAAAACTGCTTTGAGTTATGTTAAAAAATTTAAAAAACCGTCTAATCATAGTTCACTTGATATATATTTAAAGAATGTCCTTACGAATCCTTCTGATAAAAAATATAAAGCTCTTTTTCGAAAATTGAGAAAAATAACGAACGCAACTGATGTTTTACCTTTGGAACGAGAATCTATTTTACGAACTTATTTAATGACGATAAAAAACAACAGCAAGACTTCTGAATTAAGAGATGCAGCGAAATCAGCACTGCGCGAATTATCTATCGATCAAAGTCATGTGTCGAGTGTAAATCTGACTTTGGAAAATTTCCACTTGTTTCTCAGAGAGTTGAAAAAGAACTCTCAGCTAGAGTCTAATAAAGAATATATAAGACAAATGTTGATACACGTACCGAGTGCTGTAGCTTTTAACAAGATACGTCAGTTCATACAGTCCGGTCGAGTGTTCGAGTTTTTGCCGAAACGTTTCAAGATTGAAAAGTACTCTTTGCCTCAGGAAAATCTCGTTCGTGTCCTCGAAACTGTGCTGCGTGATTTACAGCACGAGAGTTCACTTTATATTTCCGCGAGACACTTACACCGTCACCTGTTGGACCAACTACGTGTTATTCGTGAACCTGATGTAGAGGACTTACGTAAAATACTGAGCGAGCTCTCCGCGAACCGAGATCTGATAGCACTGAAGTTATTTTTCAATAGCGATAATTTAGTCAAGTATTTACCGCGAAATTTCAGGTTCAGAAATCACGAGAGCTCTCGGAGTGCACTCGCGGCCATATTGGATATACTCGTCACAGTGCCATCTGTCCGGAAACGTACTGAACTACATGACGAAATTTTATACGTGAAATTAATGTTGAACGAAGAGTTGATGGGAAGAAATACTAGAAAGCTGTTCTTTGAACGGAAACTGAAGGAAGAAGAGTTGAATTTTGTTTTGGTACTTTCCGTACAGTCAAGCCACTTGAGACATTTGTTATCACCAAAGATATTGGTACGAGTGTTGCCGTTAACCTTTAATTTTTCTCATATGAAAACATTCAAAGCTAAAACTGTGCATTTGCTGAAAGCTTTGATAAAGACACAGAGGTCGCTCAGGACGGAATTGCGAAAATTACTTGACGAAGTGCAATCTCATCCGGATATTTTGAAAATTAAGGACGAAGAGCTCCAACCATTGATTAGCTTGATTCCCGATAGTGGTATACCAGATTTGCCTCTACTTAAATATAATTTAAAAGCTAATAAGTTGGCAAATATATTACCGAGCAGTTATACAATAAAGAGGCACAAGACGCCCAAAGATAATTTACAAGAACTTTTACATCTCCTTAATTACACTTTGGATAAAAGTGAAGTCAGATTAAAGAAAGTTGTTTATGTTGTATGGTTGGAATTGCAAAAAAAAGATTCGGAAACATTTCGCATGTACGTCCATATCAGTCTCGATGACGTTCAGTCTTTATTGTCGGAAATTCCATTTCACAGATACAAGGATCTTGAAATCCTGAAATTTTTGCTAAACGAACACAAAATCCTTGAGATTTTACCAGAAAATTTTGCTTTCAGCGAATGTAAAACGAAGAAATCCTGTCTGCTTACTATTTTGGAAATCGTTATGAAGAGGCCGGAGGCCAAAGATGTCATTCAGGGTTTAAAAACAGTCAAGAACATAATAAATCTCATGCCGGACACTCCAAAAGTCAACAATACTGAAATAAAAAGTCTGTTCTCGATGATAATTCAAAATAAGGAACATTTGCAACAGGTCTTATTTTCCTGTCAAACGAAACATCTTTTCCTGTATCTGCCAATCAACTTCAACCTACAAGCACTGAGTTCGCGGAAACAAAAAATGTCAGCTATAGTCCAGAATTGCAAACAAGTAAAATTAAATACTGTCACCGTTAACAAGCTATTGGAAAAAATCGAGCGGACTGCCAAGAAATTACCGGATGTGGATCCAACGAGAGAAGACATTGAAAATATCATTAATGAAATACCTTATACGAGTTTCTCGATAATCAAAATTCTTATGGTTTCCCTCGCCAAATCTAATATCATTGAAATGCTTCCGTGGAATTTGAATCTAGAAGTCCAAGCCACGTGGAAATTAAAAGCTTTGACTTTGATCAAAACAATGAAGAAGATTGCATTGTTCAAAACCGAAAAAATGATGGCGGCCCTGATCGATCTTGAAGAAAATGCAAACAAATTGCCAAACGAACCACATATAACGCAACAAGATATAGATACAATGAAGAGGCTATCGGTTCTTCGAGATAAAAAAGCGCGGGAAATTTTAAAATTCTTATCTCTGAAATATATTTTTAAAGTTGTACCAAGTACCGTGAACGTACAAGAACTTGCATTCGATTTAACTAAGTTAACCACAATATTGAATTACATCAGCAAGTTGGGTCCTGTCATGGAAAAACACGTAAATAAATCTCTAAAGTTCGTGCGGCATAACTTGACACAAGGTGCTGAGCAAGAGGCTTTGAATTTTTTGAAAATTCAGGTCAACAAGGACGAGAAAAGATTTTTGCCTTTGAAATTGCATTTGATGGCGAACAATGAAAAGCTTTTCGCGTCCCTTAAGGATATTCCACACGGGTACGAGTATCGATATATCGAGGTCAGAGTTCGCGTGATATTAAAGTGCTTGCTGACCAATCCTGACATTCTAAAAAGTGAAACTTTGGTAGAATCGATGAAGGAGCTTGTGTTCGAATTATCGACAGGACCTCCTGTCGACTATGAGATACAACAGGCATTGAAAGAACTTCCGGTTTCTACTGAATATCTGGAATTGCGAATTCTATTGAAGTCGAGTAATTACAAAAACTTGTTCAGAAATCTTATGCTAACCCAGAATCATACACCTAAAAGAATTTTACTGGATATGTTAAAGATCGTTCTAAAGGTAGAGCAGGATACTGCTATCATTGAGATAACTCAGGTGTTAATAAAAAAGGTACAAAATTTAATATGGAATTTTGAATTTGAAGATATGTTCGGAGGACCGTCAAATTATGCTAAGCATATGAGTAAATTAGAAAGTATCAGATCCTACTGGATCCTTGAAGGCCCGGAACAGATTTTGGGTAAGGATTATTATGCTAAATACCCCAAAATGTTGGATAGGCTCAAAACACTTTACAAACGCTTAACAGCGGCCAAGGAAGTGGATCTTGATAATAACCTTAAAGAATCCGTGAAATATTTACATCTTATACTCAAAGGTAGTGCGGCTACCGAACAGAATATTTCCAATGAAAAAAATATCAGTGATATCAATATAAAAGCGCTCTTCGTCGCCCTGCCAAAAACTAGAGACGAGAGGATCATTCTGGGTATTTTGAAATTTTTTGCAATTCCAAATTTGATGCAGAAAATAGAGCTTCATTGGAATCATACCCAGTATAAAAATAAAGGATCCTTGCTACAGGCCATCTTAAAAAGTGGATCGAGGCTGGACGTAGTCAGACGGGATTCTCGAATGCGAGAATCCTTAGAATATTTCATTGATAAGATCCGGTTTGATGGTCCTGGTGGTTTACCAATAGAGTTCAAAAAATCTATCAAGGATATGAAGGTCGATATGATAGGTTTGTTTAAAGCGGTGGATCCAACAACAGTGAATATTTCTATGACAGTGAAAATGGGAAGATTTTTTGAAAACGAATATAACGATCATATACACGGTGTTGGATTTGACAAAACGGCTTACAACACACGTGGTAAATATCTTAAAGCTTTATTGAAGCATTTGATACGTCATGCTGATGTATCCAATGACATAAAGGATTGCGCAAAAAATATATATCATGCTGTAAAGCTCAACGGAAGTGGTGCAGAGCCTGTCGATGTCCATGAGGAAATCATACCTGGTAATAGAGTTTTTGGCAATGATTTAGATGAATTTGAGACAACTGAAAAATCGACGAACGATCTGAATACGATTTTCTCACATCTCGAACCAGAATCGTCTACTGACTTATGGGACGTACCAGTTCCGATTGATGTAAATTCGAGTAGTACCAGTTCACATCCAAAAAAGAGGCAGTCCAAGAAGCGAAGGAAAAACAGTAAATCACGAAGTGAGATGAAATTAAAAAATGTTCATATGAAAAATAATGTGACATCAAAAAATGTAACTTATGACAGAAATCGAATTGACACGTTACCTAATATAACACTTAAAGCTCAGACCCAGTTTAGAAGAAGCGTAAGACAGGTCGCAAGAAACGGAAGTCGTAAGAATAGAAATAACGAAGAAAATTCAACCAATCGTGATCCAGAATCCGCGACCTTTCATCCCGACGAGATTCTCTTCGATCCCGACGAAATAACTGATAATCCCTACTTAAGATTAATACCGGATGTACGGGAGCTGATCACTTTCAAGGAGGCTGAGTACAAGCGGAAGCGAGGTCCTGTGAAACCCACAAGAGTTCGTTCTGACGAATTTCCTGCTCCTGTAGAAGAGATTAAGGTCGGTTCACACGGGACGCGTAAAGATCAAAAGATAGTAGACCTTGAGACTAGGATGCTGTTCGTCCGCCCAATCACAATGAATCCATATAAAGAGAACAAGACCATAAAGAAGGATTTGAGTACGATTATCATCCCCCAAAATGAGGCGATTCATCAGGGAACGATAAAGCAGAACATAACCGAGTCAAGGAACAATAGGACATTGGTCCTCGAAGTTAAAGACAACAAAGAAGCACAAACGAGTCTGAAGAAAGTAAGTGAATTTAAAAAAATTTATTTACACGACTACGTATTTGGTTATAAAAAAAATGTATTTTCAGAATCGTCTTGCATGCAGTAAACGAAGAAATCGTATACGAGAGGATGCAACGACAAAAAATATATACAGACCTTCAGCATAGACGCATCTATAGTGTTTAATAAAATGTATAAATAAAGACAACGCTTGTACTATCGTTAAAGATTTATTTCATAATATTACACCAACAACTATTATTGAATTTTAATAATAATAATTCCTTATCGTGTTAAAAATGCGAATAAACACTTATTTAATAATATATTTAATTATATATATATATATATATATATATATATATATATATATATATTAATTAATTATAATATCGTATCAGTAATATATTAATAGCCTAGAAATGCGATGCACGCTGATTACTTCCCACGTTCTTTCAATTTTTTTTCGCGCAATTCCGGAATTTCCCCTCCACGTACCGTGTGCGTATTCCACATTTTTTTTGTTTTTTTTTTTCTGCATATGCATTTTATTTCGCTTCGTTCGATCGTTATCCGTTGCTCTTATCTTCAACGTTCGTCGTTACTTGGAATGCTCAATGTACATGTAAGTGCATTATTGAAAATAGATAGAAAAATAAAAGAAGAGTGAAGGGCGCGGTCGGAAGTCGATCGTAGCAATGGCGTTACTACGACTTCCGGTACGCTTGGCAAAAGAAAGAAATATACAATTGCGAATCGCTATAGAAGCCACCAAAGAATTATCTGAGTCGTCCGATCGAACAATCGATCTATATACTCGCAGTGCATTTGCTCCCATCATTGTCATTCGTTTAATTATTTTTTTCCCCTTTTTTTCTCGTATGCATTTTATTTTACACGGGCGATAACTGCGATAACGGAACAATATATATTCTGTAAAATATAATAATATGGCGACTGCTTCAGACACTATCGTTATAAAATATAAGACGTAAGTACAACAACTTTATTGTAGCTTAGATGAGAATCTGGTCTTGTCGAGCCTCGGATCGTTGATATGTTTCAATGATGGAAAAAAAAAAAAAAAAAAAATGCGAAAATCGAGAATTTTCAGAAATTCAGAAAAAACTCGGACATGCATTTGGCAGTGTTCAAATTTATTGCGCATTATCGAAAACTTGGTATTCGTGCGTTGTACTTATTTTCCTTTTTTTTTTTCTCTCATTCACGTCTATCTTCATTTTTTCCTTAGCTTTTTTATTATTATTTTTTTTTATTACGTAAAAATGCATTCGCCGCCAAGGCGTACGCGTAAAAACGCGTAAGAGGACAAGAGAATATGAAGAATATAAAAATGATGATTATTTTCATATCGAGAAAAGAATGATTGCGCTCCGAGGCCGCGACAACTGAGGTATTTGTGACGAACGCCCTGCGACTACAGTGGCGCCTCTACCGGTGATTTACTTAATTTCTTTTGTTTCCTTATCATTAACAGTTTCACTTTTTTTTTTTTTTCATCGTTATTTTTTCACGTTTACTTTTACTTTACTTTATTTATCATGTTTCTTCATTTTTTTTTTCTCTTATTTCGTCATCTCGCATGATAATCCTTAACTACCGGGAAATGTTCCTTTCTTTAAATCGAAGACGTCTATTTTTTTTTTCCATTATGTATTTGTATTCGTTTTGTACTTGTACTGTTCAGCAAGGCAGCGTGTTGCACTTTGTTTACTTTATATTATTAACGAGCCCTGGGCACTTGCGTCGCGATACGGATGTATCGGGCGCCATTCTCTTCCTGAATTTCAAATCGCGTTTAAAAACATTAGCCGAGGAAAATAGACGCTTCTAACATCCCTCTAGCTGCTTTCCACGAGGAAGCCAAAATTTCGGAATTTCAGGATGATATGGTTACCCTATACACCGAGTCACCCTCTAGATAAACATACCGGGGGACAAAACTCGCATTGCTGTTAGGTTAGGTTAGGTGAGGTTAGATTATCATACAACCAGGGCTCGCATTTTTCATTTATTAAGTTGTATTTCCGGCTCTCGAAATCACGGCCAAAGAATCGTAACGCGAAAACGAACGAAGTAGTCATCTGTCTTCGCGTAAAAGAAAAAAAAAAAAAAAAAAAATACGTAGAATCGGTGCGAAAAAGGAAGAAAATTGTGGAAGAATAAGAGCAAGAAGATGAAGACGAAAAAAAAAAAACAAAAAAAAAAACAAGGAAACAAAAATATTAAGTGAGGCGCATCGATCGCTGTGCATTTTCATATCCACGTTTTCCATCGTATCGTCCGGCGATCGAAACGCGACAAAAATTGAATAATTGATAAGATAAAAGAAATTACGAATAAACCGTAAATTTCCGTTATATTAAGATCATCCATGAATATAAAAAAAAAAACACGAAGTGTAACAATTGTCGCGTTTAACAGAAAATCTCGAAGGAAGTGAATAACCGATAAAAAATAACCTTAAAAAATAGGCCTATATATAATATATATATTTATATATACGTATGTACATAAGAGTTAACGTAACGTGCGATCTATTCGACATCTATAGTACATACATGTAAGAGCTAACTAAATTCGACTAATCCGGACTTGTGGTAGGGAATCATGAATTATATATATATATATATCATATATATACGACAATAAAGAAGCGAAGGAGTGTGGATTTTTCAAGGGAGAAAAAGGAGAGTAGGAAATGACGTAGGGACACGCGCGTGTGCGCGCGTTCATAAAACACAGTGCTCGGCTAAGATCATTGAGTCCTATGGGAACTGAGTGCTACAATGAAAATGGGAAAGAAATGGGAGTAGGATCTTATTATGTTACAATATTGCAAGAAAGTTGCGCATTGGACCTGCCCGTTACGTTACATCGCCCTATCATACAGAATGATTTATATGCTTGATTTTTTAATCTCGCCCGCGGACAGAGAAAAAAAATAGTAAAAAACGTACGGGATCTTTCGTGATACAGTGATTGGCTCGGTTGGTCGAATCGGCGCCATTTTAAAAAAAAAGTATGACTCACCTATAGGCCCACGATTATTATAATAAAATTTGAGGGCTGGTGAGCCGGCGCTCGAATCTACCGACCGACGTATACGTTGCTGCAGTATACAGGGTTCTGCAAATCGATCAGGGACCACCGTTCTTACTCCCACGGTATTATTTATATAGGTAAATTCAAAGACCCGGTTGACTTTTGCCAGTCTTATGTTTTTAGGCGAAACGCACGGTTCGTCAATTCTCGTGAATAAGGGTTTGGGCTTTGAGGCCCTGATACCGATTTGTACATTTTAAAGGCTAGATACGGATCGAGCCTACGGGGCCATTTTTTAATCTCCGTTACTTCATTGTCTTTTTTTTTTTCATCCCGTGGGAATAGCCAGTGGACCCTTTTCGTTTTATATGCACACAAAACACATCCTAGCTACGAGCTACCCTCGAATAACTTTGGTCCATTCTCGATCGTGATCATTTTGGCCGACCTAAGCGAGACGGGGTCTATTTTTATATATATATATATATATATATATATATTTTTGTCAAATTGGGACCAATTTTCATTTCTCTTCCGTTTATGGACTCACGTGTCATTTCTTTCTTTAACTTTGTATCTGTTCTTTTGGATCTAATGGAAAGATCTATGATATGGAGAATCGTGGCGTTAATGTGCGTTAGAGCGATCGATCGTTAAGCCTAGTTCTCATGGATAAACTTTTCTCGCATCTTGATCCACTTGCGTCGACATACAATGGCTTAACGTCGTCTAGCGGTTATTTCTCGTTTCTATCTCGAGTCGTTAAAAACCTTCGTTATACTTTGCCTTCAGTCAGATTGAATAACGGCTGACGTCAATTGTAACCTACGAAGACGTGAGTCAAGTTTCAGACAGCGATTCGTTGGGCTGCTTCAAGTTTCGATCTCGTGACTCGTATAAGACATTTACGGTATATACCCTTATTTCGGTATCTGTAGTATTATTTACGCTTCTTATTTATCGTTACATTCGATTATTTCCCTCCGTCCACTTTCATCGGCCCATTTCCGCTTTTGACGTTCCTACTCGCCATCCTGTATTTTTCCACTCGCATCTACATTTCTATTCGCAATTTCGTTCGCTCTCGCCTCCGTTACCTCCTTTACCTCGTTTCTCTCGAATATTTAACGCCCTTTTTGCTCTCAGGATAAATTTCAAAACGCTCCTCGTAACAATTAATTTATACTTAAGGTTCATTAATATTAATTATGGCACAATATAAATATTATATTTAAAGTCTTTTTGAAGACATAATAAAAATAAATCTAAGTAGTCTTTCTCCTACGTTCGACCTCTTCATCGTCTTCACGTTTTGTGTGCTTCTTTTTTTTAACATACTTTTTTCCTCCCTTTTTTTTTTATCTCCGCTCTTTTTTATTTCGCATTATCTCGTAATTTTGCGCTACTTAACTTTCCCTAAGCCTTTTCGATTCCACACGAAATCTTTTCTCAACCCTTAAGACACCACCCTTTCTCTTTCACTCTCACGCATACACGGACACACACTCGGGTGCCTGGCTTTTGTCAATGTGTCTTCATTACTTATAACTCACACGCTCGCAAGCAGCCCCAATACTTTCAGTTTCTTGGGCGAGTTGTCTTTTACTTTTTTTTCTCCCTTTTTTCATTCACCAATCGCAGTGTGCTCGGAGTTTTTCATTTTGAAAATCAACAACATTTTTTTTTTCTCGAGAACCAAACCGAGTTTATCGCCAATCGTCTCAGACGCCATAGCTAATGAAAATTACCACGAAGGAAAAGAAGGCATAATCGTACTTGGCTTAGTCGCATCGATACATGCAAATAAGTAATTACAATTTGACATCAATCGTTTCATCTATCAATGATTTTCTATCAGAGGGAGATCGATCGATATTAAGTTCCGCTCCAGGTCTGAGATGATTGGAGTGTCCCAATGCTCTTTGGTAAGACAATATCACATAAAACAAGAACAAAAAAAAAAAAAAATTTGTCTAAAACCAATCGAAAAAGTCTAATCAGTCAATTTCCCGATAATGGGATTGAAGAAGGGGTAAGTGAGTGGGGGGATAAGAAATTATAATAAAAAAAAAATAATAATAATAAGGAAAGCAAAACAGGACGGTGAGTCACGAATAATATAAAATAAAAATTGCAAAAGTAAGTGACGACGTACAGTGCCGGTCAAAAGTATTTGCACAGTGAAATAGACGTTTGCCCAGCACTGCACTGTGCCAATACTTTCGACCAGTACTGTAAGTGCAACAATACGTTACGATTAAAGATTAGTAAAAAAAAAAAGAACCAACAGTCGCGTGACGATTCGATTTAAAAAAATCAACAATCGATTCTTTAACGAAACGCAGATGGGAAAGAAATTAATGAAAATAATAGCGATGAGTTAAGAAAGTCAGAGGGGGGGGGGGGGGAGAGGCGTAAAGATATAAGATGTAATGACGATAAAAATAAAATTAAAAAAAAAAATTAATCAGCCTTCTCTCGATATCAAATAAAATGTCGCAGGCGAAACGTTGAGTCTCCAAAATGGCAACCTGAAGCTAAATAAATAAACGAGGAACGAGCACCGCGAGGCCAGGTCTGGCTCGACTTAATAAATGAGAATTTTGACAATGACCAAAAAATGTGACATACATAAAAAAACTAACGGCAGAAACGAGCAAGTAAGAAACAAACAAACAAACAAAGACTGTTGCACGTAATATGGGAAAGAGAAGTAAAAAGAAAAAAGATTAGGAAAAACAAAACGACGAAAATAAATCATGTGTTGTTATTTAGTCGCATTTAAAACGTATACGTGTTTCGTAATGACGTACACTCCGAATGAAGTACGTGCGCATAAGAGTCATACGGTGTCTCGCAACGAATAATAATGACAAGTCGCGATTGGAGTTTTACGTTGACATTCGACTTGTACCGAATTTTCTCTTTTTCTTTTTTTTTTTTTCCTAATTCAACGTTGACATCAACATCAATAGCAATACCAACAATATCGTTATACTGATACACCGTGGCCGCTTCGTTCTACGATAGATGTTTTTTTTTTAATCATATTCACTTATCGTTCACTTTTGTTTTCTTCTTTGTTTGTATCGTCTCTATATCAATATTTATATGTACATGTATATCAAGAGTGCAAATAAAAATAGATAGTTTAAAATATTTTTTGTTTTTCCCTTTAGTTCCTCTTATAGCATACGAGACAAAAAATCCATGCATTAAAGTTCGAAAAGTTCGATAATAGTTTGTATTTATATATATATACATATATGTATACATATATATATGTACGTATGTATATATACATATATATGTAATAGTCGCATTTAAACGCTATAATGATCCATAATAATCGTAATAATCATCATCGTTATCATCCTTATCGATCGTCATTGTCAACTTTCACTCGTCTCTCTCTCTCTCTCTCTCTTTCACGCACACACACACTCTCTCTTTATCTCTTTTGTTTCTCTTAATTATTCTTTTCATTTTCTAAATAGAAGATATGACGAATTTCTAGCTACGCTCCATGTAAATAGTAAAAGACCTAATTCTTTTGTAATTTCGAAAGGTGTTGGCACATTAGAATAGATTATGTTCTTTCCCTTCCCACGTGTGTCGTTTACAAATTTTCATTATCGTTTACTTAATCCTTCTTTTCGTGTTTCTTTCCCTCCCTATACTCTCGTTTTCTCGTGCTTCTATCTCTTTCTTCTCTTTTTTTTTTTCATTCCCACCTCGAATGTGTTTCTCTCGCATCCTTTTTACATCTGACTCTTCACGCGTTCACGTTGCTCGCTCAAGACCCTCGTATCGAATGCAATTTTCTTTTTTTGTAAACCTCTTAAATACGAATACTCGGGGTCAAAGGTACCCTGGAAAGATATGTCGATCAAACCTGTACCATAATTTAATGTCGCGATCGATCGTACGCGCAGCCGCAGTCCAACAGTCGTCACGTGCATGGAGATCGAGAACAATGTTTTTCTCACTATACAGAAGAACGCGCGACGTTGGCGATCAACGAGAACGGTGGGACAGATACGGGGAAGATACAAAGAAATTTTGGAAAAATGGCGGGTGGCAACGAGGACATTTAAGGAACGAAGAGAAAGTGCGGTGAGAGAAAGAGAGGGGGGGGGGGGGGGGAGGAGAGGAGGGCAAGGCGTGGATGAAATCTTGGATCTCGTTAAAAAGTCAAGTTCGCGCGATTGTCGCGCCACCTCGTCCTTCCTGCCATTTTTCTCAAGCTTCTCGTTCATCGCCTTCGCAGTCCCAGTGAGCACGTGACTTTCCTTTCTTCTAATCGGAACAAAGTACACGACTGGGGATCCTAGGTGGCGCCTACGATCGTTCGCTAATTCACGTACGGAAGAATTCCTCGCTGCGTATAATTTCGAACAACGTACTGTTTTCGTTATTTTTCTTATCTTTTTTTTTTGTCTTTCTTTCAATTCTTTTTACAACACTAAACATTGACGTAATTCCGTATACTTCTCATTAACTCTAGTATCCCTTTTCTTTCTATAGTATACCAACAGAAGAACATCACAGAATTTCCCCGATATATATAATATATTAACCAATTTTTTTTTTCCTTTTCTTAGACAGGCCTTATCATAATGTGGAGTGAACGCGCGCATGTCTGTGTCACCGTTTCATCCCTCGTTATCACAGAATCACAGAAGTTTTCCAAAATAAATGACTAGGTACAATTTCACTACAGTCCGAAAGGGGCGAAACGAAAATAAAAACAAAACAAAAACAACGTTACGATTTAAAATAAAAAAAAAAAAATAAGAGAAATAAATGATTGATTATGATGATAATAATATTAATAATAATGACGACAATAATAATAATAATCGAAAATATTAAATTTTTTATAAAAATCACGAGATACTATATATGAGACGTATAGTGTAGAAAATTTTACAAGAAACAGAGAAAGGAAGGGAAAGAAACGTTTTCTCTTTTTCTTTCTTTCTTCTTTTTATAACGGCCGCTTGGTTTAAGAGAAGAAAAAAAAAATACGCAATATCAATAGTAACGATAATATAGAAAAAAAAGGATAAATAATCACAATCCCGCCTGTCCACATTATGCTCGAACCACGCTCGGAAGAGGATTTCGCATTTTTACACTTAAGGTATGGTATTTTCATTTTTTTTTTTTTTTTTCGTACACGACATTCAAAAATTCCTTTTCCGACAATGTTTTCGTCCGCTATTCCCTAAAATCGTATAATTTTACTGTATACATCGTGTTTCCGTAAGATATGTCTGAAAAACGTTTTTTTTTTTTTTTTTTCATTTAATTATTTTTTTCTCGCATTTCCGAAGAGGTCTCTAATTCATTTATTACACCCGCATAGTGGCGAACCCCCGAATTATCCCCTACCCAACCCCTGACCCTTAACCCACCCCAGAATCCCTGACGGCATCTACGTAAACCTAAGGAATAGACGTAGACGTATTTTTATTATTTTTTTTTTCCCTCAATAATTTGTACTTGCTCGTTAGTTGTAATGGCATTTCCTTGCGCTTATTTAATAGAACATCAATTTGTTTGTTTGTTTGTTTTTTGTCTTCGTTACTACACTGAGTTTCAGACCTGAATACGTTGCTTTGAACAACTTTTAGAGTACCCCCCACCCGCTCCCGCCCCGTGTTTCATTTTGTTTTTTTTTTTTCATCTTTCGTTATGTAAAATCCCTCGGCCCATATTTTGTTTATACCTTCAAAAAACGCTTGCACGTGAGCTATTTCATTTTTCAATAACCTTTTCCTCATAGTTACGGGCGCGTTCTAATGTTCCGGTAGTTCGGGCGCCGGACTAGACGTGTCGCACGATTATTCAGACTCGATTGCCAGGAACTCGCTTAGAGTAATTTTTGACAAGAAAGAAAAGTTTAAAAATACAAGTGACGGCGGACCTAAAGGAATTCAAGTACGAAACGACGTGAACAAGGAAAATAATGGCGTCGTCACAGACAAGCACTGTGAAACGATCGGACTCAATTAAACTCTCAAACTTAACGAATCGCCTTATCGCGTAGTATTGCACAATCGCCGAAAGAATAATGATTAGAGGGTGGGTGGGGAGGAAGGGAAGAAAAAAAAGGTTGGAAAGAGATAGGCGATCCTGTCGTGTCCGGGGCCCGAGAAACCCGTCAAACTCTCTATACGTCGAGGTGCATTTTCCTTCGTTTTTTTTTTTTTTTTCTTTTTCCTTTACTTAGAATACCTGAACAAGAGAATATTATCGTATTAGTACTCGTACGACTATATACAGTTCAAAATATTACTTTTAAAGAGTTAAAAATATAGTCTGTAATTTGCGCGCGATGGACCTATACACGGAGGATTAAGCCCGTAAATTTCTACGTAATCCCACCCATTGTCGATCATTTCTATATCATCATCGTCATTGTCATTTTTTTTTTTTTTTTCATTCATCGTCATCGTAACGTATCGTAATTTACGCGTGGTCATCTGTCGTACGCGTCACCATGTCCACGTGATCTCGTCATCCTCTTGCATTCGATTTTGTGAGACTTTGTTTTGAATTTGAGCATATTAATTTGTTGTAATTGAATTTCATTTAGGCCTAAGATAATATATAACTGCGTTTCTTAACTCTCTCGGCTTAACTATAAATATATATATATAATATATATATATATTTATATATATATATAATAGATTTTTTCTCGTTTACACGTATCGTAAATATATATGTATACGTACACATATACCGTAATACCGCCTGCAAAATTCGTATAACCGCTCGTCCCGCGCCACTGTCCCGCGTCCCTGTGTTACTCCCACCCTAACACAACTCATCCTAACAAGTTTCCTTACGAGAAACGAAATTATAAAAAAAAAAAAGAATTAAGAAAACTAAACGCTCGGGACCTAAGCTTGGCCTTTTAGAGATCGGTCGGTAATGTTGGTACAGGGTTGTCAGATTTCGGCCGCCAGTAAAATTTTTTGCTGTAACCACCGTCGGTAAGCTACCGACGCTCGGCCGGTAACTCTCGCGGAAGAACAAAGAACCAATTTCGTAGTTCAATAAATAAGTAACACGATAAAAAATCCCGTATCTTCCTATCGTATAATTTTCTTTCGCGACACCCTGCACCGTTTCTTATAAATCCCTTAGAAAGTACAATCCCCTCCCCTAATCCATCCCACCCAGAGTACCCTTATCGTTGGTTCGTGTCCAATCTTAACCCACCCAACCCAACCCCATTTAGCAGATATGGAATGTTCCAATCGTTAACGCTGATTAAACTTAAAGTAATTTGATATAATTTTTTTCAGTCGATGTTTCCCTCTTCTTTGGATAAACGCAGTCTTGACGAAAAGCAACGAAGTCGTCGTCTTCGGCGGACGAGGACTATGCGCGACGTAGCGGCGGTCGCGGCGACGAGTCCGGTTCATTATTAAGGGTCCCCTTCGTCTTCTTGGCCTCCCCCGTAAGTAATTTCATTAAATTTTGTTAAAACTCTTACATAATCCCCTTCTGATAATGACGTATACGTGTTTCCTCCTCTCAATCTTATTGAAGAGGTATGCAGGGAGGCCACTGCTGCTTACCACCGTACTCATCGTTCGTGCTGGGTCAGTTAACGCGGTCCCAAGAAGAGAATTCCGTTGAAGACCCTCGGGGACCGCAAAACTCTCGACATCCGGGTAGCCGATGATGCTGATGGCAATGGTGGTTCGCGGCGATGCTAATAATGCAGGTTATGCTCGGGAGGCTGTCACGATACCACTCGAATTGTCAACGAGGAACCCATAGAACCCGAATCGAACCGCCAAGGGCTCTTCATCAGGTAACCAGCAAGGGTCCCACGCGACTAGCGATATCTACCTGTGGCTCTGTTAACTATCTGGTAAGCGGTACCACCACTGAGGTCATTCTCATATTGTGAAATACTTGTTGATTATCCAGTCACTGATTGGCGGCAGGATCGCTCTTGTCCCAGCCTCCCCGTGTCTGATGATGCCCATGATGATGATGATGATGACCGTGCTGATAGTGATGATGGTGATGATGATGGCGATGATGGTCAGGAAGACCGTGGTGGTACCACCGTTTTCATTGTGGATATTGCGGTATCTGCGGATGCTGGGCCAACACGTTCTTGATCGCCGATGTCTTCAGGAGCCTCTTCAGCATCCCGCTGGAGCCGCGATGCTGCAGACTCTTGTGCGTCGTTAAGGAGTTTTTCGTGCGATACCTGCGATTGCAGAATTCGCACACGTAGAGCGTATCCGACTGCTCGTGCTTGTCCTGAAAGTGGCGCTTCAGCGAATAGTAGCAGGAGAAGGTTCGCCGGCAGTAAGGACATTCCTGAGGTTCGTTTATGCCGCCCGCCGTCGGCGGTGGCATCCGGTACACGGCGGAGGGAAGCGTCGTCGGCGTCGGCGGAGTATGCATCCCATTGCCCGTACCTGAAACGCAATTGACATACTGTTACAGAGTGATAGCAATTGGCTTGGATAAATTGAGACTCTATAATTTACAACTGGGACGATATCGCTCGTCTGAAAGATTTATTGCTTCGAGAGATCATCAAGGATTTTTAAACACGGGAATGAAGATTGCGAACCATTGTTATACTTGAGATAATTGGTATGTTAGGATCGGTATGCAGTACTGTAATTATTAATTGGTTAAATGTAATGCGCGAGACTCAAACGCGACACACTGAGTTAATTAGTACCAATTGAAAAGATTATTCCATTTAGTTTGCGTTACTGTTAGTAGAAATATCGTTGGCAATGGGTTAGTCCCAAAAACACGAAACCTCATTCTGTTATGTTATTGACCTTACACCATATTATACCTCTAATTTGATTAGAAAATTATATATCTAATTACATAAAACGCGATTTCGTGCTTCGGGAATGAATCTCATTCCATGTTCCTCTGTTTACAGTGCGTCAACGCGAGGAACATGGATTCGAACGATTTGTCAAGTCCGACTGTGAAATCCGGTATTCATGCATCGCGACGCCTCGAGCCAGTAAGAGAAAAGAAAAAAAAAAAAAAAGATAAAGAGACAGATATAATGAGAATGAAAATAAGGGGATGAAATTAATGAAACGTGTCGTTTCTCATTGATAATCGTGTAAAAGAATAACGAAGGAAAGCAATTCGTGTAATGTTGAGAGAAATGAAAAAAAAAAAAAGAAAAAAAAAATCAAAAACAAGAAAAAAATATATATGAAATAGTACAGAACGCATGCACTCGTCCCGAAAATTGCATGATAATCATTATCCTCCCGTGGTAGCCGATTTTAATGCACGGGCTGGCTGGAAAGAAACAGTTTGAACGAGCAACATTTATCATGCACACAACATCGAACATCGAAAGCGGAAAACGTAACGAAACGAAAGAACAAACGGAAACGGAGGTAACATACAGGAGAACCCATAAACATAGGCTGGAGGCAAGGCGTTTTTTTTTTTATACATTTCTCGTTCTTTTTTTTCGTCTAGTTTCTCTTTTTTGCTGATGGGTTAGTGGGAGACCTGAAGCGTCGATAAAACCGTATTATGGTTAGTCGAGAACCCTGGTAACCTAACGAGCATTAAAGGATCTTTCGTTATCGCCAGCGGTATGGCGAAGGATGATAAGCGCGTGAGAATCGCGTGATGCACGCCTCCTGCGTCAACGTGAGAAACAAATTGTAAATAGAAAGCACTTGAAGAGAACAAAAAAAAAGAAAGAGACATCCCTCGCCGGACCGTAAGAATATAATAGGCATATGAGAGTGAGAGTATAGAGAAAGGGAGAGAGCGATAGAGAAAAAAACTGTACACGGCTCTCGTGGAGAAACAAAGGGTGATTGATTAGAGCAAGAGAAGGATCTAAAGTACGATAATCGTAAACAATAAAAGAATAGAGAGAGAGAGAGAGAGAGAGAGAGAGAGAGGGGGGGAGAATAATAAAAAGATTAAAAAAATCGTAAGAAAAAAAGTTTACTAGGTGTAATTAACCACGAAAGATTGTTAATTGATAAGAACGAAAGAATTAAGAAGATGATAATGTAAAGTGACGATATCCGGGGCATGCAGTCGGTGATGAAGGTGATGAGAGAAAGAGAAAAGATATTAAAAAAAAATAAATAAATAAAAAAAAAAAACTAGCCCTGGGGTGGATTCGAACCCAATAAAGATTCGTTGCAAGTTTTGTGCTGATTGGCCCTACCTTATCTAAACCTTCAAAAGAACTTAATGTCAATGTCGCCGGGTCTGCTCTTATGATAGGTATAGATATGGGTCATCAGGGAGTTTCGCGAGCAGTAGACCCGCTCGCAGATGACGCAGCGATACTCCTCCTGGCGTTCGGCGTGCTTGTCGGCCACGTGGCGTTTGAGGGATGCCTTGCTGCAGAGCACCTTGCCACACAGCTGGCACGTGAAGAGCTTCTTGGCGGACGGTGTGCTCAGCGAGTTCAGGGTCAGCCCGGGCATGGAGGCGAGCACTGAAACACAACAATGCACCTCATGCAACTCCCCACACTTACCTAGACACGACCTCTCATTAAATCACTGAATCTAGTGAGCCAAATTCCTACGTGACCCACCCACTGCGAGTTGGTTTTAAACGATAGGTACTATAGCTTGGAGCAACAGAAAGAAAAAGAACAGAAAACAAAACAAAAACATAAAAAGACACCCCACCCTCTCCTGATCCCCACGACCCACGTGATCATTATGAAATTATTTATTAGATCGTTATCATTTTTAGATTCGTCATCGCGCTGTTTCTTATAGATTTTCGTTTTTCTTTCTTTTTCTCGTCACTTTTGTCGTCAGTGACGTTTCGTATTATCGATGAAATTTATGTTGCGTATTCTGGTTGATTTCGTATACACTGGAATTTGGATATATTTGCATTCGACGATAGGTAAGACGGTGGTGCCCTCGCTAAGTAAGAGAATTCAAACTGAAACTTATAGGGAGGAAAGGGAACGCAAGAAAAATAATAAATGTGAGAATAAGCACGTGATTCGAGAGAGTGAAAGAAACTATATATATATATATGTATAAACGAAACAAATATATATATATATATATACACGAGACAAGAGTATTTCTTATATTTTTGTATTTGTGATGTATTATAATAACGATACGGAAGAAAGATTGCTTCTCGTCTCAGAATATTCCAAGACTGGCTGAGGTTATTTTTCTTTTTCTTTCTCGCATAGGCAGGAGTGTCGACTTTCAATAGAGCGAAACGGTTTCGCATTAATTAAAAGAAGGTTGCGCGAGTGGTGGTAAATGAAAGGGGTGGATATTGGTTGGGCGAGGCCGGAGGGAGAAGGGAAAAGCTGCTGGTAAAACGGTACTCCGAGAAACCGTGGATTCACATATAGAAAACGTAACTGGAGGCAACGAAAATATGACGAAGAGGAAGAACGAGAAGAAGAAGAAGAAGAAGCCTATTCATTTTCTTTGAAAATTGCTCTTTATCCAATTTCTCGAGTCGTGTCTCATTAAACTTGAGGCGATAGGAAAAACCTGCCACGCTTCTCGCTGGTTGGCTAAGAGATACGGAGGGGTCGTGTGCTTTCGTGTTTATCATCTTTTTTTCTCCTCTTTTTCTTTCCTTTCTCTTAAGTTTTCATCTTTCAAAAAGATGCCGGTGGGATTCGTCAGGGTGCGAGAGGTGCCATGACGTCCGGGCAGCACCGACAGTGGCGCCGCGGCCAGGTCGTCACTAGAATGACTTTTAGGAACAAAGGAATGGGTGAGAACGAAACAGAATAATTTAATTAAAAAAAAAAAAAAAAAAAGAAAATGATAAACAAATAAATAAAAACGGGAAAAAACAAAGATCGAAATATACAAGTGAAATAAATAAAACAAAAAAAAAGTGGAACTGCGCTCCTTTCTCTATGTATATACATATATATGTATACGCGACGCATTGATATATTCACATATATATGTATATATATATGTATATATATCTCGTTAGGAGGTATCACGCCTCTTCTCCGTTAATGAGGCCTAACAAAAGGCGACGTAGGAAACACTGAGCATTCTGGGAAACACTTAAAGCATGCATTTCGAACGGCGCGACATTTAAAGAAACCCGCCTTTTCCCGTCGCTGCTGTTTCTGATGGCGTCCCGCCGTTGTCGTAGTCTGTCGTCATCGTCATCGCCAACGGCCGTTGTCGCTGTCGCTGTCGTTGCAATGCGCATCTCTATTGGTACCGTTTGTAACCAACTGGCTGCCCAGTCTCAGAGTCACGCGCCTTACATGTGTATAATAGACTCAACAGCGACAGCCACCAGCGGCGACGCACGACGAGCGTCCTTTGAGAATGCGCCCAAAGATGAGGATACGTCGCTAAGACACGTGTCGCGCGCTTTGGGAGGCTTTTTTTTTCCATGGCCGACGTCACAACGGGAACAACACATTAACAACGAGATTCGTTCGTGGTTCGAACGTGACTTACCTTCCAGCTGAAAGACGGCAGAAAAAACCACTTCCGGTATCCCATCTACGTATATATGTATACAAATATACTCAATCGATATAACGTTACATAAACCAGGCGGTTTATATATTATATATACAAGTATATACTGTATCGTCATGTAGCAATGCTAGACTTTCGCGTTATTGAGGATGCGACGGGTGCTTTGCGAGCAACAGTGCCCAAAAGGCAGAAATAAAAAGACAATAAAATTATTAAACCAAATAGTACATTTTTTTTTTTTTTTTCGTATAATATATATAAAAAAGTGAAAATATATTAAAATGCATTTGATATAGCTTAGAAAATAATAATTAATTAATCAATAATTAATAATTAATAATAATAATAATAATCGTCGTCAATAAATATATACTATAACCAGAACACCTTGGCAGATAACAAATAATAAGTAAGCAAGATAACGTAACCATTGTCCACGACGGAATTTGCGCAGGAGCAGTCAGTCTGGCAAAGCGAAAGAAAAAAGATTTTTTCATTTTCAGCCTTTTTTTCTTGTTTCCCCTTTGTTTTTTACTTTCTTGCATTCTCAGCCTCTCTCTCTCTCTCTCTCTCTCTCTCTCTCTCACTCTCACTCTTCCCACTTTCGCTTTCATTCTCTCAAGCACACGCTCGCCACTCGCCGTATGCGACCCCGTGTTAAATATACCTTGCCAATTTATTTTACTATGATTTCCGTATCATCGATTCCGGCCAGTCTTTTCGCAACGCCTATAAACTCTGCGCAGGTACCAATGTCCGTCTGCTCTCTCTCGTTACTTCACTACAGTTATGGTATAGCAGTATTATGGATGTGTAAAATGCATTAAAAAAAAAAGTAAGAAGAAAGAGTAATGGAAAAAAAAAAAAATGAAAAATCGGAAGAAAAATCCTATATGCAAGCACAGCGGAACGCAATGCGATGCAAATGTATTGTAATGTTACATAACGTAACGTATTATAGCAAGCTATTGTATGAAGGTAATCGATGGGGTATATGATGTGCATATTTTGTTTGCCTTTATATCTTGTAATTGTATTTAAAAAGGAAAAGCCTAGTTTACGTAGTCCTATTGTAGATTATATGTGACAGAAGCTGTGTGCGTGCGTATGTGCACGGGTTGGACTTGTGCAGTGACCCTTGACCGTTGTTTGTGCGTGTGTCGTTTAATTAAAAATGATAATAATAAAAAATAAGGATTAGAAGAGAATTATTTAAGGAACAACAACAAAAAACCATAATAATAATTCGGCATGTTAACGCGAGAAGCAAAACAGAGCAAATATCCACATGTGCGTAGGCGCGTGTACGATCTCGTGCCGCGCTACAACTGTGAGTGCTTTTTTGTTCGTCGGCAGTTCGAGCTTACTCGTTTAGGTACTTTTAATTAGCGGTTTTGGTAACATCAGTCAAATAATTAAGATCAGTTCGACGAGTCGACTAATTAAGTAATAATGACGAATCGCGTCGCGTACAAATAACCCCATTTTTTTCAGTCTTTTTTCCTTTCTTTTTTCCTTCCCTTTCTTTCGTTATTCATGCTCACTTTTGTTTCTCTCCTTTCCCCTCTCCTACCACCTCCAACATCCTAGCTCGCTCTCACTCTCACTCCCGTACTCTCTGCACTCTCTCACTTCTCGCTACTTCACTCGTCTATCTCATCGCTCGTCGTTGTCGCTGCTGTTTGTCAGGGACAACCAACAAATTTAACAACGTCTTGTGGTCATCATGGCAAAGAGCCCAATAGACGGCTCTCTTTCTGTATATATGTCTCTCTCTTTCTCTCTCGAAATTTCTCCAACAACTATTCCTATGCGCTCACTCGTAGCCTCCATAACTCCACCCTTGCCATAATTTTCTTCGGCCCTGCGCAAGGGCGAAGGAGATAGGAGACAGTTGAGGAATGAGCAAATCAAATTGAAAAAAAAAAAAAAAAAAAAAAAAACAATAGCGTTCAGTATAATCGAGCGATAAAACGAGTGACGTGCAGCGAAAATGAACGAGAGTGGCAAAATAACGAAGAAAGAAGGGGACGAAAAAGAAACGTAATTATCATAAGCAAATCGGAAGTGTCGCAACGACTGAAACGGAAAGTATATCAATTAAAGACTCTGCTTAAGATATATAATTTGTTATTAAATATTCGTCAATTTTATATTAAACTCGCTCTTTTCATTTTCAGTAGTATCGTATTATATCTTCGTCTTAATTTTCATTTGTGTCTTTTCCTTTTATTAATAATTTATTATTCTCGTAATAATATATGACGCCGTCCAGACGCAAATCGGACGGCGCACGATATATACCTCGCTTAGTATTTGGCAATTTTTACAGTAGTCACAAAGAGTCAAATTTTTCATATACTTTTTTTCTTTTTTACTTTTTGCTTCTTTGCTTGTTCACATGTGTGCTCGTGTGTGTTCTACAATTAAATATTATCAATATATCAGTTCTTTCGTCTTGACTACTATAAAATTGTATTCTCGTTTCATTTCGCTCCTATCGTCGTCGTCGGCGTCATTCACAATAATAATCATAATAATAATCATCGACACGTATCAATTCTGCTTCTTTCTATTTCTTTTTTTTTTTTTGACATTTTCTTCATTTTTTATATATATATCCTCCCCAACATTCTCTTCTCACGTAATTTAAAGCTTCTTCATTCTCTCCCCCTCTTGCCCGCCTCTCTCGCTCTTCTACTAACCGCACTACATATATATATACCCTCACCCCATCACCCACTTTATCTCACACGACACCTTATTAAAGCTCGTCATCTAACTATATTCGTCATTAAACTCTTTTTTAACCCCTCGCGCTCACTTTCACCCTTCATTTTTTCCCCTTATCGTTACATATCTTTTCTCCTTATCCTCGACATTCCTTGTCTCTTCGTCTTCGTATATAACCGTCAACGCAAGGAGCGCCAGTCGAGTGTGCGAAGAGTTTTGGAAAATTTTTTTTCGAAAAAAAAAAAATTTTTTTTTTCCAAAACCTTCAACCAGGCTCAAAAACACGAGCGACGACTCGTATTCGTCGCAATTAATTGAACATATCCTATTTTATTTAATTCTATCATAGCCTAACTATACTTGTGTCACCTATTATGTGCGTGTGTGTATGTGTGCGTGCGCGCACGCGCGCGCGTGTGTATGAATACGTATACGTGGTATGTATGGTATACGGGTGTCCCTTATGCAATGCCAGTCTCTGTTGGACGTGTTATGTCATTAAACATATATGTAACGTATGTAATATGAATATATTCAAGTTAGACCTACAACCACCTCGAGTAGGTATAGCGCGTGTTATTAATCATGCAGAGATATTCGGTAGTCCTTGTTTACTGTAAAATAATAATATATACGTGTAGTATGTAATGCGCGGTCCCGAAGCTTGTTGCTCTTGTATATTTTTGTTTGCGTAACGCCATGTCTCATCCTGTTACATTAGGTCGAGAAGGACAGAACCTTAGCCAATCTATATGCGTGTCTTGTGTGATTTACCTCTTGATTCGTTTATCCATCGAATTAACGTTTTGTTTTCTTTACCTACGGCTGATATTTCTCGTATGACTTTAATTTTTTTTTTTCACACGCTATTTTCAAGGTTTGGGTTAGGCTTGACCCTCCGGAACGTCTTTAGTTTGAAGTTTACAGGAGGGAGATGTAAGAGGGACGTTACAGGTTTGAGCTCCCGATCCCAAGAAGGCTTTCGTAAATACGGCTTATCAAAGTTCTACTAAAATATATGTATATGCATGTAAATATATACAATATATATATGTTTATATGTATATACGCGTGCATCCGTGTTTAATGAACAATATTATATGCGGCTATTATTAATTAGTACACACGGTATGGTTTTGCGTGCCTGTGATCTTTACCAGGTTGCGTTTACAGGATTGCCATTTTTTTTATCTGCTTTTTTGTCCTTCACCCGAAACATTGTGGTGTCTTGTTTGTTGTGTCTGGTTTTTGTTTTCGTGGGGAACAGGTTGGATGCCGTTATTTTTTAATGCATTTGTAAGATTGGCTCGTACGGGAAACGTGTCTCCTGTCGAGTCGTTTGCAAGTAAAGAAAAGATAATAATAATAATTGTCACGTGCGCGTTTAACGCATGCGCACAAGTCAATCCTATAATGAAATCAGACCCATTTTCGTGTAGTTTAGTGCCATACCTGATGACGTACGTATGCACTATATAGGTATATAGTGTATGCCTCTGGAAACGTGTCGCGTGGGTGAATATTGCGAATCAGACTCTAAAGATCACGTGGCGTAGACGATAACGCGCAACGCAACGTGTAAACTCGTGTCGAGTATGTGAGATAATGGTGTGGTATTAATTGCAATAATAATAAAAATTAATTAATAATTGATATAATCATAACGATAAGTATGGTTAAGATACTTTACGTTAAAGCCCCGGTAGACACCATTAAAGAAAAAAAAAAAAAAAAAATAGAAAAAAAAATAAAACGTATGCGTCTCATATGCAAGGTACCCCGTTTTAAAGCATTTTAATAATTGGAATGAATATATTAAGATAAAATATATTATTATATCATTGCGTCTTCGCGGAGTTACGTAAATTAGCGAACCGACGCGAAACTTTCACTCCGCGTTGTAATAAGATATGAAAGACGAGATAAATGAAATAATCGAAAAAACAAATTAATAAAAAAAAATTTTTTTCACTAAAAAAATAACATCCGATTTGAACTGGACTCTGGTCGTTGGTGGTTGTTTGACGAGAACGATACGAGAACACTGTGCGAGCAGGTGTCGCGTGTAGAAAATATGAGAAAGAACCATTCTCGTATAATGAATGAGAAACGACCAGTTAGATAATAAGGAATTTTTCATGAATGACTTTAAGAATAAAAAGAAGAGAAAAAAAAAGATTAATATATAACATATAATGAAAATAATAAAATGAGTAACAAATAGAGTTCAGTTGCGTCATCAAGTACCCTCGAGTCATCGTCAAGGAATTGTCGTGACATCACAATTGTATATAATATAACATATAGTGTATAGTAGTGTGTTCATACTTTGTTTTTGTTGTAGTCGTGTTTTTTTTTTCTTTATTTTTTTCACCCCTCCCTCCATTCGCACAGTCTTGTAACGTTAAACGTTTTCATCCTAAAAGTTAGTTGGACGATGGCGTCTCACGCCTGGAAGTGTATATATCCTTAACGAGGCTAACTAGCAGTGGCGCTGCCCGCAACGGCGTCCCCTGGAAGCACAATGTTTTTTCCTACCCAATGACCCACTCGACCCTCTGACACTTTAAACCAGCAACCTATTTGATCTCCGACGGGACGCGATCACACTCCCTCATCGGTTCCCCCCCCTGTAGCTCGGTTAAACGCAAGGGTCTCTATTGCGGAGTATGCAGTAGGCACCGCGACGGCGTCGTACGTCGCGACGAATGACGTCGTCGTTCTCTCCCTATTTCTGCCTACGATGATAGATGCTCTTGTGGTTGTTCAGGCTGTTGAGGGTCCTGAAGACCTTGTGACAGAGGGCGCAGACAGCGCTGTTCAAAGGCTGAAAGTGTTGTTGCTCTTTGTGACGCTTCAGCGTCAGCTTCGTCGAGAGGGTCTTGCCGCAGACGTCGCACGTGTAGCAGACACCAGGTGGCAGCAGGCTACCGTGAAGCGGATGCGAGAGTCTCATAGCTAGGATGGCCGAAGGCGGACCTTAAGACATCGACGAGTCCAACCGACGACGTGGGTATCGAGATCAGGAGCAAGATCAGATGGAGCCAGGAAAGCAGCAGCATAACGTTCATACGGGTGGAGTGAGAGTGCATGTGCGTATGATTAGTGATTAGGATGATCGAGGTTTTATGCGAGTTTACGAACCAATCGGGCCGAAGTTGTGTCGCACCAGTGAGAGCCACGCGTGCGTGCGTGCGATGGGGACCCAAGGCGCGAATCCGTTCGTGAAGGTAGCGAAGTAGTAGGTACACACAGAACAATGACGAACCAGAGCACGTATAGCCGAGCGAGCGGGACCGGGAACAAACAAGAACAAAGATACGGCTGCCATTAATATCGTGGACACATTAGTTACGGTTCTAGTATTCTATACAGGGCTGAAACTCCGGATTGGCTGACGCTCGCTTGCGTCACGGGTACTCGTCTCTTTTGTCATTGATCGTGGGGCTCTGGTTTGTCATTGATCATACGTAAGCCGTATCCTATATAGAGCTCCTGCTTATGCGAGTTTCTAACCGGGGTTCCTCCTGGGAAGTAGGGGGGTCACTATAAGGGGCAGAGAAGGGTGGGGGTATTCATAGGGTCTTGTGTGTGTGTGGTGGGGGGGGGGGGGGGGTAGGTCAGCCTTGAAAGCATGGAACTAGTCCTTACGAAATGATATTTTTCCAGTTTCAAATACTCATATATCTATATATGTAACGCTGCCGTTAAAAAGTTTCTGGACAAGGGTTTAAATTGGGAAAAATCAAAGTAAAACGTCAGTTCATAAAATTCGTTTTTAATCTTGAATGATCCAGCATTTGAAGCCATTGGACTCTCCTCTTCTTATTTTCGAGTCGTAAAATTGGTTTATTGGTAGAAACTCTGTTCCAAAGGCCAGCTCTATGCAAGCGATCCTTGACAGTAGCTTGTGATATTTGTTTTTCATGAGTTTCATTGAAACCGCGTTTGGATTTCCGATCCAGTAAGATTCCTATTCGTTTTGGACATTATTACTAATGACCGGTTCTCTGCTTTGGAAATGACTCGAGGCCTTCCACTGCGTACTTTGTCCTTATTAGAGCCTGTTCTCCAGAAGGGAGTGATAGCATCTTCGACAGTAGACCGCGATGTTTTAAGTATTTTGGCAAATTGAAGTAGGCGGGGGATTTTTCTATAGACAAATCGTAAACATGATTTCATTGAATGCTGTCCGAGTAAGACTGGCGCAAAAACGTTAAAGAGCAATTGTAGGCCTTGTCCGGAAATTTTTCGACGGCAGTATATATATATATATATATATATGTTTATAAGGATCTATAGTGTTAAATATTATTCAGTGCTAATAAATTGGGCCCTTTGTCGTACGTAATATCTAACGATTGTCAGCTGACTGTTAAATCGAGTCAGTGCTCACGGTTGGTAACCCTTTATAAGATTTTTATATAGTCTGATAAGCTGGATCCTGTGATATGGAGAGTGTTTATGATAGTAAGGGATCATTGTCAACAGTCACTCACGAAAGCACCTGATTCCGATGTATTCTGAGATTTTCAAGGTTATGTTACGGTTAACTGTCCTCGTTGCACTGGCTGCACTCGTTGCACCGACTGCGCCAGCTGAACTTACTTTCTCGTCCGCAGTTCGTCGCCATCGCGCTGCCTCTTCAGAATACAACAGAGATCGGGTCGATTCGATAAAAGAAAGGGGCTAGAACACGTTCGTAACAATGGATGGCGTAACGCGTTTCGATGAATATCATCCTTGTCAGCCTGCCAGTCAATGCCAAGTTGAGAGAACTCGTTCTAGACTTTATATATATATATATTCTATAATGGGACTAATAGTATTTTACGCGCTGCGTCAGTATCAATGGTTTCAGAGACAGAAGAAAGTGACAGTACAGTACATAGGGGGCGAAGAGAAAAAAAAAATAGGGTAAACGAGGTCGATGCTCAAGTAAAATCTGTAAGTCTTGTTTGTTTTTCCGTATAAAAGAAATGTTTATTCATAAATAATGAGAAACAACGTGCGTGAGTACAATGGAAACGTGTTTTTTTTTTACCCTGACCCCCAAAAAACGAAGATTAGTAATAAAAATATATTATATCGTAACTCAGGTATAAAAAGTTCTATTTACAATATTCGCCAAAAATCTTGCGAAACTATTTACAATTATAGATTTGCCATACTAATGCACCTCTGTTATTAATAGTTGTCTTACGACTGTCGCGACTTTCGATATAAAGCATGTCGTATGGATTGCGCTTAATGTCGATATGCACGCGCGAGGATGCGTTACGCGTGGGTATACGAAAGGAGCGGAAGGCTTCGACGGTTTTGACAATTTTTTGACGTCTACGAGCTAAGAAATCGATTGCGAGAGAATGAAGAAATTTTAACAAGATATTTGAAATCGATAACGAAAATTCGAGTGTTTCGAATGATAAATTCATTTAACAATGATTATCACAGGATACTTGGTATATGACAACAATTATCTGGTGTTCAAGATATAATCGCGATCGAACGGAAGCAATTAATAAAATCAAATTAGACAAGTGTAAAAAATTATCGCGAGCAATCGAGCAGCCCCTAATTTTTTCATCAGTCTTACAATTTTGGCCAAGTGGAGGTAGTGAAAAAATTTCGAAAAAAAAAAGAAATAATAAAATTGAATAACTAAAGTGATGAATAAAATTTTCAAAATATTAAAAAAAAATAATACATCGATAACAAAAATTATCCTCGCAACTAGTAATAAAATAGTATGCATAGTCTTGTTTAGGTCGCCCCGGTCGTTTGTACTGCAGCTCCGGACTATCATCACCCCCAACCCCCCCATTCTCTCTCTAAGAAGGAAAAATCCAAAGAAAGAGAAACAATAGACAATCTCACCAATAAACGAGATCGGCAACGTGAACTAACAAGGGCATATATAAAGCGCGGAT
Source organism: Syrista parreyssii (assembly GCA_030142615.1). Classification (NCBI taxonomy): domain Eukaryota; kingdom Metazoa; phylum Arthropoda; class Insecta; order Hymenoptera; family Cephidae; genus Syrista; species Syrista parreyssii. Next base: position 369,606 of record JARQTG010000210.1, read on the forward strand.
GGAAACGACAAAAAAAATTTTTCACAAGAGTTCGCAAGTTGCAAGGAGAGAAAAAAAGTCCAAAGAAAAGGACAATAATTATAAAAAAAAAAGAAAATAATGAAACCGGACAACAAAAAGAAATCCGTCATACTCGCATCAAATATGTACAAAGCCTTAGATAACTTAATTAGTTGAACTTTTTTCACGATCAGGAGGCTCTAGTCATCTCGCTGAATAAAACGCCGTGTCTTATGTCATGTCTATCTCTCAGGCCCGAGACTATGACGGAACGAGCCGATCTTAGCCGAACGAACGGTTGCACGATTCAAGGAACCGATCCAATGAGCGTTCAGCTTTCGATCTCATCCCATGTGCGATTGCTGTTGTTGCTGAAGTTGCTGTAGGTGTTGTTGCTGCTGCTGTTGTTGTTGCTCCTCCTCCTTCCTCTGCTGTTCGTTTTTCGAGTGCTGCCGATGGTAGATACTCTTGTGGTTGCGCAGGCTGTTCAGACTGGAGTAAACCCGCTTGCAGATGTTACAGATCGGTTCCTTGCTCGGCCTGGTGTGCACGTTCTGTATGTGCCGCTTCAACCGAGTTAGGGAGGTCAGGTTTTTGTTGCAAGGCTCGCATCGAAACTCATCGGTCGAGCCGCTGCCGGCCAACAGACCTGGCGGCAGAACCAGACACAGGGTTACTTTCGCAAGTGCAGCAACGAATCAGTTCTCATTTATTACTCTCAATTCCTCTCTCAAACGCTCTCTCCCAATCTCTCACGCTCTCGTTCAATCTCTCACACATTCCCCCACCCACCCATTCTAAAACAACGTTACTCAACGCTCGAACACGACCCCCCCTCCCCCCACCCCAACACCACTGGTACCACGAACAACATTTTTGCTTCTACGTGCTAACGTTTTTCTGCATCCCAAACACATTGAAATTTATTCGTCGCGCGTCCCGTCCGCTAGAGCGCAGCAGTGTCTGGCTTTGCCTGTCTTTTTGTCTCTTATCGTTTTTCTCTGTTTTTTTTTTTTTTTTTAAGAATGACCTCGAATTATTTTTTCTTTCATACAAAATACAAAATCGTACCGTATTCAAGATTCGCGAGAGAACGTGATTCGTTTTGCTTTTGATCTATTTTTTTTTTTTTTTTCGTAGTTTCGATTTTTTTTTATTTTCTGGCGGTAAGAGAGACATGAGCCTGTTAGAGCATTTGGAGGATACAGGAGGAGCGTTTCCAAGAGTGCGTGTGCATATCGGTTCACCGAAGCGTAGTTCTCTCTCTTGAGAAACGCCACCCACCCATGCCGGCCTAGTGGAAGTAGTAGAAGTAGTGCAAGCAATCCGATAATCCAGACCCATTGAGAGCGATGACGTTAGTGTATTGCCGAGCACCAAGAAGATGAGTAGTCCGTGTGTCGATGCGTATTATTTACAGCGTAGGTGCCAGAGAGCGGTCTTATGTACATACAGGTGTGATATTCGTTTCAATGGTCTGATGACGATGAAGCAGAGATTAAGGCGTCTGCGCTTAATGAATGTGCGTCGCCTATAAAATGGTATCCTTAGACGATAAATAATTCTGTACACTTTCTTTATCATAATAAATAAAAGGCACGGGGCATGAACGTGCAGCGGCGGAGCTAGTGAGTGGCAGCATCGGAGCGTGGATCGACCACTAGATAAATACACATGTTTACCATAATTGCGAATTCATACGTATATATCGACCAAACATTTTTCACTTTATTTTTTCACGTAATATTTTATTTTTCGAGAGCTTCGTTTCATCTCGATTTACTTTCCTTTCCTTTCCTTTCTCTTTTTTTTTCTTTTTCATTCTTTATCACGCTTATCACGATACAGTACATATATACTGGCGCATTTCCTTATAACGTAAATACAATGTAATATATTTATATATGAAGGTGTACGTCACTTTTTACTATACGGTCCATTATACGATTTAGCGGCTATACATTCGTGTAATCTCACTCTGTGTCTCTCGAAGTCTCAAGGAGCTCGCGATGCTCAGATAAATTCAGACTAGTCGCCTCGGTCACGATCACGAGTTGAGGATCTATACTGTTAGTAATGGATGAGTTTCTGCATCCTTCTCTGTGATGCCCGATCGTTGTCATGTGTCAGTCGATTCTTGATAGTCTGCAATTTGCGAATACATCGCGATAGAGGACATTCATCGTATGGCGAGTCTCTAGCCGTGTGAGTGACGTCCGAGGACTTTCTTGATCTTGATCGATGATCTTGATCGTCGCCAGTCGTGAGCGGGATGATGTTCCACTGTATCTCTTGGCTTTTCGAAGATCGAGGAAAATCGCAACGATCGTACCTACGTACAGTCTAGCCCGCGATAGAGAATAATTCTCATAGGGATCATCGCAATCATCGTCCCAAGGTACAAGATTGTTCAACCGCAAGACGTCAGGATGAAGTTACGTTACCCGTTTCGACTTCACTAGATAAAGTAACTTGGGTTCGCAGAGTAGATCAATAATCGATCTCGCATTGAGCATCCATGACATCCTTGCGATGATCTTTCTTCGCGTGATACTGACTTTTGTGACTGACAAGACTGTTCCTGGACTTGTAGCTGCGTCCGCACTGATCGCAGGCTAACGATTGTGGAACGTAGAAGTGCGTGTCCGCCAGATGACGCTGAAGGGACCAAGCTCTGGAGAAGGTCTTTTGACAGTAGCCACAGTACGCGGCGCCACGTGTCGCGTCGCCGTCGTGACTATTCTTTGGCACGCCTGACACAACCTGGACGGGTTCATCAAGGACCGGATCCATCTTAGAAGGCGAAATCGGTTCGGACTTGAATATGATCTGATCGCCAAAGTCCTCGAGCAAATCGATTATTGGCAACTCCTGGTTCTGACTAGAGGTCGTGCTTTGGTACGAGTACGAGGTCTGCCGACGACTTCTGGACTGCCAAGCCCCATCCTCCTCGGCGACCTCCCGGTCTGCAACCAAAGAGGAGGGGGCTGAGTCCAACCGTTGGCAACGTGTCAAATAAGGGGAGTTCCTGTAGAAGATGCCGAGGAACCCATTCCCTATAAGTACGGTATAGCCTCCCTGGCGGAGGTAACCCCGCGACGAGTACGAAAAAAAGCAGAAAGGGACGAGATGACGATCACAAAGAAGAGGAGGAACGAGAAGAAGAAAACGAAGAAGAAGAGTAAAAGGAAGACGGGGTCGCATTCACCTTCCGCGATTCGCAGCCACTACTACACTCTGTATCTCTTGTTTCCTCTTTTTATTTTCACCGTAGACTCAAGACTATGGAAGGGGGCAAGCAAGCTCATGGGTAGGGCAGGGGTCAGAACGATGACAGGGACCATTCACACTCATAAAAGGTTGTACAGCTCGTGCAGATGGGATGTCAATACAGCAGCGAGTCCCGGTTCTTTGCGGATTTTACCCGGCCGGTTACCTAGGCAACGCACCTCGCTAAAACCCTTCAGCCCCCCGCGATGAGAGGAGGGTTAGGGAAGAGGACTGGGGATACCTAGGATGCGTATTATTCTTAATAACCCCACCATAGCCCCGTATTATGACTGATGTTGACTCTAAGCGCGGAAGGACCCCGCACGATCAATAGGCCAACTGCCGAGGGAAAAATGCCACTGGCTTCCGGATTGGTTACGCGAGCCTTAAAGTCCTCGAGGAAGGACGACTGCGCGTTAATAAAGTTCCGGCTTTACGGCTGAGATTAGACCCTGCGCGTATTCGGTTTTACAGCCGTGGAAATTGGCTGCCAATGTAGACGAAAATTCCGATCGATGTGGGGAGAGAACCGGTACTCTAGGTTTGCCCTCTTATTCCTTTTTGTTCCACGGCGCGGGTGATGACGGGGGGTTACATATGGTCTTTAACCGAAAGTTATCTTTTGTTTACTGTCGCGTGAACGTACGGGAACAAGCTATAGAAAATCGCGCGCAGAGTATCTCTGACAGGGTTAAGGACATCCAGCGAGCAGTGTGTTTCGCGAATGTGTGATAATGTAAAATTGGTATACGAAAGGCGTCATATCACGTGTTATCGCGTGACACACGATTGCGAAATAGTAATATCAAGGAATGCATATAAGAATAAGTATGATAATTTAGAAAGAGTAAAAGATACTCAATAGATTACGTAGTGGGGAAGGTCCTGACCGCACGTGTTTCCTACCCTAACTTGGTCCCACCCTACAATGCCGCGTGAATTCGAATGTAGAATCCACGACTATATTTTTGTTTTTATTCAAACTCCTGGAGTGCACGACGTTAGAAAGTAGCGGATTTTCTAATTCACGTATATATATGACACAGGACGATGAAATGCGTGAAAAATTTGATCACCGTGTATGCTTAAACGAATTGTTCGTGTGATCGTCGGTAAAGAAATTTTTGATAGATGATAAACCAGCGGGTGCCTTTAGGAATGCGGTGCGAAAATTTTTATCGAAATCGAATCGAATCTCATTGGCGTTCGTATTGACTCGCAAATGAGTATTGCCAAATTGTTTCAGAACGTCAAACGGTGCTGGTATATCAATAGCTGGGTTTATTTTCACTCTCTCCTATTTTTGTGCGTCTCTACTATCCCCCTCGCGCCCCGCGCGACGTCCACAAAGCCGCCACCTCCGTAACCACCACTACTCTGCTTTCACGTTTACATTCATTTTTCACGGGTCGCGAACACGCGGTGCATCGAGATAGCGACATACGAGAGTGCACACACCTCTGGCTAATGCGCAGTTTTCGAGGTCACCTCAAGTTCATCATCGATAATAGCAGACGAAAACAAGCAGCTAGACCCGCCGATAAGTACGTTCTACAGATAAAGAAGTCCACTGCCACGAAATCACTAAATTACTGGTAAATTCATCGCGACGTTGAAAACACACTAAAAGCCCGTAACGCGAGAAATTGTGTGAATTATTCGCACGCGTACACTCGAGTGTCAACGAAAAAATTGATAGTTGAGGATGTAATAATAAAAAAAAAAGAAAATGCCGAAAAATGTTTACCCACCGTTAGATGTCAAACGGTAAGGGATAAGAAAGGAGCGGATTGTCGAAAATATTTTACTATAATATATAATTTTACTTTAATTTTAATATTAAAGATGAGTATTAAATAATTCTTGGTTCATGAGAAGTCTTGAGTCCAACCGTATTTCCATAAGGCAAAACTCTAGCAATGAAAAAGGGAAACGCGTCTCCGACGGGGCAAAGTGTCGTGTCTCGTCGTTTGCGCAACAGATGGCGACAGGTTAACGTGCGCATCTCGAGAGCCTTATGAAATGTATGGAAAAATCCCTGACGCATATATTCGATCGTATACGATCGTTTACGACATACGAGATTAGTCCGGGAGCACCTGTCTTTAGAAGACATTCAATAGTTTGGTACGAGAAGTCCGGAAAGGAGGAATTTGGCGAAAACAGCAGCGCGACGCGACGAGAACAAATATTTGAGAGGACGTTGCATCAGGTTGAGTTCACGGATACAGAAAGTAGTCCGAGTCCCGGGCTATTTTTACACGATTTCGCATAGCCAGCAGGTTAGCATGTCGTGTCGCAGGCAAAGCGTATAGAGGCCGAAAAGAAAAGAAAATAAGTGAAAAAAAAATGAGTAACAGCAACGTTTTGACAAAGTTGGGAGGGGGGGAGGGGGAAGGGTCGAACGAAAGAGAGAGAAGGGGGATAGCTGAGCAGGCATTTCAACTTTCGAAAACACGACGGTCCGGGAAAACAATGTAAAAATAGCCGCGAAAGACTTTCTTCGCGAGGGTTGAAAGTAGCTGGTCCGAAATCGACGAAATTGTACACGTAGCAAAGTACACGCGGTATTAACCAAAATTTCATACGATACCTCCCAACCGAGAAGAGCAATAAATAGAGACAGAAAAAAGAAAAAAAAAAAGACCAAAAATGCTCAGAAAATTAAAAACAAATTTCTCATTTTAAATTACGATAGCCACTGTGCACCCCCACGGACAAAGGAGTAGCGTAACGAGTTCCGTTCTATCAATGTATTATTGTTTTTTGCATAACGGCGTTACGCATTAAGGGCGATAAAACGCGGAATGAGAAAATAACAATTTCAATGAAGCAAAAGGAGTGCTCGAAGATCGGCCATTTATTTACGTCTAATGATAACGGGCGAAAGTGTATCGCCTCGAGTCCACGAAGTCTCCTCGGGATCGTGCATAGTCAAGAATTCTATATGACATATACGAAGTTTTCTCCGGCTGATGAATTACCGCTACATGAAAAAGCGCATATCCGTTACGAGGAAACGTGCACGCGGAAAGTTTGACACCCTTAGCACAGAAGCGTGCCGGCCATGTTGGACTGGAGTCACGTGATATGAATACGTGCGTAACGCGATACAAAACGTTTTCAGAATGAAGCAAGCGACATTCTGACAATAAAGGTGATATATGCTTGTGACTTTATGTATAGGGTGTTACAGTAGTCGCGAACAAGAATCGGGTACTAGGATCAGAGGACGTCCCTGTTACGTAATAATAATAATAATAATAATAATAATAGTGATAATAATAATGATAATAATAATAATCATCATCATCATCATCATCATCATCATCGTTATCCTCAGTCTCCTAGTCCTCGTTCCAAAAGCGTAATGGCTATACCCGAGCGTCGGATTTACGATAGTTGAAAAAAGACATTCGACATTCATTGTAGGATGAGACGATTTAATATCTAACAATTCGTAGCGATGCAGGAACGCGAGTGGCGAGCCAAGGTCGTCGTATTTTTAGTTAGCCAATGTTTGGTTGGCTACATTCAGCCGAGATAGAGGGACCTTGAATTTCGCGGATAACATCTGCGGCCTTATCGCCGGGGCCCCTGATAACTTTTTAGTACTAACCTAGCATAAACCAGTCGTTCAAATATTAAGCGACACGTCGCTAGCCACCTGAATTTATTCAGTCTACGGATATTGGCGATCGTTTATTTGTAGGTTTTTCATCCTTTATTAAACGCTCAAAGACATCGCGGCGGCACTAATACTTTTTTAACCTTGTGTTTCCTTCACATTTTCTCTACTTCCGTGTGTAATCGACGCGCAGTAATTCTTTTTCTATCGTGAAAATCGACACTACAGCGGCAACGGTGTTTTCATTGTTAATTTTTATTACAGATACAATTATTATTTTATAATTACATATTTCATAATAATTATCACGGAACGTTCGTGTAATTATTATTAAATGTATATACATATACATAAACATATGCATATATATATATATACACCTTCGAGAAGAATATCGTCCTCAAGCGGCTGTGATCATTCTCGTCACGCGATACTTTTCCACTTGAAAATCGGGTTTGCAGTTGATAAGTCCAAGACTAGACTGGGAGAATCGTCGCGTTTACAAACAATTTCGCAAACAGCTCAAAAGATACATATACTCCCCGTACGTAGGTTGCGTTATATAAAAAGATGCAAGAAAGCGGCGCGATTGGCCGCAGAGACTCGGTTGCGTTATCAGGGCGAGTTCTCATTGGCGCGGAGGCACACGTTACGTTCTCCATGTTCAAACGGAGAAGAGAGAAAAAAAAAGGACAAGTAAAAATATTTACGACGATCGTGCGTCCGTGTGGGCGGGCATGTATGTGTGTAGAACAAGAAGAGAGAGAGAGGGGGGGTGGGGGTGGGTGGGGGGCAAGGAAAAAAAAACGACTTAAGAATGACTAATAATAAAATTTGATAATTATATAAAAAATATATATATATATATATATACAAATATATCGCCCAGAGTGATATACGTTCATCGATATCAGCATCCCGTCGCATCCTCTGCTACGAGAGACGAACAAACCGTTTATACGGCTTGACGGGGGTTCCCAACCCATTCCTCACCACTTGATGCAATCGACGTTACAGATAATCTAAATCGTTATCACGTCGATGCTATCATTGACTGTATACAGTACGTTCGTGAAAGTCAACATACATACGAGACAACGACAACACTAATACAAAAACTGACAAATTGGACAGTACGAGCACGCCAGGATAATAATGAAACAAAAGAAGAAAAAAAAAAAAAAAGAGAGAACGTAACAATAGAGAAATAAAATACGATATCGGCTATCGCATCGAAACATGAACGCGTAAACGATCCTTATAGAAGTTGGCGTTAGTTCTTGCCAACCATTTTTTTTTTTTTTTTTTTCTCTTTCGATAGTTGCGTACAGCCTAATGTTAACTACACGTATAAGCTAACGGTCTCTACCATCGCTCGGACATCATTTAGCGTGCACCTTCTTCTTTCGTATACGGAAAAAGGTGACGGCAATGCCAACCGAAGTTTCGTAGTCGTTGTACAGTAATGCCAAACTGACGATTTTTGTCTTGTCTTTTGTTTGTTTTGTTTTTTTTTTACTTTTCATGAATAATTTGGTGAATTCGCCAATTTTAGAGTGCTATCGCAAACACGTCTACTCGACAGGTCCGCAAGCCTTAGGGTATCTTTTTTGTAAGATCGATATATTATCGGTGATCGTGATATGGTATTGTTAAATTTTGTACCTTTTTTTTTTCTAAAATGATCTCAGGAACAATTGTGATCGAGGAAATACGGACCTGACCGTGACGCACGATATCACTCCGTAAACGTTATTCGCATGTGACAATGATAGATGCAAGCGAGATTCGCAATGATATTGTAAAGAATGATGATCGCGAATGATTCGTATAAAAAAAACCGCATGCCAATTAGAAGAAACTCAATTTCCGAAGCAGACAGTAGTGCTTGCACCGCAACCAAATAGAGATTTATTCACGTTCTATTTGCATTTTGTTTTTTAATTTATGGTTTAGTTGGTTTTTTTTTTTTGAAGTATGTGTTTCTTTTTTTTGCTATCTTTTGTTTGTTAGTTTGATATAACTGCACAAGTGGTACTTTCTCTATGGAGATTAACGAGAAATTCGTGGCAACGAGATCGCACCGTGACGAGGGACGTGGCGACGAATTTTTCGTTGTGAAAAAGTAAACGAGAGTAGGCCAAGTTTTTCCGACTATCAAAGCAAAGAATTCGCAGTGGCTTTTACGCATTCTTTTTTTTTTTCTTTTTTTCATGGTTTTCGTAATTTCTTGATTTCTTAATTACAAGTAAAATCAAACCACGCGATTCTTTGATTTGCTCGGTTTCGACAATACAGAAAAATGAGTTCTTCTCTTACCTTGCGAAGTGCCCGCGAGGTCCGGCGTCTGCAACCCGTGGCCAAGCCCTGGAAATTTCACTGCGATTACTGAAGTAGCAACGACAGTTCTCAGAGAAGATGTAATTGCCAACAGGCCTGTACGCAACGTCTAAATCGCAATTACGAAAAATGAAAAGAAATTGGATAAAACCAAAAAGCACGAATTCTTGTAGCAGAGATTGTAAAAAAAAAAATAAAAATAAAAAAACCAATAGAATAGTCACGCGAACGTCGTTAAATCAACATTGGCAAGTGCTGACAAGTTAGAAATCCGTCTCCCTTATCACTGACTTTGCAAATAACGAAGCGTAATCGTTTGATCGTCAAACTAAATTTCGATAGGAGACAGATCTGATAGATAAGGAAATCATTAAAACATCTACTATTAATTGAGATTTGACCTTGGAAATAATTTTCAACAGAATTCAAGCACACGACTCTCTACGTACACCCTTATCTAGGTGTACGCGATTAACGATTATGATAATGCGTACAGGTCCGTGGAGCATTAATCGTGATAAGTGCTCTACCTGACAAGGGTGAATGGTCTGTGGTGAGTGCAGCCATGCTAAAATTGAAGCTCCCCGGCGTCGAGGTGAAGAGTTTACTCTCGGGCAGGAAATTGGGCGTCGGTGGGTGTTCCGGTTCCGGTTCGTGTTCGTTGCTACTCGCGGACGCCGGCGGTCTGTCCGACGCCGCCGCACCGGAGTCCGAGGAATCCTCGTTGTTCCCGGCGACCCCGCCGTTACCCCCGGTCAGTTCCAGCGGTTCGCACTTTATATTATCCGTCACAGGACTGCTCTCTTCATTAAGACCATTCCCTTCGACCTTCGCCGATAGATGGTTGTTCTTCACCATGGAAAAGTCGGTAGGCGTCGCGTCGTTGTTGTTGAGCGGCGGCGACGGCACCCTGGATCTCTTGATGTTCTCATCGTGAGGATCGGGGGTGCGCCTTTCGTTCCTACGTATCTGAGCCCGACGCAGCAACTGCTGAACGGTGGTGGGTGTCGGCGTAACGGGCGTCGGTGGCGAACCACCCCTGGGGAAGCCTTCGTCAGGTAGTTTCTCGTGGGAGGGTACGTTGTTGCCACCAGCCGCCAGAGCCCGAACATGAGAAAGCTAAAAGAAAGACAATTCAATTATAAATCAAAATTAATATTCTAGAAGTCAGTTGTTGTCTACATCTATTGGTCCCTCTCTTGATTCGTTGGTCCGTTCTTATTTTTATCTATGTGTACTTGACCTATGACAATTGGCCCAAGCTATCTCGATAGGTGTACTGCATCAAGATAAGACTCTCTCCTCTCTCCCTCCTACTCCTTCACCTCTCCATCCCTCACTACGTTCTTTCTCTATCGCCCTCTCTCACTCTCTCCCTGACTCGATATACTCTAGGACCGTCACTTTGATAAGCCTCAATAAAGGGACAGACCAAAAGACTGTGATGGCTTTAGTAATTCGCGACCAGCTGGACATGGTCTTCTACTGGAATAGCAATAGAGATTCTATCGTCTTGGATTTCCCTCTACAAAACGCCTTTACTTCTTTTTTTCTCCACGGCTCTTCCCACCTCCAACTTAGCGATGACTTTTGAAAAATGTCAATACCTCTTGATAAAAAAAGAAAGAATGCATGTGGAGGAACATCATTCAGACCCAAAGTGAGCTCACCTCGTCCCTGTCCGTTTGGTCAGCCTGTTGAGTGAGGCCGGACACCCTCAGGACCTCAGCAGTCTTGAGGAAGCTGCTAAGCGAACGCTGATGCACGTTTACTTCGCCGTGGTAGATGAATTCGACCAAGGCGTGGAGGTCGCTGAACGCCACATCCTGGAGCACTATCACCGGGTGTTTGCACGGTGTGCTCTAAGTTGAGAAGATAGAAAATTTCATTAGAAAAATGTACTTGCACATGATCCGTGCATGGAAATGAAATTGGTTGGTCTCTTTTTTTTTATATTTTTCTAACAGAACCGAAACGCACCTTGAGCAGCTCGCGGAAATAGGGGCTGCAGGCCGAGAGGACGACCCGGTGTGCCTTGAGACTCTTGCCGTCACAGGCCAAGGTGACGTCCACGAAGTCCTCGTCATCTCGCAGGTTCTCAAAGGCCGACGTAATGCTGCTCTGGTAATTGTTCCATCGCAGGCAAAAGTGTTGCGTATCTACCATCGTTATGTCTGTTCACCTGCAAGTCAAATGTTTCGCATATATTATTATGGGGTAAAAAAAAATTACCATATTCCAGATTATCAGCTGACCAAGAGAACGAAGAGAGAAGCTTGTCTGCGTCAAATATTAAAAATAATTTCTCCTCACCGGAATTTCTCTAGGCGCATGACAAATCCTGATAAGCTGGCAAAGGCACTGATAAATACCGATAAAAAGTTGTTTTAAAAAAACACTTGCAAATTGTGTAACTCTAGCGAATATATTCATCATATCAGGACGCTATTTACCGCTGGCCATACTATTTTAAATAGAGACAAAATTCGACTTTTTCTACTATCCATTGGCAGTGTAAATATTCTTTCGAAAATTTCTTTCTCATTTTCAAAATTTCTCTATTACATCCAAAGGACAATTCTACATTTACAACGCTACGGGGTACTATTTCTATTGTGCATATTACAATACACTGTACGATACGTAATTTTGTAAAATTACTGTATTAATAATCTAAAAAAAAATTTTATCTAAAAACATAGTACATTCGCAGCTATAGAAATAAAATAATCGTAATTCAAGTTCATAGGATCAATAGTCAGATAAGCATATAATTGATTTTATGAATGTCGTCGAAGGTTGAGGTAGACAAAGAAAAGTAATGGCGTCGTCATATTAGGCAAATAAAAATGATTTTTTTCGTGCTGTGTATATCTGTATTTTTTTCCTCTCTTGTCAGTGAATCAGCGGCAGAGCAGCATTGCAACTACAGTAACTACAGGCACATTAACAGCGAGCAGAGCAGAGGCAGTAGGAAAGATAAAAGTGGTACGTCAGCACGATAAAGTCTGATTACATCAGGCCTAAGGAGAGAGGAGCTCGCGCTAAAAACTGCATCCAGCCATTTTTTCTCTTTATCCCACAGCCCGCGAAGAAAATTAGGTCGTCGAGCTGGAGCCCGGCCAGAGAGCGCACGATTAAATAATTCTCCATTACTTGTAAAAGTGCAAGCCAAACGCGGGACCTCGATAATGTTATCGGCATTGCGGGGAGATAAAAAAATTCTAAGAACTAATTCAACTCAGCCCAAGTCTTTTCGTACATTTTGCCGCTTTGCCGCGAGTCTAATGTAGAATCAGATAATACTCTCTTATCGGTATACCCAAACTAGACTTGTAGTTTGCCAAATTTTTTTACTAGTTACGTGAAGTAAACACATTCAATAAATCCTCGTATTTTTCATGTCTCTCAAATTAAAAAAAAAAAAAATTCATTCGTACCTGCTCAATGTACGTTTGGACGGATCGAGTCGTTCGTTTGAATAATCCCGCCATAGAAAAATCCCTAACCTCCGACCAAGCGTGCTTGAAGTCGTTCAACGTAAAAGTTGGTCCTACTGACAAGCGATTAGTACGAGGAAGAGAGAGAGAGAGAGAGAGAGAATCCGAAAAAATATTTTCATAATTTAAAAAAGTTTAAATGCCACTCCCCTCGAAGAAAATAATTAAAAAGGTTTTAATAAATATTAATCCCACCTTTTTCTCTAATTAAAAATGTATATACACACCTTTAATTCCTAGAGAAACAATAGTCAAATAATATTGCACGTAGTGAAATCACGTGACAGTACTTGTAGCACTGTCGAGAATGGCACAATTATATGTATACGGCGCACTAGTGTATAACCAAAAATTAAATATATGGCACTGCACACCTTCCTCTACGAGACACCAATAAACCGAACGCGTATCCGAACGTTACTTTTAAAACGCGTCATTCCTGCGTACACCTATCACTCGTCATGCCGGCAAGCTAATGACCGAAACAATGAGACTCGATTTCTCCAGATTTATCTGTACGACGTAAGCTTGCAAAAATGCGCACTTCACATTACAGTTCTCCACGCAGCCACTGGGTCGGACGAAAAGAGGGATAAAAAAAGTGAGGAGACACGCACAGAGGCAGATGGTTATGCATACGTGCGTGTATAGGGGTGGGAGAAAGGTTAGGAGGATCCGGCGAGATCGGAGTAAAGAAGAGTGGCTGACTAAAGAAAGAGAAAGGGAGAGGGAAGGAGAGAGAGAGAGAGAGAGAGAGAGAGAGAGAGAGAGAGGAGATGCGCCATGCAACGCGGGTGGGAATTTGAATTTGCAAAATGGAAAGGGAGCGGTATTTTGAGAAAGACGAGGAAAGAAAAAGAAAAACGATAAGAAGGGAAGATCGACACAGGGTAGGAAAAGACCAAACAATTTCAATCAGGTGCGTCGCACGTTATCAATGAAGCACATCAGCATGTGTGAAATCTGCAAGTTCTATAAAGGTCAAAATGGTACATAGGGGTGGGAGAAAGGATAGAGAAATTGGTGAAACGATTTTGATTGGTTTTCATGGCGTGACGTATACAAAGCGGTTCAGGAAGAAAATATTGTGCTAACAAGTGGGAGATGTGCAGGTGTTGATAGTAATGGTGGTGTTAGTATTGTTGGAGCCAGAGGAAAGATAAGAAAGAAACGGCTGGCGACAGTCAATGAATAAGGAGTAAAGGTAGAGACTGTCAAAGGATGTAAATGCCAGGGACGCTTTGAGGAAAAAAAAAAAAAAAAAAAAAAAACAACGCTAACTGCAAAACGTGGTGATGATACAGAAAATTTAAAAGTATCACGTACAAAGCACAGAATCAAATTCATCCCTTAAAGAGAACTTGCAACAAAGTAATAAAACTGACAGTACAATCTGAGAGTAACGCAGGAATAGCGTTAATGGAATAGACAATTGCGACAGCGTCAATTGGTACAGATAGCAATGTTGTCAGGGATGAAGCATACACGAGGAGATGAGACAGCTTTACCTTGCGACACCTGCCAGGCTCATGTGCGACGGGATTTCCCGTTAGAGCACCATTATTCGCGTGTGTTTCGATGTAGCTGCGTGCGTTCGCATCGTAGCGACGCTGCTGTGAGTCGCGTTTCCGAAAAACGACTTGCGTTTTGTTTTGAGCGCGAGATGAGCGGAGACGACGGGAGGATATTCGGTCGTAGACTCACACACCGGGAAATCGTGAGAGAGAGAGAGAGAGAGAGAGAGAGGTAATAGAAAATATGTAAGAAAGAGAGAAATAGCAAATGAACGAGTGAGCAAACGAGAGAGGTTAGCAAAAGGAGCAAGAAGAGGGGACACAGGAGAGGAGAGAGAAAGAGAAAGAGAGGGATCAAACGAATGAGAGAGAGAGAGAGAGAGAGAAAGAGAAAGAGAGAGATTGAAAATGTGAGGGAGACAGTGAGACTCAGTATGTGTCGTGGTGAGAGCGAGTGTGGAGGGGAGGAAAGAGAGAGATTCCGTCGGACGTGCGAGCACAACGTTCCTAGCCGCGAAATACGAAAGGCTGCCGGTTGGGATTCTGCGCCATCCGTGACGTTATATCCACGCGGTTGCCTCCTGGGGACGTCCTGCTCTCGCGTAACTACGTGTCGCGGTGGCGTCTCGCGAAAAAAGCGTGCGTGCCGAGACACCGAGCCGGGTCGGGACTAGCACGGGGGGGACCAGCGTTATTCTTTATCGGCGCATGAGACATCTGTCGTAATAAGTGTGGACTAAAAAATAGTGCGTACGCAGAGAGGTGGTGGCGGCAGTGATGGTGGTGGTGGTGGTGGTGGTGGTGGTGGTGGCTAAAGGCAGCAGCGGTAGTGGGGGTGGTACCAGCTCGCGGTCCCCTCGCGAGATGAAAATGCGCAAAGCTAACGAGTTCCAATTAAAAATAGAGTCGGAATTTGAAGAGGCCTCCAGCCCCGCCGATGCCACGCCACGATCGATCCACGCACTTTCACCAGATACGATGCCGACGACGGAGCGACGTCGGCACTGGCCACTTTTCACACTTTTCACGGGTGCTGCTTCTTTCCTTTTCACGACGAGCACTTGCATGTCCGTAACGTAACTTGAAGGATCCTGCTGAGCGGACGATCCTGTCCGTTTTAAATTGTAACTTGCCGGATATCATAGCCGCCCCTGACGTCGACTCGCTTCCTTTTCCATGCGGATTCCTCCCACTTTTATTCCTCTCGTTTTTTATCTTTCTCTACTGTATATTGAGTGTCCCTGTTTCCTTCTGTCTCTTTCGCTCTCTCTCTCTCTCTCTCTCTCTCTCTCTCTCTCTCTCTCTCTCTCTCTCTCCCTCTGGCACTTTGTCTCTCTCTCTCTCTATGTCTCTGTCTCTCTCTCTCTGTCTCTCCTTCTCTCTCGGAGGACGACGCCAACGACGATTCCTTGTTGCCGACTCGTGTCACCCCACCACCACGACCCCACTCGATTCGCCCCTCAAAAAATCATTACGCCCTTCCGCGGGCTGCGCATGAACGCGGTTTTAATTCGCTACTAGAAAAGTAATGTATAAACCGACGGCGGACGTTGCTGCTGCTCCCGTTACCCGCGACGCAGGAGCGTCGCTACTCTGACGCGGATACGTCGCTCCCCTACTTCTCTAGGGGTGCCATTGTAATATTTATTGATTGGATTCAGACGCCAGGCGAGCGGGAAGCATCCGCTCTAGGTACGACTGTGTCCTGTTACTCAACCAGGCAACTGTACCACCCTTTATCTCTTCTTATTGTTCTTATCCCCCATTACTCTCCTTACTAGATACACTTTTTCTCACTCACTGAATTTGTTCACGTTATTCACTTCCTTAATTTCTTTTACTTCCTTTACTTCCAATTCCGTTACGCAAACTTCGTACCTTTCTACTTCCTCACTTCCTTCCTTATGACTTCCTTACGTCTCTGCGGTCTTCCTAACCTCTTTTATTAACGGCTCGTTACGCTCTACTTTACCGACTGATTTTTTCGATGGTACAAGTTCACTCACGCTGCGCTCCTACCCTTACCACTCGGTTCGAGTGTATCGTCAATTCCCCGTCACATGAAAACGTCGATTCTACCACCCATGCACTTTCTTATTTGACGTTTACAAAAAATCGTACCAACATCTTTCTAGTTTCTTAATATAAATTTCATTGTTATTTTGCAATAAAAAGAATCAATCATCTCTATTGGGTAATGTGACTAACGGTCGCGGGACAGTCCTTGACCATGGATGTTTCTTTCCGTCAAAACAATCTTTGGTGGACAATGCAATTAGGATGTTTTCTATGCTCGCCCAGCCATGCTGACTCAGCCGTCCTTGGCTCCGCATAAAGCAGATTTGCAGCGTGACTGCTAGATGCACTTGAACACATCTCTTTCATCCTAAACGAACTTTTCCGTTGTCGTAGGGATTGGTTTTACGTTCCGTGACTTTTCACAGAACGGAGGGTGTAACGTGGTCACAGGGTACAACTAGTTACTAGCAGGGTAGTAAGAAACACTGGAAAGTGGGTTATTCACAGGGTGGAGACCAAGCAGCAGGTGTTCAAATTCCAGGGTTGGTGAATTTTCCGGGTGAACATGAAAAACAAAAAGCGGGATCGCCTCACGGTTTCGCGGGCGTCACTCTCGGGTTCAAGGGTACCCTCTCCCCAACGGAGTTTACTCTTGCTCTGACCCTCTTGTGCTCTCTCTCTCTCTCTCTCTCTCTCTCTCTTTCTCTCTCACCTAATCCCCTTTTTCCCTGCTCCTGCGTTACGCACGGCACGTCGTGAGTCTCTCCCTCGGTATTTCTCGATCCACCACCTACCCTTCTACCATGATCCCACCCTCAAGAGTACTCCCCACTCCGTTTCGTACCAAGACCGCGAAACTACCCCTGATACGCCATACGTTGGCACGCACGTGTTTATCATTTTCGCATTTATATTAGAAAGAAAGCCATGTCAATCGATAAAAGTATTGCCGGATCTTGAGAAACAAGCAACGAGCTTGAGCTGACTTCGGCAGAGAATCTTTTCAATTGGAATGGTTGAAATCTTACAATTAGAAGATTTGCGAACTTATTGACCTTAGTGAGATTAGGAGATTTTTCTCTCACAGGGTCGATTGATCCTAACCAATGACACTTTTCATTGAAACGTCCATTCGAGTACCTTTATTCTGTCCTTTGTTAAAATCATTGAACACTTTGAAATTCTGTTCAATAAAATTAGACGTTTCCTAAACAGGAATTATTATTGGCTCGATAGAAAAGAAAAATTTTCCTGTGTTCAAGTTAAAGAGACTATTTGTCAAGGCATTTGTGAACAATAATTCTCACAAAAATATTGATATCGTACATTATCATTACAGGTATCCCAATTGTCAGCAAGATCAATTTACTAAAATTATAAAAATATTCCACTCCATTCTACCTATTAATTTTCCTAGTTTCAACTTGATAAAAGAAAAAAAATCTGTTTTCTTTTTTTTAAGTAGTAAAAAAAAATACTCAGCAATCCTACAAACACATGTGCGAAGTATACAAGTTTTCTTAGCATAGCTTTTTCTTTTTCCATTCAATAAATTCACAGTCTAGCCTAATCTGATCAGCGAGTTGTTTCTACTGACTATTACCAAGTCAGCTAGTCAGTCCCCCACTCGTAGTCCTTAATGCAATTCTACAAGCCAGCCGTGTAGCCAGCAAAGCGAAATTGCGTCGATAAAGAATATCTGTTCAGGCCCAACACGTAGGTACACGAGTCGAAATGCACTCTACGCACGCAAGTAGCAAGAGGTTCGAGGGACAGGGGCTAGGGGGGTGTCGGGCCAGTGCACCATGGCCCACGCCCGTCCCCCTCCCTCACATTCGCAAACATTTGGTGGCCATTGACCTCGCCTGGGCTAACCCGACGCAGCCAAACAACTGCCTATTCTCTTGCTGGCAAACTCTCTAACGGTAGCTAAAATGCAGCGCTCGCCATACGAAAAATGTAATCCTTCAAAGTTTCGTCGATTTAACCATAGTTGGCGATCGTCAGCGACATCTGTGCGCTAGACGGCGAAGCGGCATTTCTCGGACCCAAAATGACAGCGGCCTAATAACGGTCGTCGAGGCCGTGCTCTTCGCGACTTCGCTCATTTTTTAAATTAAGGGACAACTGCTTGCTTTGGAATACGTTTAACGCGGAAAGAAGAAAAAGGTGAGTGCCAGGCAAGGAGAAAATTATCTACCCAATGGACGGATATCTCCGGTGTATGGTTTCAGCTCTTGGAAGGATTTTCTGGATGATTTTCTTTGTTGTGTGTGACGAGTGCATGGATATGGGCTTACACAGTCACACTCCTAGCCCCACTAGCTATGCCTACTGCCATGGAAACTGCTTGGGGTGCTACCTCTCAACGAGTTTACCAGGGGATTTATTTTGATCGTAAGCAAGGAGGATCATTCCTCTTTGAAATCTGTTTTAACTATAGAATCAATGTTACACTGTGTTCGCGATAAAGTCACAGGGAGATTAATGTAATAAAGAATTCAGTGGCAATTCCTTCTATCGTGACGAGTCGTTCGTACGATGTATTTCTATTCATAAGGATATGTAGAAAGGACGCTAGACGCTATACCAAGAAATACGTATATGGAAACTTGTGAACGGACCGGAAGGCATCGTCGATAAGCGATCGTTTGCTAAGGATTGATATGATTATGTATAGCCGAGACAGTGAGCTTGGGGCTTCTAAAACTGTCGTGTTTTAAAAATAATGAAAATGGGTCAGGGCACGTATTTTTAATTGCAGTCCAGACCGAAATGCAGATGTGAAGGGAGTCAATTCGCACGGACAGTGCATAGTTGCGTCACGCGACTGACTGCTATTCGTATTTCACTGTGCCGCGTACACTAGTATTCCTGTACACGTATAAGTACGTATGTGCACATAGAGTGTGCGTCCACGAAACAAAGAACCAACCAAGGAACCGCATGCCCCTTGCATAAATATCCTGCATATGCTCGGTTCGTCATAACTTCCTGCCATTGGAATCGTACGTTCAGCTGGCGAGATGCAAAAATGTAAAACGAAACGAAATTTAATGATACTGAATAAAAAGAAAGTTATAGTTTTCCTTTTACTCTATTTATCTCCTAATAAATATATTCTAAGCATATGAGATGTACTGGATGAATATTGCAATTAAAAAAAAAAAAAAAAGAGGAAACAGTAGGGTGAAATGTCTTTCAGGTTACGGGTTATATCATGGAGGGGGGGGGGGGGGGGAGAATTACATATCAAAGACGCAGTCGCCGTGGAACAAGTTACTCTCACTCTACTTTTGTCAATGTTCTCTCTCTCTCTCTCTCTCTCCCTAGCTCCCCCACTCCCAAACCCTCTTCAGCCCTCTCTTTACCCTCTCTCAAAACTTCCCTTCTATCAATCTACCACCCTCCCCACCCCCTAGTGGCCGACGTAGGACGCGCAGGTCTTTCGGGAAATTCGAAAACCACGTGGCTGCCACCTGGACCTCGCGGTTTCCACGAAATAAGAGATATCGTAAAGGCAGCATGAGTTATCAATTTTTGTAATCCCACCGAATCACCTTTCGTTTCTCGATACCTTTAACCTTTTGTATCCTCGAACGATCTAACCTCCAACCTTCGTATCGCTCATTCCTACAAAATTTGTCACTTCTAACACAAAATTTTTTCCTCGCTCTGTCGCATTTATGCACTCGGTCAATTACAATGATAATTTTTACAAACGTCTAACTTTTATTATTTAGTCGCGAACGTTACTTATACTGCATACGTAAACGAAAAAATTAAGGCATGCATTAAATGACTGATTATCTAGGATTTATAGTCGAATCGTAAGATCCATCATACATTCAAGTGCTACGTCCGTGTCATTCAAATGATCATGGCGACAGCCTCGAAATATGTATTCGCCGGGCGGAGTCTAATTTCAGAGATAACGTAATCTAGTTACTAGGCGTCTAATCTAATCGGCATTTACGAATTCTAGCGGGACACTATACACTTCTTCGAGAAATTATACGATTCGCTCTTTTATAGAAATGATCGCTGCTACACACCATTCGGCGCATAGCCGCGTCAAACTTTCGAGGGACGGCAATGCACCGTAAATACATCTCCGCACATACATCCGTAGCATATATATGTATATGGATGTACAACGTCAAACATCGCTACGCTCGATCTTGTCGCGCGTCTAACCAATTAAACAATTACCCAAGGCATTAATAATACAAATGGCCAACCGCAACATTTCTAATCCTTTAAATATAATGAATGACGTGTAATTGACTGATGGGTCTAATAATAATAACAACAGTGATTATCCTTAAATCCTCAAATAATCACGATCTTATACCTCTCTCCTTTTTTTCCTACAATCTTTCACCTATCCGCATGAAAATCCTTATACGTAATTCGGCGCGGTACCAACGTCTCCCGCTCTTTACTTCATAACGCATTCATTATGCAGGCTACAATAGTGCGACGATTCTGCGTCGCAGGAGAACTGCTAGTATGTGCCGTGCATGCACATACGATATATGTATATATGTATATATATATATATATATATCTGCACTTACATACGTGCGCATACACGCGCGCGCGCGCGCACGCACTCACACACAGACGATACGAGGCACGGTAAGTAAGAGGGTGTGTATCGTACAGCGGAGAGAGGGATTCGGCAAGGGAAATAGAAAGAGGGAGAGAAGCATGTATGTATATGGGAATCGGCATGTAGAGGCTGCGCGTCACCGGTAGAAGAAAGAAAAGATATGAGAAGAAAAAGAAAATTGTAAAAAATAATATTGTTATGGTAAACGAAGGCGCAGGAAAACCGGCAAACATGAGTCTGTCTGTTAGTCCTGTTTTTTCATAGATTCATACGAATTCTTACTTGTTCGCTACGTTCGTGTAAGTTCGTTATAAAATCGTTATGTATTTATAGACGTACAAATTCATTAAATATATATACTATATCTATTATATGGTAAAAGATTATCGTGTTCCTCTCACTATAAATTCTATAACCGAATTTCTAATTTAGAACTTCGTACGAAGTAGTCCTGACTCGTAAGGATACGTTTGCACATTTTGGCGAGCCCGAATCCGAGACCTATTTTTATTTTCGCCCGCATAAACTACTCTCCTTACATCGCAAGCATCTATTTATACTATGCTGTGTTTTCCACGGAGTCGGCATTAAGTGCGCACCGCCTAAAAATGCATTGGAGATATCTTTCGGGACTCTACTACTCGTGCTTCTACTTCGCTACTCTGGTTACTCCACACACACACATGTATGTCTAGACGCTGGCAAAATCACGAAGTTACCTACGAACTCTATCGTGTGAGCAATCTTTTCTCTCTCTCTCTCCAGTTTAATTTGTTATAATGATAACCAGTAACTACAGAATAATCAGTATCGTCTACAGGAATGCGTATCGGAAGAAGACGCACAACGTATACCCGATAATAATAATATATCCCGAGAATCCTGATCCCTCAGTCATGTCGCTTCTCAAGGCCAAACGTGCCTGTCTAACATAAGAGGTAAGTTCCTGAGCGTCACGGTCTCCATGGAGAATGTTCTGGTGCGAAGTGAAGGAGGCTGGCGAATCGTAAACGAGTGACAAAGGAGCGAAGCCAAGTCATCGCGAATGAAATATAGAGAGCGAGTGAAGATAGGGAAAGACAGAGAGAGAGAGAGAGAGAGAGAGAGGAAGAATGAGATTAGTCGGAGTTTATAAATTGAAAGAAAGTTACGTTAGGTTATGACGCTGAGTGATACATTTTTATGACAACTATTAGAGCGATGGGTGAAGCAGATGGAATATCTGTATAGCGAGTGCGCGATGTTAGAAAGGATATAGGTAAACGTGTCGGCCTGGTGTAATCCTCGTCTAGCGCTTGTCTAGCCGGCAGAACAGACGGCCGGCATCGCGACGCACGGACACACAATCACCCACTGACACACGTACAGTATAGATCTCTCGTACGGTCGGAAGTCTCTCGAGCACGTACTCGCAGTAGAACGACGTACCTTGGATCGTGGCGGCGAATCGAAGCGTGTTGTGTCTCGCGTTTGTCCTGCGTGGTGCCCTCGTAGTTTGTACCTGGGGGGCTCGACTCAGTCCTCACGACGGCTCTCGTCCTGCAGGTGAGCCGCAGGCGAATCCAGTAGTGCATCCATGTCAGCAGGAAGAGCTGGGAGGATCGTTATGGATGAACGGAAAACCACACGGAAACCCTGTTTTATAGTCCCGACTAACTTCTGCTCCGCGTATTTATTGCGTTGTACTTTATTGGCGGTACATCTAATCGTCCCCGGTCGAGGTCCGCGTCTACGTCGTCTAGGTCGTCCACAGATAGTCCACGTCGTAGGAACAATTATACGTGTTTGCCCTTTATCTCCCCAAGGACATCCGGATGGCTCCTCGTGGCACCTCGTGGTAAACGATTCGATCCCTCGTGCGCGTTTCCACGACGGGGACGTCCTTAGCACGCTCGTCCTTATCCTCTCCTTCGTCCACCTGTCCGTTATACAGTAATCGTATCACAAGGATCCTCTCCGTGCCCGATCTGATCTTCCGGGATTATTTCCTACTGTGCTGGATCCCAAGCCCCGCAGAAACGATCTATCGATCTTCACCGACTTAATTATTAATGTTTCTTTTTTTCTTCTTTCTTTATATATTTATATTTGTCCACCTTTCGTTATATACTCTTCCTCGCAGTGACGGGTCGTCTCGGTCGTATGTTCGTAGTCGTGGTCGTACGATGACACGGGGCTTTGGACACCGGGACTACCTAGTCGTAGAGTGATTGGGAACGCAACTGGGCAAAGCACTTGATTCGCGCGCGGTTCGCTGCGCCTCTCCCATGCAGTTTTTCGGGCGTGTGTTGGTAGAGCCGAGGTATAGTTACCGAAATGTTAACCTCGTGGAACCACTTTTTATTGAGTGTCGCAAAATTCATAGGAACCTCTAAAGAGAGGGGCAGCGCCGCTCGGGGAAATGAGGAGGGGAGTCATCGAGGAGGGTTCGGGCAGGGGCAAAAGCACGCGAGGGGTGAGACCCAATCCCCACTCCACGGTTCCTGGCCAATTCTGACCCCCACCGCTTGACATCCAACCCTACGCTCCCCTCCTCACTCGCCAATTCTACCTCCCCTACTCCGCCAGACCCACTGCCACTGCCATCTCATCCTCCAGAGAATGACTCCTACTATTACTACTACCACTACTACTACTGTAACTGCTACTACTAATACTACTACTAGTACTACTACCAACTACTACTCCTGATACTACCGGCCCCTCACGTCCCACCTCGGTATGATCCCCACACCAGGGATCCATCCCCGGGAGGGAGGATCCTCCCGCCAACCCTCCGAGTATCCCACCTCTAGTGCAACCCCCCTGTACTCTTTTTTCCCCACCTTCTACTCCTATGACCACCTCCCTCCTTGTCACTATTCCTCCTCTTCTTCCTTAACCTCATCCTCCTTCCCCTCCTCCTCATCCTTCTCCTCCCCCTCCTCTGGCCCCTCAGGCATTTAGCCCATGCATAGCCAAACTTATGTACAGTTAGCTGCGCATCGAATAGTCCCGCCGATTTTTCGAACTCTGAGGACCAGAGACTTTGGTACCGACGCTGACGCTCTGTGCATACTTCAGGGAGAATACTTGCTGTAGGGTGAATGGTGGACGTGTACTGGTACTTCAAGGATTTTGCTAGTATTTCGTTTAAAAAAAATGTATATGGCAGTTAACGATACTAGCGAGAACCGTAGCTGTGTTATGGGGAGGAACTCTGTTTTTTTTTTTTTTTACTCTTGTTCAATCTGTTTCTATTGTGCTGTTTTTTTTTCTCTCTAACTAATGGCACAGCTCATTAATGATTATGAGACGTAGACAGTTTTTTTATTATCTTCTCGAAGACGCTGGGCTCTGTACTCTTCCTTTTTCGAGAGACGTTCGACATTTCGTACGTGAGAGACATGTAATTTAATATAGAGCATGACGTGAGAGTAGCTTTAGACTTTTTTTAGCTATTGGATACAATTTCAATGAACATAAATATCTTGCCGTAAAATACGGATTTACAAATAACATATAAAATCCAGAGGCTTATATCACAAAATTACGTAACACATTTTTTTTCCACAAATTACTCCACTCGCCTATGATTACGTTGCATCTGATAAGAGCATACAAATATTTGCATAAAATTTCCATGTTTTTGCGTATGCACCACAAAATCTCCCGATTCGTCCTATTGGAAAAATCAAAGTACAGTCTTTAACGTAACAAAAAATCCAACCGCAGTCAGGAAGTAAAATCTTACTATCAGTCGACGTTTCTTTTTATCATCGTTTTCCTTTTAGCCAGCCATCGACAAAGTAAGCAGGACTTCGAATGTGGGTCGGCAGACGTTCGAGCCAATTAATAATCTTGCAGGTCATTAGTGGACTTGGTTGGGCTCGTAGGTACCACCTTAATTGAATAACCTTACTTAATCAAAGAACCGAAATACGGTTCAAGTCTAACGCGTCTCGCGAAATAAAATCGCACATCGATTTTTATTATCGTCAAGGCCACACTGAGAATCATTTAATGTATAATCATCGCGGAAAAATTATTGCCTTCCTAACGTTTACGATATTGCTAATAAGTCTAACAATAGATCACGATAAAACGACGGGGCATTGCGTGTATACGCCAAGATTATTATTATCAATATCATTATTATTGCGGTGCATACGACGACGGCGTCAACAACGACGACAAGGCGGAAAGTCGCTCAGTTCGAGGAACATATGCGCAACTTAGAACTTCGTCATCCTTGTGCAAACAGGGTGCCCAGTCAAGACAGACCCCCCCCCCCTCCCCCCTCTAACCAGAGTTCTCAGGCTTCGTCGTGTCGCGCTCCTCTCCTCAATGAGTGAAAACTGCAGGAGCGACTATGCTCTAAAAATAAATCCTAAGGACACCGGGATAATAGAATAGGTAGGATCTGAAACTGGTTCCTTCTTTGCAGAGCCATGCGAACTGGAGTCATCCTAGCATTTCGTGTTGGTATATAGAAAACTTAAGGAATCTCGACGTTGTCCTTTCGCATTCTCCATAGGAATTATCGAGACGTTATGATGGTGACTGGGTCTGTTCGTACGTCTGATACATTCATAGAGGATAACGCAGTGCCCATCAATTTACCGTTAGCTCTCTTAATCGTGTCAGAGTGCATCCCACGCGTCTCTTAGTAGGAATCAGCAATGATCGTGCGTGGATTTTAATGGGTGGCTATGAAAATTCGACAAGAGTCGTATAAGAATTCGAGGAACAAAGCTCGATGACCCAAGGTCATCCAGTCTAGAATATGTAGAATTGCGAATAAATTTAAGAAACATGGGCGAATCGTGTGAGAGGGGAATAGTGCAAAGCAGATAAAGTTAATACGGGCGAGGAGACATCGTAAGAATAATACAGCATGATGATTGGGTGAAATTTAGAAAAAAAGAAAGTATTTAAAAATAAGTATGACGTCTCGCAAGGCGTTAAAAATAGTCATTTGAATGACGTATATTAATAAATTCGGATATTTCATAAATATAAGGTAAAGAGTGAATAAGAGAGGACATTTAGTGGTCCTTGATGAAACT
Organism: Syrista parreyssii; assembly: GCA_030142615.1. Classification (NCBI taxonomy): domain Eukaryota; kingdom Metazoa; phylum Arthropoda; class Insecta; order Hymenoptera; family Cephidae; genus Syrista; species Syrista parreyssii. The sequence continues at coordinate 395,540 of JARQTG010000210.1, forward strand.
TGCAGGATGAGGGCCCAGCTAGTCCCAAGAGGGCCATGAACCCCGAACAGGTTGGCCCCTTGGACGTTCACCTTGTGGGCCCCTCATGCCCCGAACTCACGGCATTCGAAAGCTAGCCACCCTATGGCCCACGCCCCCGAAGGGTCCCCCACCCGACCAACCCCTTAGTCCCTCGGTCCCTCAGTCAACGTAGCCTCCAGTGGGTCCCCACTTTACCATGTTCCTCTCGTAGATCCCCTTCCATCTCAGAATGGGCCCACAGCAGCGTTCATCTCATCGTCAGCCTCCCTTGTGCTTCTTGTACTTCTCTGGTCCAACGAAATTCGCGTTTCCACTCACATGCCCACACTCATACGCCACTTCAGCAGTGTTAGATAATCTCTCGCGTTAAAAATCTCACCGCCCCAGGGGCCCTACGCAAAAATTCCTCGGGCCCAACAGGTTCTGTCTTTAAAGTTGAACCTTCGCTGTGATGATCGTCGCGCACTTCTTTGCACGTACTTTTACATTGGACCATCACACTTTTCTATTCTTACCAATTATCGCCTTTGAATTTCTCATCAAGTCATTCGAATCAAATATGTCCCCCTGCTATTTGCATGAAACGAGGAACGGAGAAACGTTGCATTATAGCCAAGCCCAATCACGCTTTAATGCAATTGTCAAGAAGGTGCAATTGAACTGGAATTTCTAGAACAAATAAACAATTCAATATCGAGGTTAGATTCTATATAGATACATATATACATATATGCAATTCGACTGCATAGCTTGTGCATTTTGCAATCGGTATACAACGTAGATGTACGCTGCGACCGGGTTGGAGGGGGGAGGGGCCATGACGACAGTCACGAAAGTTGCACTGTTTGCAGAATGCAACGGACAAAGAGTGTCAGCGCGTGTTAAGCGACTAGAATGCGCTAAGCTTCCTAAACGTTCATAGAACGCGCTTAGGCAACCGAGGACGTTCCTAGCTTCAATTACGCTGACAATTTTGTACAGGGTGCTCATTACATTAGCCGCATAGCATCTGCCATTCTAAGTACGTCTATATGGTCTAGAATATAGTATAGGTACGTATATATATATATATATATATATATATATATATATGTGTGCGTGTGTGTGCGTGTGTGTGTGTGTGTGCGCGTGCACACGAAGGGCTGGTGAGCCACGAATAAAATTATACGCAGTCTTTTTCAGCCTCGTTAAGAAGACCAACCTTTATTATGCGTCGGTCCTGGCAATGTGTCACTGTCCGTCCCTACGTCTGTCCGTCTGTCCGTCGGTTTATCTGTCTCTTACGTTATACGTCTACTACGATGGACCACCAGGCAGCTTCTTGCTCGTCTGCGATCCTTGTGAATCCTTTGGCCAGGATACAAAACTTTAAAGCTGTACCAGCATCGTTTTCCGCCTTGATGATATTCGCGGATTCTGTTGCGAGAGATGAGAAATTAATTTTTTACTCTCTCTCTCTCTCTCTCTCTGCGTTTCTTAGAATTTTATACATATCTGGATGCTGTGTGCGTAATGTATGCGCGTATACGGCACACGTACGCACTTTACTATACTCTAACGCATCGCGAGACACCGGAAGCTCCATTCATCCGACTGCGAGGCTCGCGTGCGATTCTCGCACCGGAAACGATAAGCCAAATTCACTGCAGGAAGTGCACACCCTGATGCGAATTATTAACCTTTATTAGTGGTATCTATATGTGTGCGTGAATCTTCCTGGCGACAGATCCGATCTGTTCAATTGTATAATCAAGTATCGCTTATAATTGTACGGGGAGTGATTGTATTGATTTATGCTGTCGAGCAGATTGCATTTTAGATGAGAAGACAATAATGAGAAAAGAAGAGTAGATTTCATTAATGATTTGTATATTTTCTTTTTCTTTTCCCTTACTTGTCAAACATTGTCTCTTTGGATGAAATAATTGCATTAGTATAAATATTTATTTATTTTTTTATTTCTAAACTATAAATTGTTTAATATCAATTTTTTGTCACGAATAATTGTTGCTGAGTCGAGCAGTCGAATCTTGATCGACACGTAGGTGGTAAGTGCCGGCACGTCGCTTGATCCGATTTATCGTATGTGCATGCGCGTTGCAGAAGCAACTCTGCAAAACGCACACAGTAAAAAGGGAGGACGAGTCGAGTCGCGTAGCGGACAATCAGGCAGTATTCATCGGATAAGCATAACGTTCCTTACTGTGACGCAATTCAAAATCGTTATGAAATCGACAACGAGTCCATAGAAGCAATTTTTAGACTGCCGCTTGGCAGATTTCGCGGCACCGTTGCATAAATCGCATACATAACGATGCTGATATTCGTAAATTCGTTGCAACGCCTAACGAGGCGCGATCGTTCTTTGCCCAATCATGATGATCGATGCAAGATCGAATCAATTTGCTATCGAGACACAGCGGAATTTTACTGTTAAAAGCATTCAATTGCGTAGAGTCTATTTTGCTTAGCTTAATAGAACAACCTACATTTTTATAGTTGGACGTAGCTGTGCAATTTAACGATCATTGTCTGTATGTATAAACCGAACAATATAGGAGTAATATATTTTTAGTCTGACAATAGCATAGAAAACGTTTAGAATATCTGTTATTAGTCTAATCTTAGTCGTTTCTATCGACTTGTCCCATACTTTTCATTTTTTAAAGTCTGATTCAGCTGCCTTCTTTTTACACGTTAATAGTCCTATGAAAATTTGGGATGACTATTTTCATAGACAAGCTAGACATATCGCATACTACTGTCAGAGTTAACGTTGTTACTTGAAATGTATTGGCAAACCAATTTCGCAATGATTGACGGCACGTATCTCTCTCTTTTTTTTTGAATATGGGAGGAAACGCGTAAAGCCGTCTTTCGTTCTCATCGTGGGAATTCACGTGTGCAGGTTCCTATATGGTGTGTGTATTGTTATGTACATCGGTGCAAATTTTCGGCTGCCACGATGCACACACATCACTAACAAAACTGGCGGATACGTTTTGGGTTAATAATACGAGCCAGTAGATGCAAGATAGTTATAATTAGGCTCGCATTCGGTCTAGCAACAAGCAGGTTACCCATGTGAACTTCCTTCGATGTTTTGGTTCGTCTCTATGGTCGCGTTTAGGACCCGCATATACATTCGGTAAATAAATAAAAAATGTACATAATACTATTTATAGATCAATTTATTATTACGATATATGTATGACTTCACTTTATCATACTACTCTTGGACATAGTAATTTGAAAAAATAAAAAATTTGGTTTTGCAAAGTAAACAGAATTCACAAAAAATATTTTCTATCAAAATATATTCCGACGTATATTTCATATTTACTCATTGCGGGTCGCGTGGTATTCGAAGACAAATAAAAACGTCCAATATACAGGAAATTGGCAATGCGCAAAACACACAGGATTATCAATAGGAGTCGCGAGCGCGGCTTAATACTGCAACTGGTAAGTTTTGCCTGTTATTTGCATGGTACGATGCACTTTTTATGGGATGCACGTAAAGTCGAGCAGGCGACAGTGTCTGTGGAAAGTGGGGTGAAAGGCGTGATGCAAGGGGTGCGGAAAGGGCGGGGGGTTAGACTAGTAGATAGGCGGGTTGCAGGACGCATCGGATTTTAATGAAATTTGCCCAGGCAACGGGTAAGGTAAATAGTGCATTATTATTTATGCACTTTGTTTGCGAAAATTACGTATTCGCGCTCGCGCGTCGATTATTATGTTTCGGTTAGTGGATCTGTTATTTCAACGTTTCGGAACGCAGGGGCTTCGAAATGTTATTAATGCTGCAATGCGCGGCGAGCGACAAACAAAAATAATTAATATTTATCGTCGACGATTTCCGTGTCCGCGAATCCCAACGTAATAACGCGTCGTCGCTTCGAAGCGTTAATGCACCCCGGTCGGCCAATCAAAAATGTTCAGCTAATTCGATTATGCACACCGGAACCCCGCTGGATTTTCCAATGCACGTAAGCTTTATTTTCCCTGGATGCCATCCCTTCGTTTTTATGCTACGTTCATTATTTTTATTTATTTTTTTTTTTTTCGGTAATATAGCAACCAACAATTGTTCTCATAGTAAATGCACTTTGACGAACCGCACGTGCTTCCAACGAAACTGCAATACCGCATACACGATGCACTAATAATGAAAAATATGCAAAGTTCCTGCCATACCAGTTAACGTCTATACCTACAGTTAATAATTCTTGTTGCTTCTATATGGTCGCGGAACGAATAATGCATTCCCAAAGTGCATCTTTTTTTTTTCTGTTCTTGTCACTGTCGTTGTACCACAAAAAAAATGCATTCAACCGACAATGGATACAGATGTAACGAATTCCATTGGAATAGTGTATAAGAAAATGTGTGTTGCGTATAAGACTTGTGTCTGAGCATTTCTCATTATGATTCTCTGGGTGTAACCTGGTGTATCTACATGTGCATATATAGCATATTACACATTTGTATATAGATATATAAGTTTGTGGTATCTGATTAGCAGCGAGAGGCTGCTACTTGCTTCAGGGATTTCACAAGCTTACGGCCTCGTTTCTAGAGTGATTTTCATAATTTTCAAATAAGTCCTTTACCGAATGAGCGGCGCGCGTCTCGTGTGCGATTATTCCTGTTGATCCTAAGGAAAGGCGGGAATGTTTGGATATTGAATATATTAATACTATTTCTTGTCTAGGACTCTTTGAATTATAAATTGTTGATTATTTAATTATTTTCTTACTGCAATATTCGAATCTTTCATATTTATTATTTTCTTCTTTTTTTAATTAACTATAATCTTTAAAGTCACACACATAGCATAATTTGATCGTTTACGTAAATCAATTTTCATAAATCGTTGATCGTCATATCGTAATCCTTGGATACTAATCTTGATCGATAGGTAATTTATTGATTGATTTATGTCACATTGATTGCTGATTAATATTTTATAATATAAGTGATTAATAGTCGATTTTTTATACGTTATACAAATGAGTTATGATAATGATATAATTTTAGTAGTTTTGGCGTATTTTATTATAGGAAATTAAATATTTCTTATTTAATATATTAATTAATTAAGATCTAGAAATGATCTTGGTCGTATCTTTGCGTCGCTATACTACATACTTGCCTATACTGCGATAGGGATCTTTGAAAGCAAAGGCTCCGCCATCGTGCTTCTCGGGAGAATTCGAGGACAGGATGCGACGAAACAATCGTACACCGTAAAATTTACTTATTTTTCGTCTTTTTCCTCTTCCTCTTCTACTCGCCCTTCTTTCTCTTTATTTCAATACGTCTTTTTATTCTTACAACGACACGCTTGATCAGCCAGAAAGAGTATTGGAGTAACGGACAATAATTTTTGAAAAAGTCAGTAACCGCGTTGCTATGTTAATTTGAAAAAAAAAAAAAAAAAAGTGTCTGCGAGAGGAAAATTTGTATTTTAATATACATAGTAGCCAAGTTATTAATAGCCGACGTAGGAATAATGGGATGTTTTAAAAATAACGTATGCGCTGTCGTAAATGTAAAACGTATAAAGAGTAACGAGAAAATATGTCAAGGTGTCGATACAAAGGCGTCATTTTTGAAAGGATCAAGAACCTCCGAAATCGCCGGTAGTTTACAAAGGGGGTCGACTCGTTTTCGCGAAGAACGAGTCACGGCTATTTCTTTCTCAAATCAAACATTCTAGAAATAAAGTTTCAACGCTCTGTGCTTGATGCACGTGTACGTACGTGGCTCACGCACTACGCCAAACGAAGAACCGCGGGCCTAGAGATTAAGGCCATTGCACCGAGTAACAATGACGCTATGCACTGTTATTAGTTTCACAGTATACGTGAAAAATGCACTTAATAAAAGAATCAAAGGCATTCGATAACACGTGTATACGTTATCATCGATCGATAATATCAAATACAAGTATTTTAAAGGAATAGTCTATTTAATGAAATTTAAGTAAATATTTGTTAGGAACATTAATAAAAATAAAAGATAATCTAAAAAATAAAATGTATTATTTATCATAGGATCGTTAGACTTTACTCAATTATTAAATCATATCGATTTTTATCTTTGGCTGCGTCAGTTTAATTTTAATAAAATTTGACCAAAGGACACATTTTGAGTCGTGTTCGAAAACCATTGGAAACGGGCCCTAAGTCAAGTCGCAAGGGCAATGCACCAGCGATGATGGAGGTGGGGTTTCGCGAGCTCGTGGGCAGGTGGTCCTCTTCGGCTCAAAGAACTTTTGTAGGGCGTTGATCCTCACGAGGCTGAGAAGCCCAGCATCGCCTGCCGAATGAATTCTAGAGGAGCGTGCAACTGCGCGCAACACACGAAAGAAACGAAAAGCCTCAACGGCAAACCAGAATCCCGGCACGTAACCCCTTGTGAAACCGATCAGCGATTCCAACCGACTGAGCGACTCGGCGACAATGCGCTTCTTCGTCTCAGCTAGACTCTTTGCAAGCCGAGGAACTCGAAAGGAATCCATTCCTGAGGAGACTAGAACTTAATAACGAGGCAGACCGTTAAGTCAGACTTAATAACCGGTGGAAAAAATAGCATCCTTTAAGCATCGATAAGATTAACATGTAAATCTAATATTTCAATCCTAAAGATTATATTTTATGAATATATACAATGCTTATACAGCGCCTGCGATTTCTGTATAAAAGAACTGGACGAACCAGTGAAACGAAGTTGCTAATATATTTCGTTTGAACGAATCATATGAAAATATTGATATTTACGTAGAATGTATTTTTTCAAATGCAAAACTGCTTTTCCTACATTTGCACCAGCTGAATAGTGGAGTCAAAATGCGTGCTAAAGGGCTGAGAACGGAGTATAGCAAACCAAGCATAGAAGAGGCCAAGGTCCGAAGAGTACAGGAGTGCAGCGGTGGAGAGAATCTAAAGACGAAGAGGATGAAGTAGACTAAATAGTGGTATTAGTAGTTGTAGCTGTAGTAGTAGAAGAAGAAGTTGAAGCAGAGGCGAAGAAGAAGTGCTTCACGGTGCCGAGTAGGGCTCGTGTTGCATCCATCGTTGCTAGTAAGCGGAGACGATTGCACGTCTTTTGAAAAAGAAGTAAAAGGATGAAAAAAAGGTGCCACCGAAAACCGCCTAGCGATTGCATTAAGTAGGAGAGGCGGCGAGAGGGCGATGGTTGCGAACCAGGCAGAAAAGACCGGGGCGATGCAAGGGGCGGTAGCCTCTAGAAATTAGGTTGTTGCACCGAAGCCAGAGTGGGGAGGCCCAAGGCCCCTGCACGACTTCCCCTCCGCGAATTTAGGCCGTTGCACTTTTTGGTCCCAATGGTGGGGGGCCCAAATAGGAGGATTGCACGATGGTGCACCGTGGGTGGGGAAGTGGATAGTGCATTTAGCTGCAGTCGAAGGAAGGGGGGTTCTAGCACCGAGACAGGGCCGCAGGACCCTACGCCTCCTTTTCTTTTCATTTCTTCTTATTCGCTCTCTTGGCTCCTGCTCTTTTTTACTTTTCACTTCTTACTCTCTCGAAAACTCTCGAAAAGTTATCGTGAAGGTACACGCGCGTTTCGATATTGGACGATATTTTCTGCATCGATGATCACATTGCACGAGGTGGGACGCTGCTGTTCTTTGCACGACTACTTGTGCATTGATTTTTAAGTATTTTTTTTTTATACACGAAGGATTCGCAACAAATGAGCGGCTTTTGAAAGGTTTCCAATCGGTTAACGAACCGAAGCACTGAATAGACTTCCATTATTTTGTGCTCCTCCTTGTCAGTAACAGACTTTAATCCATTATTGTCCGAAGCTTCGAAAAATGTCGAATTGTAAGTTTTGTATTCGAGCAGACGTAATTGCTCGCGATTAGTTACGCAATTCGTCCCTAACATTACGAGTCCGTAGAGCGAGTTGAATAAGATATTTGAGCGAGAGGGTTTAGATGCATAATCGACAAAATATGAAAGCATTTCAGAGATAATATCCTCAATTGGCATCTTTCGCTCGAAGTATTTGCAATGAAGTAGAACAAGTAATTTCAAGTTAATTAAATCATTGTCCACCCATTGGTTGATCTATGACGATTATCGGAAAAAGCCTCTCGTTGAAAAAAACATATGTACTGACATTAGGTTTATCATAAATTCAAGTACCTAATGATGATCATGGAAGAGAATGGTACATTAGTTACTCAAAAAATATCCTAACGATCAATACCGATCGTAAACTCAAATACTGCATTGAGCAACAGAATGAGAGTCGAAGATGAGTTCAAGGTAATTTATCGGCAAATGTATATTTCCATGATGATTTTTATACGGTATTTAAATGATTGTTATTCTGTCTATGAGTGAATAAAGAATTTACATATAAAGAATTCTCGAATTTGGAAAACCATTTTTATTGCGCGATAGTCATGGCTTCAAGAACCTAAACCGCGTAACATTTCTTATACAACATGGTGAAGAAAGAGAGAGAGAGAGAGAGAGGGAGAAGGACAACACGAAGAACAATAAGGGAAGAAAGAAAAGAGCGAGAAAGAAAAAGAGACGAGTCCGAGCAGCGTTGGGCCTTACGAAAAGTGGCATTCGCCATCTTGACAGAAGAGAGAGAAAAACACATAAAGAGAGATCTTGGAGCTTGGTCTGAGCCCGTGGTGGGCGCTGAGCCTAGGTAAAAAGAAAAAAGGAAGACCGAGGGCGGTTGGGGAATAAATTGCATTTAGGCCGTTGCACCTGAGGTGGGGTGAGCGTCCACAGCCGGCGGTGCCGGCTCTATTCCTGAAAAAAAGGGGGCAAGTGGGCCTAGCAACTAGAGGGGAGAGTATAGAGAGAGCAAGCAATTGGTGGGGATAGGCTTCTTGCACTGGCCCAACTGCATTGGGCGGTTAGAGCAGTGCGTGGTGGACCAAGCGGGGCTCAATGCATTTTGGGACTACGAATATGGACTATGGTGGGGATGGGCCCTAGCAACGAGGAGAAGCGCCTAGCAACGCGGTGCCCATGTCCCTGGAGGGGACCTAGCATGCATTTAGGTGCATACGGCCATACAGGTTCGGGCCCCCGGTATGGGCCCAGAAAGAAAGGACCTTTGGTGGGAGGTAAGTAGGGTTCACGGGAGGTTTTCGACTCCATCGCCCGGAACCCTGTTCACTGCGGCTAGTTTCAGTGGTTCGCAAATTATCAAAAAAAAAATCTTCATACTTACACGAACAACGTGAATATATATTGTTTCGTCAAAATTTATCGAAATTATTGGCAGCTGCCTCACGACCTAACCTAACCCTATTGACATCTTATGAATCTTATTATCGGCCGTCACGACGGTTCACGCCGTTTACTGTCCAACCAGCCTATCCACTTCAGGATCATTCTAATGGAATGCTTGTATATTACACTACTGGGAATTGTCAGATAAGTACACAGTATTGACTACTCGTTTACGCAACTCCCTTTGCGTGAGCTTCTCGTCTTTATTGCGTGATCTGTTTTCCCGCAAGTGGAATTACAACTTGTTAACGTGTATACAAGGCTTTGCATTACCGGAGGGATCCATCAAATCCTTCGAAGGATCAGGAAGATTGGACGGAACGTGGTTTAAGAAAATATAAAAAAGAAAAAAGGTGTTCAAGCATTTTATGCCTTCGGTATAGTTTTTCTTATCGATCCTATTGTCTTTGGCGTAACACGACATTTTGCGTATACGAAAAGGTAAAGTGAAAAAAAAGAAAAAACGATTAAAACCAGGAATCGCAAACAAGAAAAAATCTGGAAAGGCCATAAATAGTCAGCAGCCATTAAAAGACCCGTAATGGGAAGAAAGTTGCGTTTTGCAACTTTACTGTTTTATGTCGTCCATAAACCGTATCGGCAACGCTCAGATGCTCCACGTGATCTTTTCCTAACCTATATCGTCCCCTTAAATTCCTCAGGTCTTCGTTGCAATTAACGAAAGCGACACTATCGGCGCAAGCTATTTTCGTATGATCGTTCTGATTATGGATAGACTGCAAGATTAATTGCGCGTTTGGCGCACATAAACGAACAAAGAGCAAAAAGGCTAGCACGCGAGCCGTATGTTATCTGAGATTGACTCAGCGATAGTTAGCGATAAGTCGCTCAAGTTAGCAGCCATGAAAACAGAACCTGATTCCTTCGTACTGCCGTACTTTTATTTCGCTTCAATGTTAGATATCACCTGGAGAATAAAATCATCAATTAAAATAAGCTTGTATCATTAAAATCTCAATATCGTAATTCAACGATATAAATCAAAGTAAACATAACGACACCTAAATGCGACAAAATTGTTAAAAACCCTTAACAATATTCAACATCATAACACCAAATCTTTCGTATACCAAAAGAAACTTATGTAAGGGCAATTTTGTATTTTCTAAAGCACCTAATCCCAACCTTCTAATCATTCAACTAGCGTGACATCTCTTAAATGTTTAACCAGCTAACGGTTAACGTGCACGGGACAGATTGAAACCTGTCCAACCTGACCCAACCCAAACCCAAGACCCAGCAGTCAAATTCTAAGTGGAGCAACCCCCAAGCGCAGCCAGACCGAACCTAACACAATCTAAACGAGCCTAACCCAGACGTGACCCAAGCCCGTGCGCCGTTAAAGCAAAAAGGGTCGAGGTCGTCACAGGCTTAAGGCTTCCAGATCTAATAATCGAGTAGAAGGCACGCATTGGGGTTAATTTGCGGCCGAGCAGGATTTCCTGCTAGCACGAATTCGACGAGCGGAGCAACAGGCTCTCGAGCCTGTCAAGACTAACCGGTCCCATGAAATATGTAAAGGACACACAGGGCTGCCTCGTGAACAATTCTCTAGAGGTTTTTGCCCATGACGTCTTATATACATTCTGTACCAATACCAACCTTAGTAGCTCTTGTGTCACTATACGGTGTAGTACGTATGAGTACCCGTCTAATATCGGAACTAAGCGTCTATTAATTTCAACGTATATAATCATCTAGGGAATTTTTTTTTTTCTTTAACGACAATGCCGATACGAATCTACGTAATTCGTCTGATTATTTCAGAGAAATTGTCGCAGAGAGTAGGGTAAGTGGAATATTATCATAAGACATTGTACATCTAAATCTGATTCACCGTTGTACTGATATAAAGCCATTGTTTACTGTCCTATGGAAACTATTGTTCAAAGTACCAACGTAAGAAAAGCGTTTGCGTCATTCGAACCATCGTCGTTTTTGTATTCGATTGGTCCATGTCTCCTTTTGGAGAGACAATAAACGTTCTCCTATTTGGGACGTGCTTATGACATTAACCCTTGCATGCACTAGTGAGTATCCAAGGGTTAGAGAGAACATTGGGTCCATGGGATAAAGTTTAAATATAACTTCAAGGGCAATAGACAGACGTTTTATTAAGCGCTATAAATATCAGAATTGTTCTTAGACATTTATTTAACATGACAAACGCCCTTCTAAGTCGGGATCAAGTGTCAAAATATACCAGGACGCTATTAACCGATAAGATACTAGGAAAATCGTGATCAAAAATTATAACTGAAAGGGATAAAATTTAACTCGCGATAATTCCCTGGATTTCGATAACTCGCTACTTTTCTCTTATCATAACCAATATGCTAGTAACTCATTATCACTATATACACAGTACTATGTACATATACGTGGCATACGTATATACTCATAGTTTTTCTACTTGACCAAGCAAAATCCTGGAGCACTGTTTACGTAGTGAAAAAAAGTCGTAGAAAGAAAATGAATCCAGTTTACCCAGAAGCAGCATAGTATAGATGATGTCGATAAGCAAGGCGACGTAAAGTCGATGAACTCTGCCATAAATCAAAGGGTCAGAAATCTTAGTATAGAAAATATCCCTAGTAAGGATAAAGTATAGAGTGGGACAAGTATTATGGATAGGAAGAGTTTCCAGTATGGATCCTTCGTTACCCCCATGCAGCATCCCTATTCCTCCCACCATGAACGCGACTCCAGGATCCGTCTCTTTGGTAAGGAGGCCATATTTCATAAGACTGTGGCTGGCTGGCTGCTTTCCTTTCTTGCTCCTCTTTCTACTTTCCTCCTTTCCTTTCCTTTCCTTTCCTGGCTCCTTTTCAGTAGCCAAAGCCGAACCAGCAAGCTCTAGCAACGTAGCAACGTAGCCACGTAGCAACGCTTGCGCGACCCGCTCCCATCTCGTCCTATCCAATCCCATGGCCCACCGGCACAGCAGCAGTACTGCCTGCCGCCAATGTAATGTTTCTTTTATTGATTTTGCGGCGACCCGCGGAAATTACAGCCGCCTCAGTTATGTACGGCAACGCCGTTTCTTCACCTCCGTGTGCGGAATTATGCAAAAGAGACCCTAAGTCCGGCTTTCGATCGCTACTCCCCATCTCGAGCTTGTTAGTGCATATATAATTTATCAAGCTGTTGTATGTTTTCGACAAATTGTTGTTTTTCTTCAATACACATTTTTTCACAAATATCATCACATTACCACAATTGCTGGACGCATTTAATAATTTTTATACTTCTCGAGACGGCCTTTTAATTCTTATTTTATTTTTCTCATTGGTGCATTTATAACATTATTGATTATCTTGTTAATTAGGATTGTTTAATGTTTGTAGAAATTTTATTAATTCAATTTTTTATTATTTAGCATCCATGCGCTTCAAGTTATCCATATGCTCCACTATAGCAGTTGTCTTTGTTATCAAGGATCGATCCAATCGATATAACTCTTGTTCCATGTTTAATTTTCATGTTAAATTAGTTGCAGGTTATTCGATAATACATTAATTATAACAATCGCTATACGTTATAGATTCGATGCCACAAGTTCCTCGTTTTGTTACCACATTTGAATGTATCAAGCCAAATAGCTGTTATTCATAGATCAGTAAAATAATGAAAATTCAAATGTCCGCCACATGCTCATTACTGGTATTAACTCACATTCAGTATTCATTATCGCATCCTTGTCAGTTCCTAAAAGTTGAATAAGCGGATCGAAAGATCCTGACTGGCCTTCTCAATGACGGTCGATGGAGTGCAAAGGGACACTTCCGGCGTCAGCGTCGATAGGTCAAGGACGTTCCCACGGTTGTCGAGGTTAGGTTAGGTTGACAAATCACCCTCTCCAGGGTGAAAGCCTGTAAAAAAATCCGCCAACCCCTTACGCGTATCGTACCCCGGGCCATTTACCGCTCTGTTCCATCTATCCACATTCGATTTGTCTACCGGACATTCTCGCTCTCTCTCTCTCTCTTTTTCTCCCCCCATACCTCTCTTTCTCTCTCTGATGTCTCACGCCCCATTAATCGACTTCTTTCACTTTAGACTAGACTTGTATTAGGATTGGATGTTGAAATCATTAAAACTCCAAAATGCGTATAAACAAAAACAAAATCCTTTAATAATTGTAGCTAAGATACCAAAGTCATCTTTAATCATTGTCAGGTATTTACATTTTTTCTATAAAAATAAGAAATTAATAGAAACCTAATTATTATACAATAAATCAAATCAACTCTAGACGCCTTTGGTAGCAAAATTAATTACGGTATAAAATGCATGTTAATTATACCCTATAAAGAGAACCGCGTTTGCTTGAAAAAAATTGATGAGAGACAGAATTATAAAAATTACAGCTACCATTCGCATTGGCGCCTGAGAGTACGGCGTTACTACCGTGAGCGTCGTACAGGTGTATTCAGTGCGTCGCGACGCTCGTAGGGTACGTATGTACGTACGTGGCTCTCGTTTTCGCCGGGTCGTATAGAAAGCGAAAACGTTCTACCTACATTTCACCCATTCACGCAGAGCTGCCAGTAAAAAAATTGTAAAAAAAGAGCAAAAAGAGGGAAACGAAAAAAAGGGAGGGGGGGGGGAGGGGGCCTGTAGCTGATAGGTTGGTAGGAGATTAAAGAGAGAGAAAGAGAGACAGACAGTGGGAGCGTGCGAATGTTAAAGAGGGATAGAGTGGGGGTAGGAAAAAAGAGTGAGGCAGAAAGAGAGAGGAAAAGAGACGACAGGAAAAAGAAGAAGAAGCGGGGCCGCACTAGCGAGCAACAACGACTGGCGTGTTGCTGCTGCCGGAACCAGAGAGAGAGATGCTGTTACGGAAAGAGGGATTGAAAAGAGGAGGGTAGCCACCCTCCTAACTCTCCGGCCCTTCGGCGGGGCTCGGCAACGAAAGAGAGAAACGAAAGAGAGCGAGCGACAGCGAGAGGAAGACCGCAGGGTAAAAAGGGGGCAGGGGGGAGGGGGTGGGTTCGTTGCCAGGGATGAAGTACGTAGGTATTGATCTATTTAAAGCCTAGAGTACCAAACGCGGTCCTTATTAAAAAGCGGAATGAAACAAGGGGAACTTCTACCTCGCTCTGGCTCATTCTGCCTAACCTTACCGCACTGAGAACCACCCTTGCACGGTACCACCACCATCACTACCGTTGCTAGTGTACAGGCGTCCCTGCCAGCAGCGTCTAGAGGGATGCCTACATCTACTACTCCTTCAGGACATCAGCCATCCTCTAAGCTCGTCCCTCTTCCGCTCTTCGTAAAAGTTACAAACGCGCGGATGAGCAGGGCTTTCGCTAACTTGAAAATTCATCATAGTTTTATTACGTGGCTGATAAGAGGAAGGGAAGATTGGACTATGGGTCCTTGCATGGGAGTGTAAATGACTTTGGCAATATTTGAAAATCATATTCGATCAGTACTTTGACCTTTAATCAGTTCGACATAGGCATGTCGAGTATTGCAGGAAATACTCGAAATCATTTTGAAGGCACGTGACGATTCCTGATATGTTCTGACGTCTAGGTGGGTACGTGCGATAGGACGGACCCTTTATTTTAATCGGATTTTCGAAATTGTGTTAAATTATATAACATTAACCTCAGGTAGGCGATAGCTGCCTTTCATTCATTTTTTTATTAGGTGCTTATTATATAGCTGTTAGATTCGACAGTGGACAGGTGAAGTTTTTTTTTTTTTTTTTTTTAAGGTAAAGTTGTAACCTTGTCGAGTTATTTATTTTTGATTAATACTAAAATATAGATAATGTCTAGATGAAACAGATTCTGCTCGGGATCGACGTCTAGGCTCTTTTTCTTTAGGGATGGAAAATGTTCTGTGGGAAAGAAAAAATCATTGGTAGGGGTGGGCTGCCTGCCGAAAACCACCACGGCCCGGCCGACCGAGTCCTGGCTAGGCCAGCCACCCTCCGTTAGATATAAAATCCGCGATTTTAAAGCATTTTAGTATCGATCCTCGTTTTTAGCACTAGATGTGAGTGGGGGTTTCGTTGGTGGGAGAAACCACCCCCCAGGGGCTGGTGGGGCTGTGCGTAGTTATATGGGATATATAAGTGCGTAAATGCATAATAAAATTCGTAACTCCCTGTCGCACGGGCGTAACTCCGTACTCCCCTCATTTTACTAAAGGACCAAAAAACATCCGTTCTGACGTGCCGGAGCTTTTCCTAAATTCTTTCTATCGTAACACGCGAATTCGTTACTTTTTATGTCTATGAATTTACGATCGCTTTATGATTAATGTTGCTGCTACTTATATACTCGCCACGTGCTACCGGGAAATACTGAACTTTAGCACGTACAGGATGTTTCTCCCCGTGCAGGGCAGCTCAATTATTGGTATTTCGGAAGAGGGTAACTTTACGAGAAAAAGATATAATATTCTCCATTATCAAAAAAAAAAAAAAAATACGTAAAAAAGAAAAAATTCACAATGTACTGCGAATTGATGAACCTGTAATAAAATTTTTACTTAAACATCACTTTTATCATGTATGTACTATATATAGCTCTGACCAGGTATGCGTAATATCCTGCAATTATTTAAGTGGAAATTGTTTGTGATAATTGAAACAGATAAAAGACGAATTAAAAACAAAATATATACAAGCGGCAATTTCACAAAGAAATAATTCGACGTTCTCATTCCGAAAATCTTACTGAAAAATTGCTACTGACTAGGCTCGTGAAAGTCACTCGTGCCCATAAAGCTCTCGAGTGTCGAGCAACCCTTAGTGGGCGGCTCTCATTCCGCGCGCGTAATTCCATAGCTTGAAAGTACCTACAACCGTCATAGTGAGACATTCTTGAAATAATTTTTCACGAGTATACGAGATTTTGAAAAACCGTGGAATTTTTCAGATTTGCAAGTCATACGCGCGCGAGTCATTGACAAAAAGAGGCGTCGCGACGGTCGGCGTCACTGCGTAATGGAAAGGTCCTAGGACAAAATATCGTTGAGAAAATTAGTGGACAAGATTTTTTTGCTATTCGTTTTCCTTTCCAGCGATTTTCATCCCTCTTTTTTCCTCATTCCTATTCATCTTATACCTCCCTCTCTCTCTCTCTCTCTCTCTCTCTCTTACCACAATCTCTCTTTCTATGTTTATCTCCCTCCAACCCTCCGACACTCTTTACTCTTTCCAACGTTGGCATTGGGTGCGCGAGGGTCGCTGTCGATTTTCCACCCTTTCTTTCCTATACTTCTCACCCTTGCCACCCTTTTGCCCTACACGCACTGTTGACTGTCGAGCGTAATATCCTTCTACGTCCTCCTTTCTATTAATAGCGAAAAGTCAACTCACCTTTCCTCAGTTGCATACAGAATCTGCGGAAAAGGTACACGCTTAATTAACGTGTCGATTCTCGAGGATCGCTCGCTGGAGATTTGCCACGAGACAGAAATGTCGACGACAGTTTTTGAAGGAGAAAGGGACCGCTAAGAAATAGAAGAAAGACTTTTTTAATTTGAAAAAGTTGAAAACTCTGTAAAAGTTTAACCAAAAGAATTGGCTTCGTCCTTCGTTTCCGGTAGAACAGAATCGCCGGTGTTGTTAAGATAATTGATTCCTCGAGGAAGACTTGCCTAGAGTAACATCGGTTCTTAACGTCTCCCAAAAAATGCCTGTGTCATCGTATAAATTGAAAGTAATTGAAGTATTTGGTTATGAAAATCAAAAGAAAACGGAAAGGTAAGAGGACAAAAAAATATTAATCCAAGAATTAATTACCCAAAGGTTTCACAGCAGCTCCGATCCATCATCCCTTCTTCCAAAACTCGACGAAGAAAAGTCAAACTTTGTATTTCAAAAATCAGAAAGTATCGAAAAATCAGACACCCTTGGCCCAAAAACTTGGAGTTTGTGAAAAAAAATATCTAATGCAAAATTCTCTTTCATCGTATAGTACATACGACTGTACCGGGTACGTACTACTATACATATATATTTTCTATACATACGAACGTACAAACGTACAACTCTATCGAGTTGTCGAGTAATAACAACGACAAAAAAATGGAGAAAAATAATAAGAGAGGGAATCAAAAAAATAACGTAGAAGGAAAAGACAACTTTTTCCAACTCGAATAATATCCACATTAAATCCGCAAGGCAACATTCCGAGTACCGCATTGTGCCCCGTAACACGTTCTTGTGTAAGTGTCCGTGTGCTATAGGCGTCTGATGCCGCAGAGAGGTGGGGGGAGCCATAGAAAAATCCATAAAGTTATAAAATGTGCGGAGTGCGTAATAGTACGCACCGCGCAGATTAGTTATGAAAATATTAAAGAGAGTTCAGGTGGGGATGGAGCTGACAGAGGGTTGTAGGGGTTGTTCCTCAGCCTCCGGGGCGCCCCTGTTACCCTGCTACCCTCTTTTCTGCTACCGTAACCCACCCTCTATCCTCTACCTTCAACCCTCCAGCCTCTCTATACGAGAACGGGCGGCATTCCCTGACTCCCTTCTCGGTGCCAAAGTGGTAGGTACTACCCCTTGTAGTCCCGTACACTCATCCCTTTCTTGTGCTTCGGTGCCCTTTCTAATGGCGCAACGCACTTCTTTCGATTTTCTTCTCTCTTTTCCTAGGTCGATTTCTTTTTTATTTATTTACAACTTGTTAAAAGCGCGTCGGTATTCATCCATTCATAGGAAATTATTGGATCGTGCTTCTGTATACGGGAATATATCAGACTGATTGGTTACGTTGCAATTTTTTTTTTTCTTAAATAGACATCCTATGCGTGACACCCTATTGCAAAATTTAGACGATAATACAACAAATGTATAAATTATGACGAACAAACTTTATTGTCAGGCATGAGAAAAAAATTCTTATTACAATAAATCAAACTAGTATCTGTCTTCTCATTCTTCGCTTGAATCGGAGCTTTGTTATGGCTGTAGGATAAAGTGAAAAATTACAAACTATGAGAAAGATGAGATTTAACAAATTTTTTATGATTATCACAAGGCAATTCCGATCCTGGCTCCTTTCTCTCTCTTCTTTTCATATCTTTGACACGTAAATTCGCAATCTGAGCGCGATTTCAAAAAGATGATCCAGGTACAGGCGGGTGCAGGAATAAAACCAGCAAAAACGTATAACTTCCTGTTTACAGGCTGAGAAACTAAGTTGACCTCGCGTGACGTCTCCTAATGATATTATTAAGCGCGAATCATTTGATTCAACGACTCTCGCAAAATTCAAGCGTGCTGCACCTCCTTGTGGTAGGAAGTGGCGCGTGAGGGTTGGAACGAGAAGGAGCGGTACACGGGAGAAGGAAGTGAAACGGGAATAAATGGCGGTGTGAGTGAAAGGGAAGGAAGAAGGAAAAAAATGGCTTCATCGAGCAAACAAGCGAATCATTATCGCGCACATAAAGACGTTGTTTTCCCTCTCGTCGACCCACCCTCTTGTTTATGCAGAGGCGACCTCACGTTCCACTTACCCTAAGACACCCCTCCCGATCGGCTGATTTTTTTTCGCGATCAGTCACCCTCGTTTAACCCCTCTTCGATTGCGGAACCCTTGACGCGAATCGGCGGACAATTGCGGCATAAGGGTCCTTCATGTTTCACGTACCACCTCAAGAAGGAAGCTTAAGCTTCCTGCGACATTTGGGACGAGCAAGGATTCCTCGTGGGATCAAACGTATAAAAGTATCTTAGCTCGTTGACATTTGCAACGACAAGTATATAGCGCTGAACAATACAATAGTTTTTGCCCGGGAAAATTCAAACGTGTTTCATCTACTTGCGAATTTTTATCTAAATGAAAATGACGATTATACACGTTTTTATTGTTCCTTTCAACAAATTCATTTATCTCGCAAACACGAACCTGATTCTCTTCGTATGTCCATATTCTAACTGTGCCTGATTAATACGCAATTCTAGTTAAAGAATAATTGTCAAACTAAAAAATTGTAAATGCGAAATTGTCAGTGATATAAAAAAATATATGAGATTAAAAAGAAATACGGTAAAAATTGAAGAATAAATTATAATCTTAAAACGCAATATTTTTTTTTTATTTCCAATCAAGTCCGCGAGGCGTTGGTATAATTAATGGCGGTTCAGAAAAGAAAAAACCAAGGGGAGAGTCCGTGTGCGTGCAGCATCCCGAAAATGGATAAAATAATATTTTCTATAAAAATTGGAAGGACTCGTATCCCGGCATCAGGATCACAGGGCAAGCAAGCTCTGCTTCAGCAAGACTGGTGTGCTCATGCATAATTCAATCAGAGTTAGACTAGAAACGTCAATACAGCTCGCAGATTATTTCTTTTCCCGGGCTGCTCGGTTCTCTCCTTCCTGCTGGGCGTTTCTCTTTGTCTCTCTGTTCTGCTCCATTCCTCTCTTTCTCTCGCTCTATCTTTGTCTGTCTCTCTGTCCCACTCTATCACGACTGTAGCTCCGTGGAGCAAGAGAAGGAGAGAGAGAAAGAAAGAGAGTAAAAGAGTAAAGCAGAGTGAGAGAGAAAGAGAGAGCAAGAGTGAGAGAAAATTTCCTCCTCGTACCGCCTGACCCCCCTCGCTTATCCATCCATCCATCCCCACCAGTCTTCTTTTATATTTTAATCAACTAATTCTGCGCAATGCGTACATTTATTGCGCCCTTTCGGACGGCCATTCCGGGTTTTAATTGCGAGACGAGCCTCGCAGCTGATTCGATGGGATTTTTTCAACGGCGGCCAATGAGAGCGATCATGAGGACCGAACGAGCTGAGGCCCGCCGGACGATTTTTCACCGGCTCTTTTCCCTTTTATCTTCCTCACCTACCTGCCTCCCACCTCCACCCCCTTTCGGCTATCCACCCCCCCGAGCCTTCGCCAACGCACCTAAATCAAAACGGAAAATCGACTCCCTTTAACTCGCAGTGTGATTCGCTTTACTATATTGACACATTTTAAGTATCGAACTTGCGACATGAATAGATTTACGTTAGCATTAATGTCGTTCACCAATTAGAATTTAGTTCTAACTTGGGATACACTTTGGCGTACGTATCCGGTGCACACAGTCCAGCTATAGCAGCTGTAACATAACATAACCTCTGCTTAATCACACAGCCAAAGGAGTATCTCGAAAAGTTCATTCTTTTGTCATACCGAATTCGCATCGTCTCATATACGTCATGTGATACCATAAAAAGGACGAGAAACGTTATTTGACTTTCCCACCAGACTAGAATTTATCTTATTCATCAATAGACATAATGGTAGTCATTAGTGTGTGACTTTAATCTATAGTCTACAAAGGAGTAGACCGTATACTAACCATATACGTGTCCCATGGAATAAGGCGTAAATACAACAAGCAGTCAGGCAGGTTAGAATTCGTCATAATTCCACACTACGGCAAGGGTAGTAAAATGGGTAGAAGTTGTTAAGCAGGATGGCGTCGGTGTCCAGGAATAAGAAAAGAAGCATACGAGGGTGATGGCACAATGCGAATTATCGCGGGACAGAAAGAGAGATAGAAAAAGAGTGAACAGAGACTGATGGCGTCGGTAACCAACAAGGCGACGGTGGAAGGTAGAAAGGTGAGAGGGCAGAGTGAAAAAAAAAAGGAAAAAGAGATAAGTAGATAAGCAGATAGGTAGGCAGACAGAACTAAAAGCCAGTATAGGGTAAGCAGACAAGCAGAGCCAGAAAACGCAAGTAGGTATAGGCAATGGCGGAGGCCCGGTTTTTAATGCGAACGCTTCGGCACCGCGAGCTCTGTGTTTTACATAGTCGAGGGTTTGTTCTCCTCTTTTTCACAACCCCTCCATTGAGAGCCCACTCACCTCCCCCTCCCCCCTCCCACCGTAAAAGGGGCCAAAGACCCTCCCCGCTCCTCCTATTTCTCCTCTCGCTATACCTACTACTACCTCGTTCCATCTCACCCCGCAGCATTATCCTGTACTTCCCTTTTCCACCCCTACGGCACCATCAGCAACCACCAGCGCTACGAGCCTCCGAGCAAAGAGGGAAATGAAAGCGAAACTGTTCAGCGAAGTTCCCCACCCCCCCTCATGGCACTGCCGCCACCCTACGGCACCCTTCTAATTTTTCCACCCCTTTCACTAAAATTAAAATCAATAGTGGCACCACGTGCCTGGCGACCCCGCCAGAAACACCACCCTCATCAACCCCGACCCCTTCGAGCCCGAACTGTTTTAAAATAGTACCCACATTGGTACTTCTCTCTACCGTGTATACTCTCCTCTTTATTCTCTCTCTCTCTCTCTCTCTTTCTCTCTGGTGCTTTCGTATATGTTTATATATATTCTGTCTTTGTCGCTCTGATTTTATCTTCCCATAACTTGTCCTTCTCTCTTCGTCTCTCTTTCGCTCTATGCTCTGCTGAAATTTCGATAATCTCGTACGAGAGCCCAGCTGCCCGGGCTCGCCATCTTTTTCCAATGGAGCATTTCGGGTTTGCAGCACACGCTCTCGTTATCCCAGCCGAATACGTTCTGATACCTGAAAGATCGACACGCTTGTATAATTAATTGTCGTACAGCAATCGATTAGGAGTAAGAATGACAAATTTTAATATTACACACAATTATATACGCCCATATAATTCATCAGGTTATTCGATGCGTTATCTCGGCACTATTGATTAATTCTATTTTTGATATAGCATCATTTATAAATCCATCCAATTATCGGCTTGTTAACCGTGTTCCCCCATAGGCATTTCATTTTCAGGGTGAATTTTTTAAAAGACACCCTTACTTCACACGCATAATGCAGATGCGAGGGGTTCTCGAGGAATACCCTTTAACGTTGGCTGCGTCGGTACTACATGATCGAACCCTGGCTTTTGTGCATCGAGGAAAAGAGAAAGGGAAAGCGCGGCGAAATAGAGAGGAAAAAAAAAAAAAAAATATTACACAAAGCAAGGAAATTATTATGTACTTTTAATTCAAGATCAACCGCATATCAGGGTCATTTTCTTTTACTGTAGCACTAAACCATAACAACGGATCGCGTCAATCACCATAAAATGAGATTATCAAAACAAAAACCATTTTCTTGTTATAAACACGATGTAAGACGAAAATCTCATTAACGTAATAAACTGAGAGAAAAATTTTATCGTTAAAAAATATCATCTACATTATCCACACTGATACTTCGAGCTTTCTATAAATAAGCGTACAGCGCGTGACGTCATAGCGTAAGTATCCACGATATTCGCATACCGATACACCTTGTTACGTAACGTTAATTAAAATGTCTCAGTTAAAGTAATTAATGAATAATCTTTAAAAATATATATCATTATATGATATTTTCGTTGGTACATCCAGGCTCTTGTTTCTTATATTATAATTCGGTAAATTATACGTGGCAGGTAAACAAGATAATACAGCAGTCAGTGGGTCCACATAGGGATCCTATACGCATCTCATATAGGATCCAGGAAATAGGAAGAATTCTAACAAGCTATTCGGAAACGCAAAACAGCAGGAGTAACAGGTAAGGTTCAATCCGGTTAAAGCATACAGGTGGCCGACCACGTTATCGTGTGGGTTGCGGGCATATGTTTACAAACACGAAGGAAAGCTGTGAGGGTGCGATGGGGTAAGAACGCGAGAGAGCTACCGAGAGTGTCGAGGAGAGTAAAACGATAGAGAAAGAGACAGAGGAACGTGAGAGGGTTGGTTGGTATCGGAAAACCCGTCGTGCTCACCCCAGCATAGTATGGGACGAGGGAAAAGGGGTGGGAAGCGTTCGTATTGCGAAGAGGAAAGGACATCGAAGAGGAACTAACCTCGAACCAACCCTGAAGATCTCAGGCTCGTTTATCTGTTTGTAAACAAGAAGGGTCCAAGGACTAATCCCGAGGAATGATTCTGCGTCGTCAGGAATCGATTCTCTACGAGAATCTTGATCGAGAGCACACCTGTCGCGTTACGAGGAGGTTCGTATTTTTTTTTTTTTTTTTTTTTTCTTATAATGGCTCGTTTTATCTTATACTAGGTATATATGTATGTATGTATATATATACAGTCGGTTCACGAGGTCGATGTGTTTTATTGACAGAACTAAGACAATCAAACTTATAACTAGGCACACGTGCGCCTGCATAAAATGTTCGTTGCAAAGTATGCATATGCATAGTTTTGTATTAAATATATTTCTTTTTTCGATTTTAGCACACATTTACGTTACTTTATGGAAAACCACGTGTGATTTGCCAAGGATTGCATTGATTGTGAACTGTCAAAATAACATATCGAACTCGTGGATTTATTACAGTTCAGACTCTGTACCAACTTTATCCTGATGTTTTTCTTGATCTCTTTTCTCTCTTATTTAGCTGATCTGGACCAGTTGTCTGTCTTACTTTGGTATGAACTAATCATTCTCGGTTTCTCTCTGTTTTACCGAGGATCGGTAAACTGGTAAAAGGTATTGCTGTATGCTGGATTCCCATTCCTTGTTACTGTAGGGTTGGTGGCAGGAGGGGGGGATGGGGTGCGAAAACACAGGATATCAGGAACAGGAAACCCAACCTCCTGTCTCTCAGTCTCTACATCTAGTCTGTCTGCCGGCTCCTTTATCTGTCTGTAAATATTCGTGTCGATGCTGCTGGCCGTCGGAATGCGAAAAGATAACGAGAAATTCAAAGGAAAATTCAAACATATAGGAAAAATTATACGAATGACAACTCCCTATCCATCGCTGTTCAGTCTGTGTGTTGAATTTAATGAGTCAGGACCAATACAGTCTTTTTTTTTTGTACGAGATCTCCTCCTGCTAATCCTTTTTATCATCCTTAGGGTGTCACTCCTTTTTATCATAGATAACTTTAATCGTACTTTTTGTACTTTCTGGTTGGACGTTATCAATGTTTATGTTGAAATTATCATAAGCCAATTGAATACCAAAGACCTTTGTTATTTCACAATCGATATTCAATGATTTTACATTAATATTTCTTAATCGTAAATAATACTATTTTCAAGTATATCAATGTACATGTCATACCCGTTTAATGTATACCGATGAGATCTTTTCTTGATTTTGATCAAGAAAAAATTAATTGGAGTGTACATCATCTTGAAATTATTTTTTATTATTTTTCTACCGTATATTCATACATAGATACAAGAAACTTTGGTACTCATTTATTATTCTATTATCACTCTTGCCACTTCGCTTGTCCCCTTCTTCTTTGTTCGAAATTTTGATACTTTTTCAAAACCGACTTCCGGCTGTCAGAGGATGTTCCCTCCGTGAAATCTAACGGGTGTCTCTATTGTACCGATTCAAAGCGATTAAACGAGCTCAAGTGTTTTCTAACGGAAATTAACGCCACGCGCGAATCCTACGCCCTCTCAACCCCCAATAAATTACGTCCACTCATTCTTTTTCCTCTTTTCCTTTACCCAGGACGCTTTTGCGTTTTACCAAAAGCCGTCTGACCGTTCCTCTATCTGGGTCAACGATTGCCCGACCCCCCGTCACCATCTCCCTCTGCCCCGACCCCTTCTCGCTCACCTCTCAACATACCAACAACTCGCACGCTAATTTGAATGAAGCATCGTATCGTTATCTGGTTATTCAATAATACAATCCGGTAAACGTGGACACGTTTCCGGAAAAAAAAAAAAAAAAATTAAAGGAAGAATTTCCCCTCGTTGTTTGTCAGTCAAATTATCGACCGCTATCTGCGTGTAGCAATACGTCACATTTATATAAACGAAGAGCACCCGTAATAATTTGAATTAAAATGAATAAAAGTAATATTAACAAAGTAACACAAAAACTAGTTTGTTTATGAAACCAACCCCTCACTCAACCTCTTTATTTTGCACGAAAATATAAATTGGCCCTTATATCCAGTAAGTTTTAATCATTGCTAATTAACGCGACACAATTCAGCTGCCTATGTTTTGTAACGTATACAGGCATTATTTAGTGTACTTCCTAATTGCCAAGACGCAGTATTTCCGGTTTTATGGTTTCCAAGAGATTACGGAGGAGAGAAGAAAATATAAATGGCTTTGGTAATACGAAACCTAGTTAGGCCTGGTTAACGTTATGAGATGTAAGGCCTTGCGGCAACCGCGTATTCGTATCCGGTTGGCAGCCCCACCGCCATCCACAATGCGATGGTATTGATTTAAAAGTACATTCGTGTTTTCATAATGTTGTATCTGTACCTAGCCCCAGCTACCCCTAGCTCTCCCGTACCTGGCCACCCACGCTGACATTACCCCGCACAACGGCCAACCTGTCTCTCGCTACGCCCCTGCGGCGGTTGCAGACGGCACAATTAAATCTCAACTAATAGGCTGATTGATAACTCGATTTTATAGTTAAAAATAATTGGAAGCACGAAAACTCAAAATGACGAACGTGACTGCGAGCCAATAACGTTATATTGATCTGCCGATCTATTTCGTTGAAGTAGTAACGAATTATTCAGTGACGAGTCGTGCATTAATATTATACTTTGTTGTTATGACGGAGAGATATTTTAATGAAAACGTACAAATACGGGAATAGAATGAATTAGGGGTGACTTTTTTATATTTTCATTGCGCGTTAGAGGATTTCTGATTTTTTGCTGTAAATTGTTGTATCGATGATATTGTTCGATATTGTGGAAATTGGATTTTTTATGGGTTTTTTTGTAGAATTTTTTTTGTTAATTGTATCTTTTGGCTAGTCAGAGTGGCTTCGGGATGTTGCTATCTGCATTAGGGAAGGGAGAAAAGATGCGGAAGAGTTCGGGCCCCTCCCTTTCAGGATCAACGAGGGTTGCTCGCCGGGATAGCTCAGGGGTTGGTATAGAGACGGGCTTGCGTGGGCGGTTTTTACTATTGATTACCGAATTAAAAACGCGCATGCATAATTCAGTGATATTTTCTCCTTGATGGCGCTGCGGTCGGGGGTAGTTTTGGTAGGTTGAGAAAATGACCGTCAGATGGCAGATAAATGAGGGATGAAGGCAGCAGCGCTATGATATTGCGTGGCGGATTGTTGCACCTCGATAAGGGTTGCTCTTCCATGTATCCATTGATGCAGGGTTGATTTTTTACCGGCTTACAGTAAGGGCGGCTCTTTACCAAAGTACCATCCGTCGCATGTGCTTTTTCCACTGATACACTTTTTACCGACCGAGTCTAGAGCTCTTTCGCACCCCATCATATTTGCTTCGTCCCGTCCATAAAACTTGCACATGGCAATTAAACATTTAACATAAAATGTAAACGCGCCAGAATCATATTTCCTTTGATTTTGTTCCCATAAAAAAAAAGTAAATAAATTTCAGGAATGTAAATATAAAAAAAATTCAGACTGTTTTCAGCAAATAGATTCTGATGTTATTTACCACAGGAATCATAGGCAACTTCAATGACTTTATCAGACTTGGAATAATCAGTTTGTTACAGTATAGACTGGAATTAAAGGAGGACTGAAATTGGGTATTGCACATTCAAAAGACACCTTGACGTTTGATCCTTTATTTTGCAAAATAAATTGACATGTATAACATGATACCTTTGCATTCAGCGAACAGAACGTACTTTCCAACTTCAATCGAAAAGAATGATGTCCTCGAAATCGTTTCACGAGAAACGAGATCTCGGCTATAGAAGCTTACTTTTTATGATTAGGAGTTCTCCTTTCCGACTTATGGTTCCTACGGTTACGGTTAATTGATCGTATGGAACGGTTGAGTGACGGAGCCGCAGCCCTGACTTACAATTAAATCTTACACGTTTAAGTTCCCCGATTAAATTATAAATCGACTACCTTCTACGAGTTTATTACGTCTATCTTATCGTATTAAATGAGGCTAGTGGGACTGACGGAGAGGGGTCGAGATCGAAGGGGGAAGGGGACGGGGGTTCATTGCAGAACACATCGGTCCGTGGAGGAAATTCGCAAAATTATTTTTTTCCCCTTTCTTTTGTTAATATTCTTCTTCATTCACTTCGATGATTTATCAAAAAGAGGAAATGGCATGTTTCATATTATGGAAGCGTTTCTCTTTTTTCGTTTCATCGAGAATCTTTTCATTTTGGACGTTCTCCTTCGGCGATATTAGAATATCTCAATATCTCCTTCTCCTTCTTCTACACTGGTATGCATTACTTATCACTGGGCTTTTCTTTCTTATTTCTTATCTTTTCTCAGAATCCTTTCTGAATTCTTAAGAAATCCAGTACAGCAATACCTTGTCACGTGTAACCAGGCCTTGAACACTTAGGACTAGAAATTACCTAGAATAGAATTTGATTTTATGCCGTTCGCTCTCTTGCCGATCCTTAAATACCGAACGATTCGTTGCGTGTCTTGCGATCAATTCGGACTTTCATTTATTAAAAAATTGTCGAAGAAAATGATGACAAACAAGTTGCTCGACGACGCTATAATAATTATGGGTCTATGCAAATCTTATTTTTGTTCAGATCCGTTGGTCTCGATTATTTCAAAAATTGGCGAACACATCAATCCTTGTATTTACATCGCACGGCTTTTTTGCAATCATTCAGTGCAGCCACCATGTCAATGTATGTACGCGTGTAGCCAATGGATTCTTGAAATGTCGAAAGTGAGTCAGTGTCGTTTAACCCTAGGTGATTTCATTTATTAATCAATTACATTAGACATCCAGCATTATATAAAACCTATAGCCACACCTGGTCACGTTAAAAGGGCCAAAATACACTCGTTACCAATGATTACAATCGCATTCTAATATCAAAGTACTAATTCTACGCACTATTGTACAATCACATCGAAACGCACGATAAAGGATTTCCGTTTTGCTAATAATCGTATAACCAATGGGACAAATTTAAGAATCGACGAATCATCGATTTAAATATACTCGAACATAAAAACCATCAATAAATCTCGAACATCAACATACGCAACAGCATCATTAACAGTGACAATTAACGACGGACCATTAACCTCGTATCTATATGATAAACGTTCTAAACCGAACAGTATAAAACTCTGAATAATGATCAACGTATAATTGCACATAACTCGAGAAATGGACGATACGCTTAAATAACTATTTGGCACTAGAATTCACATGGAGCATTAAAGCTTAATCTAATACTGACGGTTATCGTCCGAATTTTTCAAATAAAAATCTCGTCATAGAAAATAATCGACGCCAAACCCAGCTGCAGTCGGTTATATCTACGTTCAAATCCCACGGTATATCTACAGTTTAAATCGGCAACGATCCTGCGGTTCTTCGTAATACCCACGCAGGGTGGTTCGTTAGTCGACAATTGTTCTTGAAATTTACCGGCGTTCACTGTAGTTAGTCGACATTGTTACCACCAGTTCATGGTACTGAGATTCATAACACGTGTAACACGTATCCACCTACCGCCATCCTTTACTAAAATTCCCTTTAAACGTCCATCCATCCATCCACCCACCCAGTCACTCTGTCACTTTCTTCCACGTAGCAGTACGAATTCCTTCGGGCGTCTTCGTGTTCCTTCGGTTCAATGAGAAGTCATGCGGACTCCTCTTTCGCGTAAATATTCGTCACGTAACGGATCCTTGAGCAGCTTGTAGGTTAGGAAACCAAAACAAATCTTTAGGTAACCGAATTAACTCTCCTTCTTCTCCTCGATTGGACTGACTTCGTTTTGCAGAAGTTCAAATTTTGGATTCAATCCTGGTAATATACTTTTGGTGCTGGTTTTTATCTGACTGTAAATGTCTAGTGACTTTTTCGAACGATCCAATTCTAAGGTCTCCTCGATCAGTCGTGGCGGGATGCTTCCACTGCGTTTGTGACTTGGTACAAAGCTCAAACCTGGCTGATCCTTTTTCGTTAACATCTTCTCCGGAGTGAGGGTACCGTTACCCAGCTTCCTTTGTTGCTCCTGTATTGTATCCTCCTGAGCTTCGTCCTTCAGCAACGCGCCGGTTATCACTGGTTTACTGCCAAAGTCTATACTCAGTGCTTTCTGTTCCATTACTTCTAACTTGTTCGGAGTGGTCCCGTTCACCTGGAGATTTGGATTTGATCTGACCGTGTCCGTAGAGATGCTTGCATCCGTGGAGTCTGGCTGATCCGTCGAAGATCCTAAATCGTTAGAAGATTCCGTGTTTATCTGCTTTTCCGTTGACGGGAGCTTTAAACAAAGAGAAAAAAAGATGACGGTACTTGTGATAACATGGGCTATTAAGCATATCGTATTTTTATTCTTCCAAGCAAGTGGCTATAAAACGTAAACATAAATGGCATTTAAAGCGTTTATGACATCCGATGCAAAGAAAAATGGCCGAGAAAGATCACGTTATTCTCATGTCATATATATATATATATATATATATACATATATATGCTTGTTTAATCAATTTTACCACATGACATCTTCTTACGTCTTCACTTGCATCCTTATCGATACTCGGCTCCTTCGATTCATCCAGCAGAGTCTTCTCTGTGTCAGGAGATTTATCAAACTCCACCCACTTGGAGCCACCTTCGAGTTTTCGCGAAAGTGAATCAGTCTCGTAGCCGGCATAGACGGAATATCCAAAATGTCCTGCGTCATATTCAACCTGATTCCCATAACGGTAGCTAGGATTGGCTGATCCTTGACTGGAGATCGATAGATCAGATTGCGATAGGCCAGTATTGGTGCTACCAAATAGTTTCGTGTTCTCGAAACCTGAAATGAAAAAAAGGTCACATTAAAAAAAATCATCCCTTAACGTTATACATATATTCAATAATCATTCAGACTGTATGACTGAGTAATCCTGCATTACTCGATAATTCCATATGTGTTGTTACAAATGAATAAAAAATACATATGGATCAATACACTAAACCATCTTGTAGCACCAGCTAAATAAACCTGACAAAGTTAACACGAGTTAAACTGGGTCACAAACAATTTTAGACTCCATGCATTATGCATGACATTTAAAACGAGCTGTAGAACGTACGTTTCTGCCATTCGTATAGAATAGAATCTATTTTGCAAGTTTTACTAATCGTGAAACCTGTCGATCATCGTCAAACACGAATATAGATATTAGGATGACGTAGAGTCCCCTAAATTACCTATAAACTATTTTTCATATTTCATCCCCTACGCGTATGTCAAACTCTAAACGTTTTACTTCACTGTAGTATATAAGTGTCGTCGAGTGCGATACAAACGTGATAACAAAATATAAATATTACATAATATACATTGACCGTTAAACCTCACGATTATTCTTTTACTGTACTGTACGAACAACTGATAGTAACCGTACGTGAAAGATGTCAACGGAATGCATCATTCTTCTTTTAAAGCGAAACAAATGTAAACAAGAAGTCTTTACAAGAAAAAAAAAGTCTTTGTACAATTGTGCAGTGCGTGCTAATTGTCAGGTGATAATTTACGTGTTGCATACCTCGAGCATTTACACAGCCAGGTATAGACTGTACGTCTCGGTTTTACAGTATGGAACAATGACACGGTACAGTCCGTACAATAAAATTGTCTTCCTTTAATTCCCTCGCAAAGTACCCCTGCGCTATACCCTTTAACCTTTTTAACGTCAACTTTTACGAAGGTGGGGCTTTTATCCGTTCAACGCTATCTCGTTACCAGGAACGACCAGTAATTTCGTCCTGCTTGATGTTCACTTAAAGCAACTGTTTTGCATTTCGATTCTTTATAATGCAAGCTTCGCTAGGAATTTTCATTTAAAAATGTATGTTTCTCTATTGAAAACTTCGTTACACAACCCCTAAGGAATATCCATTCGGTATTCGTAACTTTATGTACAGTAAATTGTATGCTGATACAATTCCAAGATGCATTGGGTGCATCGGGAAGTGCAACAGATGTGCAGTGGGGAGGGATACAGTCTGAATAATAAATTGATCTATAAAAATTGAATGACCTGAGGTCCGATCTTCCGGAATTTCTTCGCGATGTACCAACGCTTGCTGATCTGTTACTCTACCAGCAACATTATCCGTAGAGCCTTTATTCCCATCAGTTTCGTCGCTCTGATATCCCGGTTGCACTTCGACCACGACTGAACAACTGGAGTCTTCGTACTTACGATTCTTGTCTTCCATCGTTACCTGTAACGAGATATTAAAACGAGGTTAAACGGACGTTGTAGGATTAAGCTTTGTATTTTTATTTATATAACAAGATCATTATTGGTCCTCTTGATGTGTAGCTGCACTTCTTGAAGATCCTTAATGCAAGGTTGAGATTGCATGTGAAATGTTGACACTGTCAATAAATAGAATGGGTGCCAGTGAGAATGAAAAAAATTATTGAACTTTCTTTCTTTCCTTCATTCTACAAGATAATTGATTGTAGTTACACTTTTACTTTTCCTGCTGCAGCTGCATCTGTCTGCACGCTGCATGAATGAGTAAACATGTCTTCCAGGAAGGAATGGAGAAATGAAAAACGATATTTGAATGTTTACTTAAATCATTCTAAGTTGCTCACTTTTCATTGCATTGCAGTCTGAGGTGATGGAGGTCTGAAAGATCAATAGTGCACCGGTGCAGGATGCACTAGACAAATTGGTTCGTTCGCTATCAGAGACAGAAATTGTTTCTTGAAATTGATTGTAGACATTTGTACTTTTCAAATATCAAACTTCTCATCGATAAACTCAAATCTCAATTAGCCTAAGAATTCATTCTTAACTACCCTATTTGCCGGAGTAATGTCACTGATAATTATCAGGCTATTATTAAACCACTTCATTGCCGGGTGTTTCGCGGTAGAGCGCACTCCTGGAATCTTCACGAAATTTCTCCTTGAACTTGCAAGGGTGAACCCATTTCCTAAGGGTTTTAACGTGGAGTTTACTCAGGAATGCAATGGACCCTAAAAGAGGAAATCAATGAACGATCTATCAAGGGACAGGCTCCTCTATAAATCGAATAGTCGAATGCCTGAAGTAACATATAGTTCAAATACAGCCATCATTAATAGTAATTCATGACACATGAGATTCAGTCATCCATTTACCCTCGTGTGATCATTATGGTACAAGCCTGACAGAGAGTATCTGAAGCTACTAAGACAACGCAATATAGAAATAATTTTTAAACAGACTGTACGCGTCACAACCCTTAATAATCTTAGAACGTAAATTCGCCACGTGATAACAGTCTTTGGCATCAAGAATGTTAATGCTAAAAAAATATTAGCCAAAGACACTTTTGAAGTTTTCTTTAATTACTTTTTTGCCCTTAATTCTTCTTTGCAGCAGGATCATATTCTTGATTTTCTGCCACTTATTATGCAAACATCTGAACCTTCCGAAGGTCAGTTTACCTTCTTCAAACGTTGCTAAGCTTAAAGGGTAGGTTGCTAGGGTCGGTATGTATCTCATACGCGCTTATATATTTACTTCTCTGGGGGGTAAATCATCTCGCGCTCCGTTTATTCTCACATCCTTTGTCGCTCGTCATGGCGCCACTGGATTTTCTATCTACAGAATCCGAAAGGGAATGAGGGCTTTCTGGCGAATGGCGTTATGCGACTCAGCTCCACGCCCTTTCATTGTTCAATAGTTTGGTCGCTTTGTTGAAGACATTGGGGGTTGGAGCTTCTACTGGTGATGGTGTTGGATGAATTTCTACGGGAGAACGTGGACCAGTAGGTTGGTCGATAGGCGAAGACAAGATTGGCTGGTAACCTTCGACCTTGCGGTTCCTGATGAAATTCGGTAATTCATCCAAGCTTTATCTTTGTCTCTTTATCAGCGTCAAGCTATGGCTACGTTCAATGGGAGCTTATACGCCTGAAAATTGCTTCTACGAATTGAAAACTTAAATTAGGAGTAAGAAAAACTTAATTGTAAAGTTTTAAATTGTGTTTGTAGATTCATCTACTATGTGCATTATGATTTTTAATTAAATTTTATGATCCTGCAACGTAATGGCGATTCTATTCTATACAAATTATATATGTATATGTAAACAAATATATATACACACATGATGTACATATGCATATTCTAGAATGATTTGTATATTGAAGGATCAATCGATTCATTTTTGTATTGGACACGTTTAATCCTACCGACAACCAATCAATCCACTTTGTCGTTTCACACCGGATTTTCGGTAATTAATACGAAGCAATGCCAGTGGAATGGACATTACGCTAATTGGTAATTGGTAACGACGGTGTGCGTTCAGTCTGGGTCGGATGACAATCGATACTGCAGAACGTTCAGTAATTAAGTACATTTGCATCGACGATTCCCGGGACTACAATAGCGTCTTGAGCGCGGTACTTAAAAAAAAATTGACACGATATAATTATTCACGTTTTATATTCTAATTACAAACTCATAACGTCGTCGTTCTATATACAATTAATGTCGATTAGTCAGAATTCTAAAAGTACTCTGATCAAATGAGATCCCGACAGTAATCTAAATATTAATAAAATGAATCCAAATAAAAAAATAAAGTTACGAAATTTCACGAATAAATTAACATAAATCCAAGATTTGGCCATTATATAAAATTATCATACCTCCTCTTCTCTCTGTAATTAATAAAATTAAGATACTCACCCCTTTCAAATGAATCTGTATTATTCGTTTAATTAATTTAACAATTAAAAATATACTTACTGCTCTCTCCTCTGTTTCCACAATGAGATGATTATTTTTGAGGGTGAGGGTGATGATGTTACCATTAGGGTTCTTGCTTGTGTGATTCCCAGGGGATGCGTACTCCATGTTACTTGCCGCAAGTGCCACTTCCTCCATCACTTCCGTCTCGCAGACGTACCTGGGTCCATCGATTCCGTTCACCAGCTAAAATCAAATAGAAAATTTTCAATAGCCATTAATATATTTATATACACATAGGATCGTACGAGGATCACGTTCGAAATATATGTAACTAGGACCCATCGAATATCACCGTAGGGAATAAGAGGGTTGAAAATTGACAGGGTAAATACGAAGTGCAGCGTAATACGTATTTGAGGTCCCTTTATTAAACAGAATAAAGCACAAGGTGTCGTGAGAAAACTCACATCCCAAACCTCAAATATTGTTCAAAGAAACATACGACGAGTCCACCCTTACAATATCAAAAGGGAGAAAGCATAACTAACGTGAGTTAAGGGTAGTGTAAGAGGAGACAGCCGAAAATATCACAAGTTTCGCAAATACAGAGACGCAGGGAGCCATTGGTATTTGTGTGGAAAATTATTTAACATATCGACTATATGTATATAACAGTACTCAAGCCATAGTATATATACAGCCAGTAGTTACACACTAGATCTATACAGACACAAAAACAGTATTAAACACTAGAGTATTATGTAAACCAAAGTGATACAGGTCACTGAAGACTTATACGTCCAATAAAAGAAGCAAATATTAAATCGGTATAGAAAATCAATAGGTTGTACTATATTTATAATTTTCTTTTATCTTTCTCATTTCCATCCTTTCTTTCTTAATATCGCCATCTTCACATTTTATCATTTCTATACGACGTCGGAACGAAATCTAGTCGCGTCTAATAGCCAGGGATCAACGAGATTCTTTTGCTGAGATAATCGAAATCTCTTGAGCCGTGATGCAACCGAAAGAATGAGGTATTGATCCACGTGTAAAGCGGGTAAATTTTTCAATCCGCGACGACGACGTCGACGACAACTGACTGCCATTTCCAGATAAAGAGAACTGAAATGGAACGGAGAGTCCTTGGACGGCGACAAGTGCGAATTGACGTGTAATTGAATATATCTATGGTACTACAGCATTTCCACTTTACATCGAGTCCCATATAGTCGTTCCAGTGCTAGTTAACCTAACCTAATCTCACTTCTGAACCTATAATAATAATACATAAGAGCCTGTTTTACCAGTTCGCCATATTTACATACGTATAACATTACCAATGCTCGCACTTTCCCCGATGCATATAATAAGTAGGTTCTGCCTACGACAAGATACGTCGTCTGAACATGTACGGTATCTGACCACTTTAAAGTCTGAATAGGCGACTCCACCGTATCTACTTACTAAGAAGATTCGCATGCTATACCTCCGAATATTTATTGGAAAACTCCAAGCACTTATGATCAGTATAATGTCTAGCATCGATCGAACCGTATCTACTTAACCGCTTGGTATACATACGTATATGTATACCTACAGTATCATACAGTCTGGCCTATAGCTCTTGCCGTATCAACGATCTACTTAAAGGGGAATCTCTAAGGCAGTTTCTGACTAAAATTACTGCAGTCTCTTTAATGGTTTCGTGACGTTGCTCTAGATTTATTAAAATACCAGCAGCATTCCAATGAGCCGTAACTTGGTTTATGTGAGAATTCACGGTGTACAAATTCGACACAGACGTATTCGAAAAGGGCTTGAGCCCACTCGGTATTTTCCTACGTAGTTTCAGAACGACGTATACACTCGACGTCCTTATAACCTAACCACGCTATAGCGTCAGGGTATTTCAGTTCTGGTGATTCAAACTTCCATCTACTTTACCACTCACCCTTGTTTTTTCCCTACGTTTTACAATTAATTATATCACAGGGCTTCGGGACTTCACGAAGAAGTTCCTTGTTGGTCCTTCAGCTTCAAAAAAACTTGTCATAAAGAACTGCATTTAATTTCCCAATAGTTCGACTCGGAAACTATTTCGATGTCCGCTGCGATAGGAACACGAAATTCTTATAGCCATAATAACGTCGTTTCGATACTCTCGCTACTTTCCCAAACCACGTCATTTCGGTTCTTAACGTTTCTAAATTACGTCGCGACTATACCAAGTAAACTTCCCTATACTGTCCTTGCCAGTGGATAATTCTTAACTCCCCTCGCAAAACTACCCCTCACACCACTCTCGCCATACGCTTCTCTACTTCTATTCGCATGTCGTTCTAACGTTCCCGGGATGTGCGATAAAGGCTGCCCCGACGATTCTTCCTCCCTTTTTTTTTTTATTAACGGCCTAACATTATATAAGAGCCATGGCTATTACACTAGCGACAATATCGCCGCTACTACGTAAGCAGATATAATGTGTTGGTATCTCGTACCCCTACGATGGAATTCTACATTACATATATGTGTACGTGTGTCTAGGTGCATATTCATTTTCCCTATTTCACCTCTTTTTACGAGCGGCAAAGAGTCGGCGCCAGGTTTGCCAACGAAAAGAAACGCCAATGCAGTTGAACCGTATACCTTAGCGGAATACATTTGATGTGAATAAAAATAAAGCACACATATATATTCTCATACCGGTATACAAGAATCCATAATTTTAATGACACAATATGACAAAGGTCGATTCACCCAACTAATGATATTAACAAAAAAAAAAAAAAAACCCTGATATCCCTAGAATTGCACAAATTTTTGAAAATTCACAGCCGCTTTACAGTTACCGAAAAACTCATACACAGACTAAAAAACGGTAACGTTCATCAAAATAGTGATTTGTCACCGTCACTGTGTGCTAACAAAATATTCATCGGTGAAACCCTTATACATATGCATACCGATATATACAGTCGTACTTGCTTTCCGTAAAAAATGTCACGACTAGCCCATACCTGTGATCCAACCATTCGCGAATGATGAGCCAGATAGAGATTAAAGGTGGGGATGGCAGTTAGGAGGGAAAGGGGGTATTCAATAGGATGATGTAATCTAAGGTAAATGGCTGATATACGCACGGGTCATTGAACGTCTGGCTGTTTAGACTTAGATCGACTGAAGGTAGATCTACTGCTTTTGTAATCGGCTGTATACTTTTTTTCCTGCCTCTCTCTCTCTCTCTCTCTCTCTACTTGCATACTCACCACTTCCACTAGTCGTCATGTTTTTACTCACTCGAGGTCACGCTGTTCATTATACCTGCATCATATCTACATACGCGTCCTTACTCTGTCCCGTAGACAAGAGTGATGTTTTGTCTGCTGAAATCGTACCGCTAGACGATGAATAGATGCGTATTCACCTCTTTGTCTGGCTTACTAGACATCAGCCAGACTAGCTCGTCCAAGGTTAGCCACGGTCACATATACATTAGAAGAGAGGAGCCAGATTCATTTTGTTTATACAGCGTAGAATGGTTTGTGTACTCAGACGTATGAGGATTCATACGAACATATACAGATGAGAGTGTCTGTTGAATATAACCACTTAGCTTGAAACGAATAGCCTGGGATTCTAGTGGGTTTTAATTTCAGGTCGCGAATTCCCCTCGAGACGCTATAAAACGTATCTAGACCTTTTTTTAGCATAACACTCCAGAGTGGCTTGTCCACTACTAGGCGGGGTCCCAGGTAAGACATCATCCTCCGCATAACCAAGCGACGTATTCCTTGAGAAAACGAATTCGCGAGAGGTCGATGACCTTCCTCTTCCGCTTTTGAAGCTTTGCGTGTCTCTTGACAAACCGCACTGTCCACTGGTTGCAACGTTTACTGCTGATCGGATATGAATGATACAGAAGAAATCGATAGCTCGATATGGTTTATAGGTTAGGTTGAAAAAAATGTGGAATACAAAAAAAAGTATGACGTCCGATTTAAGTATAGATATATATATACTGGAGTTATATGTATATATATTTTTGTACAGTTGATAAATCAGGAAGGAAGAAATCGCAGTGGAGTCATCATTTCTGTATCACTCTCTCGCTACATGGAAAATAGAATAATATTTCTCCGCCATCTTGAACGACCTTCTATTTGTCATCGTTGACGGAGCCACAGGAGCCATACAGTTAACCTTACTCTATTCGATTCACTAGACGCGGCTTCCAATTTGGCAGATACTATTCGTCATCTCGGAAAATGTTATCCGAACCCCTAAAAGGTTACGACTGACTAAAATCTACGTTCAAGCACAAATCGTCAGACGATCCCACGCTGCGTGGCTGCGGTTAGCGTAGCTATAGATGAATTCGCCTGAGTGTCCTATATTTTCGGGCCTTTCACCTTTGGGTCGATTCACAACTGGCCTCTGGCTATCCCTGGCTTTGTTCCCGTTTGTCTGGCTTAACAGATCAGCTTTATTAGTTTGGCTTAGTTCGCAACTGGGTA
Source organism: Syrista parreyssii (assembly GCA_030142615.1). Classification (NCBI taxonomy): domain Eukaryota; kingdom Metazoa; phylum Arthropoda; class Insecta; order Hymenoptera; family Cephidae; genus Syrista; species Syrista parreyssii. Next base: position 433,998 of record JARQTG010000210.1, read on the forward strand.
GAATTTTGAGTCGCGTAACGAATGATCCAGGAATTTACAAAAAATGCATTATCTCTACATACGAAATTGTGTATTGGTTGACATTGTCCGATATTAGTATTGACTCTCGAATCGGGCTAAATTGGTGTTTGATAAATAAAGTATAGCAACTGAAACGAGCCTAATTAAGTTTTTTTTACGTTATACCTCATTTTTTTAACGTACAAAGAAATTCGGACGATGATTATTGATTCGATGATCTATCACTGTCTTCGTCAATGATAGGTATATGTATGCCATTTTTGAGAGGGAGCGGGGAGGGGAAACTGTTATTTAACATCATTAACCTATTCGGTAATACGTGAAAATAAAATTTTGTCATTCAATTAATTACATTTTATATACCTATTCTCATATTGCGTATCGTACAATCAGCTGCATTAACACTGGTATCATCACCGCGTCAAGCAGTCAATTACGCAGCGAAGCGAGACATTATTTTCAGATGATTATCCAGTAAAACTAAATTCCCTCGCACACACGCGCATCCGACAGTAATTTCGGCGCTGTGCTATCCTCACGAAAACGTCATATTGGTCAAAGCGTGGGAAGCGTCACCGGAATGAAACGATGCTATAAGTCTTTAAAGAGAGAATGAGACTCAACGTGAACGAGAAAGACTCAGCGAGATGGAGCCGTACGATGAAGAAATAAAGTATACAAAAAGTAACAAAAAGGGAAAGAACAAAGAGGCCACATCCTTCTAAAAATACAAAATCGTATTTACTAGTCTTAGGCTGAAAAAAGACTTTACTGCGATTTCTATATGTTCGTTTCGAATGATGACGTGTTCCACTGAGCATGCACTATAGAGGGCATGCATTAGATTGTATTGCTATACATACACGCATGTATGCGTATGTGTGTGTATCATGTGTTTAATATACACATGGCTACCAAACACGCATATAAATGATACATGTACTCGTACCGTGTTTCAAGGTTAGGTACCAAGCGGAAGTCTGTCTTCTAGTGTTATTTCAAATGGAGGAGAGCTGTGGCGCTGCACACTCACAGTCCGCTTCAAGGTTAAGTTAGGTTAGCGATAGCATTAGACACGTCTCTGCACAGTAACATAGGTTAGTGACACGGACAAGGCCACGTTTGACTCCTAAGTTAACTTAGGACTTAGAGTGGAATATCTTTCTCTGTTGTCGCATCGAGTGTTTGCCAAGTGACGCATTCGGGCGTGGCTTCTCAAATGCTAACCAAGCCAAACGACAATCGCCAACATCTGCTTCTTTCTTTTCTCTTTCCTTTCATAGGCTTCTCCTTGCTGTTTATTATACTCGACGCTAGCGCTTTCTCCCTCTCTCTGTCAGTCGTCTACGACAAGGTTAAATATTTTTACGCTGCAAATGTCTCTCGGACTAATAACAAGAAAAACCATCATCTCGTCCGCATAATGAGAGATTAGAATGTCATGCGATCTTTGTATCGCAGCTTGGGACATCGTTGTTGCGCATCTTCTTTCTAAAAAGTCACCTGGATATATTATGGACTTTTTTGCAATTTTTTCTTCCTTCGTATTATGTCTTCCGTCTCGCGTTAATTTACCGTGCACAGTGACGCCTACTATTCGGAAAGTAATTTCATTCGAATAAAATAATGCTAATTCGCCGACCCTCTTTTCCGCCCTATTACCAATCTTTCTTATCCGCTATTTTCTCCTGTCGAGAAGATCAGATTATAGGGGGAGGACTTTTCTTTTGTTGAATGGGTTACGGCTCTGTTGTATTTTCTTTAGAGATGGGTATTTCTGCCTATGGATACAATAAAGCCATACGTATGTCAGACAGATGTATACAAAATCATAGTATCCAGAGGATTGTATAAAAAGAGATGATTCTCTTGCAAGAATTATCTATGTATTTATTTTTGACTTTTTTTTTTCTTTCGTTCTTTCCCCACTCGTGAAAATCAAGTTTTTCTTAACGGATTTATAGTAAGAATAATTTTTATTAGCGAATCGACGCATCTCGTAAACCCATCGCTACAATCCAGAAAGGAGATCTTGTCAAAGGAAAGAGAATTTGAAACAGTTTGGCAAGCACTACGTGTTGTTCATTGCCCACGTCTGGGTTCAGTCTATTCCTAATCCCCTGGTTTTTATACGCGTCATAGAGAGACCTTGCTCAAGACTCTTAGCATGGTCGTTGATTCTTCTAAACCGTTAGAGGTTACAGACGGTCAAACGCGTTTGGTTAACTATCACGAATCTTACAAAGCATTGACTAGCCTTGACTTTACGTTTCTAACGACGGCGGGTCGTAGACGGTCATCGTCCGAAGATCCTTAGCCGGTATGTCTTATGTAACATTTCGACAGGTTTTCTAAGGAATTAACCGAGCACTTATCCTTTTTATTCTACATAGAATTTTGAGCTAGATGTAGAATATAATAAACTTACGACTGTTAATAAATATTACTGTTATTAAAAATAACGGTACGTTGCCACGTGTATAGCTTGAGATAATATCGACAGGATCATTGGGTTTGCACAACGCAGCCGTATTTAATGTACGGGCATTTTGCAATATATCATAATTATTACGACGGATAGTTATTTGAAAAATTGTTCGTCGTCCTTTTTTTTGGCTATTTTTGAAAATTATTTCAATACCATTTTTCGTGATTATTGGAAAAAAATCTTGGTAAATGTCATTTTCAAGGAAAAATTACACGTGCGGTTGGTAACGTGAGAAATGAAAAAATTACAATATCTACCTGTATACAGATTTACAAGAAAATAGTTAGAGTAAAGTGGAAGAAGACTTAGGGATTTAATTAAATGAATATTTTATTTTACAGGACAATGTTCCTGGTTTATCCCAGGAGAAGGATTTGCCGGTGTTGCTCCTTTTTTTATCTTTGAGAATTTTCAAAAGTTTTTCACCAAGAGAGAGGAGACAAAATGTCTATCACCCCTCGCTGGGACATGCCGGCATTTAAATCTCATCCTATCCGCTGAAGGGTTAAAGGATAACGAGGCGAATTTCGTGGGATTTTTATTTTTAGCTCCTCCGGAGCGACGGCTAAGAGCCCTCCTGTATACCTCTTGGGAGTCTCGAAAGGATTTCGCCCAAGGACTGCGAGCAGGAAGTTACGCAATAAATCTCGAGAGTACAATTAGATCGGACTCAAGGACCTCGGCGTCAGTGTCGAAACTGCATTAGAACGTAGTAAGAGTCAGCACCAAGGACGAGTGACTGGTGCGCTGGGTTATTATGAATTTATTGTTTATCCTTTGTACAATGCATTTTTCTCTGACAAATTTTCAATGTCTCAATTACGTAACCGAATCCTCCGCGCAGTCAATTTGTCTGGCTTCCTCAATCTACCAAATACAAACCACCTACGTTACGAGGCTAGATGCGCTCGAGCCTCTAACCCAAATTGAATTGCAGGCCACGCCTTTGATGCTGTCAAAAATCACCTATTCACGCTTCGATTATCCAAACGTAAAAACATAAAAACAGAAATGATGTCAAAATAAGACATAGCCTGTCTGTCCTATCGACAGAGCTGAATCATTGATATAATAATGCTGAACAAATGTCATGGCTTTCTACTGCTCGGTAGTAGGCATACAATTAATTATGTAAGATTTAATTGAGATTTTGCACATTAATAAAATAAAATTACAAATTATTTAACAAGTATCGTTATGTATTGAGCGTTCCAACCTGTCTAATGTATCCGTCGCTTATGTAACCATCTTATAAAATACAGTGAAAGTGACCTCCTTCCTAACGAACTTGACCGGACTTCTAATTCTAACTCCTCTTTACTTTCTACGGCCAACGACATTCAAACTTTCTATTGACGCTCGTTAGAGACTCAATGCCGAGTCAAGCTAGTGTCTATACTATATCTACGTGAAACAGGTGTGCCAACATGAACCATTGAACTTGACCGCTATTAGCATCAAGTACACAATGAACCTATCTATCTCTAATGGATGTACCAGTGGTTCGGTTCCATTCATGAAACTACCCTTGTAATCCAAGACATATGGCGATACGTAAGTCACTTGGTTTTCCCCGAGGGCAATGTAATTGTTTTCCAAGAGTTTCACGTTGGCTGAATTAACTGGAGAGTCAAAAGAAACGTGACGGCAATGACGCAGTGGTGCACTTGATCTCACAGCATCTTCCAGCGAGAGGAAATGCATTGTGGAAATGCGGATTTCCTTACCAGTCGCTGAGCAGTCACGAAAAGGGATCCGGGTGGGTGGAAGGGCAGAATCTGATGGGGAGTAGGTTGGCTGCAATTGCTACCCGGTAATCGGGTTAGCCGACTATACGGAATGAGAAACCAGGTTAGGCCGATTAACCTTCTCATTCCAAGCGAGCACTATATTCACACCCAAGTTTTTCTCTTGTTTCAGTTTTCCTTTTATTTTTGTTTTCTTTGCTACCTTTTTCTTCGTCAGCGCGGTACGGTCTAGGGGATGCAACGAGAAAACGGAAAAGAATAAAAAAACAAGAATCGTACTTCAAAATTGTAATTCTAAGAAATTTTGGAAGTAATGCTAAAAAAATACGTATTTTCATTTTTTTTATACATTGTTTTCTCTTTTATCTTAGTTTTTTCTTAATTACTCGACTAATCGAATCGTGCGAGAAGATTTCTCTTCGCTACGCTGGCCTCGCATGCTTTGACAGGAAGGTCGGTCGTTTTCATGACGGATGGAATTACGACTACGTCATTATAACAGTGTAAATCTATGACTATCACTATATACACATTCGGTTTCATCAGTCTCCCCGAAATTATCCATTCATCATTGATGGATTAAGGATCATAGTAGGCTTCATAATAAATCGGCCAAGGTTTTGGTACGTCCAACTATATTGATGGATGGACCACGCCATATATAAACCAAGTGGTGATTATTGTACAAGGTAACAAATTTACATATAACTGTATCAAATTATTGTAAGAGAATTGAGATAATGATAGAAATATTTAATGACTAATTCGTCTAGGAATTTGAAACCGGATTATCCAGTTATATATATATATATATATATATATATGCACCTATCACAAGTCAGGATTAATTTTCGCACGGTAAACCAGTTGTCCTATGTTTACCGTTAGTTCACCGCTAAGGCACGAGCCATTTGCGTGCAAAGGTTACCGGGACGAAGATCAAGATGGCCATCTGAAATCCTTTCGTAACAAATCACGTGTTACATCGTTTCCAAATGCAGCAAAAACCTGACCCTGTATTAAGCTGGTCTCACTATGAATGTGACAATTGAGACCACCACGTATTTCGTAGGATTTATCAGGCAGACATACGGTAAAGAAAAGATCTGTTGACAACCAATTTTTTACGTGCAAATTACAATTTTATGATTTTTGCACGATTTTACGTTTTTACTAATTTTGGTTTTAATTAAAAATCGTACGATCTATCAGACTGTTCAAAATCATTTAACAAATTTGATAGTATAATTTATATCTATATTTTTTTTATTCAACAATTTTTTATTCTCTTCTTGCGGGGCTAAGGTCCTTTTTTTATTTACTTTAAACGGTGCATCATCTACTGGTTCTCGCTATTGTTCGTAATTCAACAGAGATAGTGACTTGTGCTGTGAATCCAACGTGGCCAGCATTGGCACGAGTGTACTGACAGAGCGTGGATAGCGTAATTATTCGCGCTACGTACCCTCGAGGCAATTCTCACTGTGGATGTTAGTCGGGATGATGTTCGATAACGAGTGACAAGCCTCGATCACTGAATGGATGTCATTGTGCAAAAGCAACCTCAGAGTCTTGCTAGCACACAGACAGCTAGGAATGGAATGCCTGACCATTCGTCTAGACGACTGCTTGATATTCGCAAAGAATCACGCAAATGGGTCTATTAAAAACATTTTGTATACTGCCACGCAGCCATACCAAAGCAAGATCGTACGTGGAAATCGTATACAACGTATGTAAATTGGCGGCAGCGGCTTCTATGAAGCTATTCCGGGTCATGGGTCATCGCGAGTATACTATTCCAGGTTTAATTCTTTATCTGCTTTTTTTTGGGGTTAATCGTTGCGATTTACCAATTTCAAAAAGTCATACCATATTACACACACTTATCAAAGAGTGCGTACTTAATACTGCATTATCCCACGATGACACGTGTGCCAGTACATGTGCATATATTACGAAATAAAAATTGCAAATGGGGAAAAAGTATCCTCAATATATATATATATATATACACAGGCGCTATTATGAACTTGACAGTAGGACTGATTTTGGAAAAATTTCTAAAATGGCTCTAATCGTACACGAATGTGTGCCAGTGTAACAAAAAAAAAAAGTGGACACACAAACAGACCGACGGGAAGACAGTCGGTAGTCGAAAAATGCGTAAGATGGAAGCTTAATAATCAAGACAGTCGTACGATATAGCTAAAGACTGTTCACATTGTCGTACTGTTCGACATGCAATATTAGAAAGTCGACTGGCGTCTTTTGAGGCCAGCTGTACGTGTACGCTACTCGTACGGATAAAGAACACGTTGAACTCTTCCTCTGGATGAGCCAGCCAGGACTCGTCACCGAGTTCCTTCGCTGGGCTGCTGGTTCGGCCGATCGTTTATCGAGTCGCCGGTTTTTGTTTATCGTCCGGGCAAATCTTGAAGCCTGTTTTCCTCGGGCGACGGTCGGTTCGATTCTGTGAAGAATGGCACTCGCGATGCACTTTGGATGCACTTTGAATTGCATCTTACTGTATGCGGTATAGCGAAGGCCTCTTTCACGGATGCTGGTAATCGGTTGCTCGTGACAGAGGATCTTATGATTATGAAAATTTACCCGATCAGCTCTTACGCTTTATTGGATATGCAACTGCCTAATGCATAACGGGTTGTGCATGCTGTGCAATTCAGCGATTAAATGAAACTACGTTTTTATATGTATCAATTATATAATTCAGTGCATCGGGAATTACATTATATTTATATGTCGATACTCCTAAGTGTATGTATGTGTTTTTCGATATGTTGCTGTGTTTTCGTGTACCGACGATATTTTCTTATGTCTTTATTTTATAGGTACCGCACGCTTCGCGAATTTTCTCTCGACGCTCTCAGAACTGCATTGGATGCACTTTTCACGCGTATCAGTTTTATAGACGTTAATGAGATTTTTTATTGGCTTGTTTCAGGTTCTCTGTATTTTATAGCAGGGCTGTCAATTATGTCTATTTAAACATCTACATCTGCTTTTTAAAAGTTTCTTGGTAATTCTCATGAATTTATCGTGGAACTATTTCTTTGACAAAAATTTCATCTCCAATTTTCATTTATTTCCCATTCCAATGCATTTCCCATCGATTTTACCTGGCGGCTGTAGCACACTGTACAAATACGATATTGAAATATCGGAAAAAAGAATATCTATGTATTCTATGTAGTCAGTAACGTCATCCCTCTATTTATAAATGTCAATCATAACATACTGAATTTCAAACATTAATCCGACGCCTCGTCAAATTTTACTGTTTTCGCATTTTTGTCCGTACAAGAGCATCACTTTTCGTGGAATTATTCAGTCGAAAAATTCGTTATGAAGAATGCTTGAAAAATCCTTTTAAATTTTCTCACCTATGTAGTCAAACGTATGACGAATTACGTGCGTGATTTACACACACGCGCCCGCGCCCGTACACGTCAACCCAACGTTATTTGAACACCATAGAGAGACAAATCTCGTCACCATTGTCACGACAAATCCGGGCATACGTCTTACGATAAAGTATGGCGTCACGAATTAAGAGGACGTCCATCTTCAGATTAGATGCTGGCAAATGGAGCATCATTAATCTCACGTGAACGTGAGCGAGAGAGAGAGAGAAACATACGCAACCGAATCCTGTTTTCCAAGGCAGTTATCCCGAATATGCACACGTTAGTTTCCTTCTCGTTCATCTTCCTCCATCTTCGTATCTGTCTGCTATAGGTATAGTATACACTGCCATTGCATTTTTTGTTGCAACCCGTAACAATCAGGCAGGAATTCAACCGACGTTCGAACCTAGTAAAAGAACTAGATATTCGACTCGTCTCAGTGCCCTGCTGTTCCACAATCACGGAGACCAAAAAGATCCGACTACTGGCGCCATTGTCTCATTCCACATTTCCGGGAAAAATGTCGATTTTTACCCTCCGCAATATCCGAAGATTTCTCCTTTAGGTTTTTGTTCAACTCGCTCACATTTTCCAAGCACTTTTCTATACGACACTCACCGTTTCTCCTTTACGCCGATCACTCTAGATACTCGTAGAAATGCTCGTCCGCCATAATCATTTCTTCCTTTGTTTACATCCTATACCGATACAAAAGATGCTTTACTTTGATGTCACCATATACGGCTATATATAGATATACATACCATTGTATCTCATAGAAACATATTTTTATGTACATACACAACAATGGACCTTTTGAGAAATAGAGTTTCAGAGAAACATTTTTAAATTTGACATTGTGTAAGACCCGGGATTTTTAACATACATATATTATACCGAGTTTTCCGGGTCCCCTCGTTATAATTTATTTCTGAATAGCGCCGCCAGGAAGCGCGGAGGGCTAGAAATTTCTAAAAAAATTACGAGATCTGACCTGGAATCGAACCCGATACCTGTGGATTGCCAAGTCAGAACACTTACCACTGCACCACCGAGCTCTTCTTTCGACCTGATAAGTTCTGTTTATTTATTTTCCGGTCATTCCTAGGTGGAGGCATCACCAGCTTCGTAACGTCACGACACATTGCAATACACATAATCGTGTTGCAAATGCCGTTTAATAACTTTCATATGAAGCTATGACTTACTTATATTTCAATTCCACTACCCTTTTCTTTCTTTCGTTCACTTCTACATTCCTTCTCTCTCTCTTTGGTTGGTTGTGGAAGACAATTTTTTACGACACTGCCACCATACTGCTTTCTCGAAATTTCGCGCAACTACCTGCGATTAATATAGGGCCGTTCGTACCGGGACTGCTTTACACTTTTACTCCAAGGCATAACACGATAGCCATCGTGAGTCGTCGTTATGCTCGCACTTTATTTGATATCATTGAATTCGACATTTTATTTTCTTTTATTTGAAAATTGAATATCAGCGCGAAAGTGCCTTTACATATTCAAATCTACATATACCGACAGATTCACCTGTATAAATGCATATACACATGACTGATAGAAATTCAAGATTAATACCATTAAATTTGCCTCGTCCCAGGAATAACTTCTTAACACTTATATATATATATATATATATATATATATATATATATATATATATATATACCTTCATGTCTTCCTTCGTCCCTACTTTACTACACGACTTCCTACTTGAATGCGGAATTTGCTCAGCTAACTTTATTAATAGCGCGAGCAAACGAAATGTAATTCATAAGATATTAGCTTCGCGATACAGGAATGAGATTCTCCGAGCTAAGGATCCTCGCATTTTTCCTGAGTCTAAGGCTAACTCAAATTTTTTTCAAATACCACTCAGACTTTACTTCAGTTTGTACATTAATTTTTTTCTTCTGCCAATTAAACCTGTTTGTCATTTTTTTTTCCCCTTTCCTCTCACATTCTCAAAATTCTCGTAAAACTTCTTTATTTCATATTCCATTAACCAAAAGCGTGAAAATATTTAATAGGCATGTATTTACCATTCAACTATAAAACTGAGGCACTGTGTATACCATCAGGTACATTTTCAATGTATTCTCCAAGCGGAGAATCTTCTTAAGAAAAATCAATTTGGCCGAGCCGGTGGACCCCGACGAGCACTTTCACAGTTGACCCTATTCTATCGATTGCATCGGAGCAGTCTGCAACAAGAGGGGTCAGGTCCATTCTGCAGGCTGTCGAACAAAGTCCCCCGTAGTTGAAGAAGCGGACTGGGGTAGGTAGAGGGGGGGGGGGGGGGTACAGGGGATAGAATCGTGGAAGGAGTAGACCAAGAAATGTTAAAGGGTAGCGGAGTGGGGATGAGGCGGGAACGGGATGCTGCAAAGATCGTTGCAGGAAAATGACCGGTTGGCTGGACCAAGGCTGAGTAAGCCACGTCCTGGAACTCATGGCTCGTCTGTACCACGGGAGGGACTGCCTCAGAGTGATTGTCAAGTGTGCAAGCTCGAAGGGGTGTGAGCGTGAGAGCATAGAGCAACAATAATTACCCCCAGTGGTACAGCGCCACCGGGAAACCTATAGTAAACCCCCTTCGACGATATTGCCCGTTGAACTCTTCTCTTTTTCCTCCCTTAGACCCTTTCCTTTTATTCCCTTTTTTCCACCGGACACTCGCACCCTGTCTGGACGTAGCCACCTGCCCCCTCCAACCCCATTGTGGAGAGGGCAAGATTTTTCCTTGAAAAATATATTTTTGCGATTCGACGACACGTAGCCCTCTGGTGATCGATACTTGAAGTTTTTGTAATATCCAAACTGGTTTTATGATGAAATCCGTAATAGGGGTGGTCACCCCCCCCCCTTCCCACCCTTGGATGAAATACAAATTATAGAAAAGTACGACAGAGTGTTTCGTGGGAATTACAAGGTCTGTGTAAAAAGTTGGTCCGGATGCTGGGAAAAAGTTGAGATGACACGAGAGAACGGGAATACGTCAAAAGTGTATCACGTGTGATGTGGTAATTAAATATTTGCACCTGAGGGAAGTTTTTACCGTACGAGTTAATTAAAATGGTAATTAAGTTAATCGCTTTACGCGTTCATTAGGTCGGTCTTCGAGATGAATCGTGGACCACTTTATGCTCGATTTGGGACGCGTGTTGCGTAACCTTCATTTATGTTTCATATGATGTCACCGTAGGGAATTATATACTTATCGGTTGTCTACAGTCACGGAGGAACATCTTCGGACGCTATTACTCCGTGTTGCCAACATAATGATTATATATTCATCTGAAACTCAAACCAGACGTTTTTACCGATCGATCAACGATCGAGTGCGCTTTCCATCTGGTGGTCAAGATACGTACTAATGTATCAACATATCACGAGATGGATTACAAGTTTCTTTGGAGTAAGATCGAAGCCAATAGCGCCGGCACGTTTAGGTTCTTCTAAAAATAGCTGTATTTAAGTGCGGATGCGGCATGGACCAACGTCACTTTACTCGTTGAGAAACGATCGGTACTTCGATCTCCGTGAATTCGTGCAGATGGTTCGTGTTAAATGTTAAACAGTATCAGGAAACGAAATTAGAGGCATACACACTATATATATATATTAGCTGGACGTCACTACATACATATATAGATATATATATATATATATATATGAACAAAATGATTGTTCAAGAACAAAAAAAAAAGAAATCAGTAAATCGAAAGACGTCGGGATACCCGACGTAACGATTTCGACGAGGCCAAAGAATCAGTGCTTTCGTGACCGTCCCACTCCGTTCGTGACTCACTCGTGAACGAGATTACGATCTGACCTCGCCGGGACACGAGTTAACCGTTACATTAAACTCCAGCAAAACCTGAGAGAAATTATGCCTTCGTGCCGTTGGAATTATCGGGGTGGTTTCGTCGGTGACGCGGAAAATTATCCAGTCTCCGTGGCTCCTCGGCTCCTCCGTTCCGCCCCCCGCCCCGTCCACGTCGTTACTTTCCACGTCCTATTTGACGTTTTTCTATTCCCCACTCACTCTTTCCACATTTCCTCTCTCAGTCACCCTCGGACATTACCAGCCCCAGTTTTCAGGATCTCTTATACAGCCCTTACTCTCACTCAGCGTGTAGCGAGATCTTATGGCTCTTTACTCTGTCAGACTATTCTTCCTCTTCGTAGCTCGACTAGCAACTTCAGGATATATCGGCCCGAGTCATTCTCCCTCTCTCTCTCTCTCTCTCTCTCTGACCCGTTGGACGTGAAATTATATGCGTCTCTCTCGCTCCCTCGCGCACTACCCACCATCACCTCGAATCCTGGCAAATCTAGATTCAGGATTCGAAAAGTACCTATTTCCGAGGACGAGCGTTTCTTTCCGCCATCTTTTCTTTTCCTTGTCTATATGCATGCATATGTATGTACATATAGGTCTTTCTCTCTTTTACCCATTTCCACTGTCCTACCGTGTCGGCGTCTCCCATCTCTCTCTTTCTTTCGTGTCTTCTATCTTCTCGTCTCCTCTGCTCTCCCTTCCTCTTCCAAAGGAACCCGCGTCCTTCGGTCCTGGCAAACTTTCGAAACGAGTTCGAGACTCTCTGAAAACCCGTTGTACCCGGGGCACGCGGCGTCGGTATCTACGGAGAATCGCAAGATTTACGGTCGAGTCAGCTTCTCCTGCAGGCTCGGTGGACGCGAAACTTTGCGCGACGTCGCTACGGACTTAGTAAACATCTCGTGGAACGTGATTTTCAAGGTTCGTTAAATTCGTCATAAATAAAGTAAGTCAAACGTCAGTGGGCGTCGAGACGATGGAGTCAGAATGGCGACGGGTCAATGGCGAAGAGGGCCACGCGGTCGAGAGGCGAACAATCGTGTAAGAGAGAGTGAGAGGGACTGACTCTGATGGAGAAAGAGAGAAATATGGCCTGGAAAGAGAAAGAGTGAGAGAAGGATACGGTGGGACTGAATAACAGAGAGAGAGAGAGAGGGAAAGACAGTGAGAGGCGGAATGAGTTCATCTCTGCTAATGTAACAAGGAGTTAACTCGCACATCCTTCTTAACACGTTCGTGGACCGACGGCGGCGCTGTGCGTCGTGGCGCGACTCATGTTATATGAGCTCAATGCTACTCACGACCAAATCCCGTACGTGTGTCGTTGCGTCAGCCGCGTATTTCAGACGATGCTCCAACTCGTAGCTTTCGGATAGAGGATGCTTGGACCTAGACCATACTCGCTGGAGAGAGAGAGAGAGAGAGAGAGAGAGAGAGAGAGAGAGAGAGAGAGGAGGTATGAAGTGAACGAAAGGAAAATTGATACGAGAGAGATGGCAATGATGAGAAAAGATGGGTCATAATCGCATTCCGTGGTTGTAAAGCTTTGAGTAGAGTCGCAGGATGATGGAACAGTGGGTGAGCCCGTTAGGAGACCAGAACCCTGGTCCACGTTGGAATTACAAGATGCTGCAGTGTGGATGGTGGAGGAGTAAGAGAAAAAGGGAGGCGGATGGAGGAGAGCGAGCCTACGAGTGGGGTTCAATTCTGGACTCTCGCCATTACCTAATTGTGTAACCTTTCTGGCGTCTAGCCTGGCGCAGGTCTAATAGCTCTAATAGGTCTAATAGGCAGTCTGCTTGTAGGTACGTAACCACGTTGCATCTGTGACCAGAATCTTGTAGCTGGGTAGATGGATGTGGTTGAGAATGATGTATATGGTTAGGAAGAAACGTGGGTTTTAAATTGGAAATCTGAAAATGGCTTCTTGCACCTGGTCCATGTACTGTTCATCCGTGATCATATTGGGGAATCTCTGCGTCCCTTACTTTTTCCCACCCTCTATCGGTTGCTGCAACCCGTTCCGATTTAAAAAATCTCTCGCTCCTTATGTGATACGTGGATGGGACGTTTGTAGAAGGGGTGAGTCACCCTCATCCGGCAGACAGGAGAAACGGTAAAACGGGAAAGAAGCAACCCCCCACCTCTAGGAGTTCCCTGAAACCTGGCTCCACTTCGCCGACAGAAGATCACTGGAGGTGCATCCTCCCCTTGGCTCTTTATGAATTGAATTGAATCAAAATCCCCCTTGCTTGGTCCATGCCGTACGACCACAATCCACCCCTGGCAGATTTCTGTGTACGTAAAAACATCCCTTAGCTAGATGCTGTGCTTTCTTATGTATCACGATATGTTGCTCGGTGTTCGTTCTGCGAAACCGGATTGTGGAATCAAAGTTGAGACTGGTCAGGATTTTCTGCTGGTGGCTCTAAGGGATGTGCAGGGCTTTGGGTGCAGAGGCCATAGGGGCCATTCAGAGACCATCGAGGCCATAAGGGCTAAGGGACCCAACCAGCCAGGGGCCATCGGGTCACGCGTGGCCCAGGTCTTGCAGACTACTAATCTTCACGTTCATTTTACTTGGAGTCTGAACCCTCTTTATAGATTTCTTTTCTCATCCCTTACAACCCTTCTAGTATGGTATTACGTCGGATCTATGTATATGCTCATCCGAGCATGCGGTTCTACTATGCTTCTTTGAGGTTTGATCTAAATCTTCGAATTTTTGACTTCAGATTATCGGATTACTAGATAACCTATAGTCTGATTATAGTAAGAAAAAAATGAAAGAAATATATACTTCATATCGATCAATAATTCGAAAACGAATTTCATTTATGTTATTTTCCATTTATTTGTCACTTTGTTCATTTTTTATCAAAAAAATATCAGGCGCGGATCATTGTATCCAGAAATACAATATATTGTATTAATACAATAAGTCCATTAGCATTGATCCCGAGTTCACACACGTGACACCAATGAGTACCAATAGACCTAGATGACGATTCCTACATTTGACACGAATTTCCAAATTTCGTTTTAACATTTCCCAACGACCTAACGTTGCATTTCCACGCACTACGATCGATAACGACTGTCATTGACGTTTCACGCGTTATCGGTCGTTCGATTAGATAACGCGTATTGATCAAAGTTTCAAATTAACGAGAACGGATCAAAAAAATATTTCACGCGTTTCCCTCGTACCGTCGAGGACATTGAAAATTAATGCGACATACATCTATCACTTAATTACACATATATTCCAAAAATCCATAGCCAGTCTCACGGCCGAAAGAAACTGTTACATTGTATTACAATGTAACATCTTTTAAAACAAATTCCCAAATTTTTTTTTTTTTTTTTCCCCCGCGAAACCAAATAATTCCGACATGATCTCCTGCGCATGCGCAAACTCGTATTCACGTATCATGGATTTTCATAAATGACTGATAACATCACGCCTTACGTAATATCCTCGTCTCAGCGTAATTCCTTAACTCCCGCATTATTCCGTTTGATCGAGCGAAATACGTTGAATTGGTACGGGAGCGAATAGATGGCAGCACTTCCGCCGACAGTTAAAAAGAAGAAACGTCGCTTCTGTTGAAAATCGATCAACCGTCAAATTTCAATGATCTCCAAGGGCTCGAAATACTTTATAAACTTTGCGGCCACGCTTGGTTCACCCTACGCACAGCAATAACCAAGCTCTCGATATAATCTCACAGCGACGCAGTAGATAAATCATAAAGCATCTTCCAATATTTCCTTGTCTTTTATATCATAAAAGAAAAGGAGTAAAGAACCTGAAAAATCCCAATAATCGCAAGAGACCGCGATTCCGCGGAACCATCGGGGTGCCTGCTTAGTCATCCCCTATATAACAAACCCTTGTCTGCCAGTCGTGAGTCATAGATGAATAAAAGACAAGAAAAAAAAAAAGACATTCGATTCAACGCGACCTTCGAACCCATTAAAACTCGCCTTGTCGTCGTAGCGTTCGAGCATAACGCGTGGTTATTTTCCTAAATTTCATCCGCTTGATACGCACCTGGTGACGTCAGAATTTCTATAGATCTGTCACGTGCCAAGTAAAACAAACACGAACGTCCCAAATCGCGGAGGGTGTGAGAATTGATTTCGTCAAGAATGATAGGTATGTTTGTTCGAAAGAAAAAAAAAAAAAAAAAATTTTAACATCTTTTTACGGAATCTCAAGATACAATAGACTCGCGTCAATAGATATTATGGTAAACACAGTCACCCCGAGATGACGATGATAATAAGGATTCACAGTAAACCTGGGATTCGTATATAAGTTGTGTGATGCGTCATGTAAACACGCATTGGTGTCTCATGTACTAACCGACTCCTTCCCTGTCAATGGCTTCTTTATGTAATCACACGGCGTGCCCGAGTGATGCAATCGCTACGTAAAAAGGCATGAAGCAACGCACGGTAACGAGGAAATGGAAGAGCGGCTTAGTTTCTGCGCTGCGCGCCTAGACGATTTCTCGCTTAATGCGTCTCGCGCGATTCTTCGTTTGCGTTAATTAGTACAGGCGCACGTAATAATCCAGTAAAACGTAATAACCTAGGCCGGACGCCGTCACGGGATAATTTTTATGGAGTTCGTACAATATTCGACTCTATGAGAACTGCGCCGAACAATTATCCTTCCTTATCCTGTCCGTATAACGAAACTGTCTGATGTATTCAAATTAGATATTTTTCTAACTTCGACAATTTCACCATTTTCATACACGAGGCTACTCGGCTCAAGCGGACCACCTGAAGTTGTCTTATAGAAATCAAACGGATGGGCTAACTTCAGTTTATACCTGTCATATATATATATATATATATATACTTAAAAATGACTATCTTACAGCCGATCGATGGAATGCCGATAGATATTAATCTTTCTATGAACGCGAACGGCCTCTCACTTTCGACGACGACGTCGAACGGTACTACAGGTCGACCCGAGGGGTATTAATCTTGAGTGAAAAGCATCCCCTGCCATTATCATAATTACACAATCCAGTCTAGTGATATCAGATTTATCACGTGGCGCGTAGTAATAAATGATATTTTACCTCGGTCAAGTCCCCCCCGATAATCGCCGTGTAATATTCCCACCTGAGTTCATCGCTGAAACGTCCCGTAGAATGAGAAACGGTAAAAGTTAATGCCTACTACAGATACATCACGTTCCAGGATCCGAGAGTCTCAAAGTATTTCGCAAACACAGTTTGCGAGTCAAGTCGATCGATTGGCGAACTTAATTCCGGCATCATTGAGCATACGTAGTGCATTAATTATAATGTATACGGGTTCGAGCAATGGCGCCGTACGGTTTGCGTATAGGTATTACGCAATGCCCAAGATCCAATAAGCGTAGCAGTGATTACTCAAGAGTAACATAGCAGCCTATCCTAACGCAGTTCATCGGTACGAGCCTCCAGAGATAAGAGATAAGAATAATTGATAAGAATCGATATCCGAATATCAGTATCAATAATCGCGTTAACAATGCCTGCCCGTGTGACTCGAAAGAGTTAAACTAGACTTCCTCGCAATTATTAACTCAGAGGACAGATCGCTCGCAGCATCCCTATGTACCATATCTCCAGAGTAACAATTTCCCATAGTCCCTTCGACGAAATTCTATGCTCGCCGAGACATCGTATGAAAATTTACTCGCGGTCCCGAACCACCCTCGGCGAAGTACCAGGGTAAATATTGACTTGGGTTTTTGTACCCGCGGTTCGTTTCGGATGGACCAGTTCGCGGATGCGACGTAAGATGCTCGAGTATTTTCACGTAGCCGATAGCGAGGACGAGTATATATAGATATACGCGGGGATAGAAAGAGAGAAAGAATAATCTCCAGTGTCACGATAGAGCGCGTGAGAGAGAGAGAGGGAGAGATGGCGAATGAAACAGAACCCCTGTGTAAGAGAGAGACGGAGTGCATGAGTCCGCTTCAAACTTCCAGACACCTGTATACACAGCAGCGACTGTGTCAAACTTTATCGCGAAAGATTAAGCGACGTCTTTCCGTTGGGAATTTTGGCAAAGTCGCAGTGCCAAATACGAAGTGTCTTCTCTACGGCATTGCGAAGAGACGCGTCGAGTTATCCTGGGAGTCAGGTTAGCGCGGTATAGGCCTCTCCTCGTAGCTTGTTATCTTATTGTATTGTTACTGCGGTGCGATGCGGCGTCTTAGAGCAGGTTTCGTCTCTGTTTCTCATGAATGTACAGGTCGTCTCTCTCTTACTAACAGTCCTTTCGTATGGGTCTGTCTCTGTCTTGCTCATTGTATAGATCGCCCTTAGCATACCCAACGCACGTCGTCCATTATTCTCCTGCTCGCTCTAACTGACATAAGCATAGACTTCTCTCTCTCTCTCTCTCTCTCTCTCTCTCTCTCTCTCTCTCTCTCTCTCTCTCTCTCTCTCTCTCTCTCTCTCTCTCACAGCACTCTTTTTATTGTCGTCCTACTCACTTGTACACTATGTGTGTATGTATATATATATACACGTAGATAGCAACAGTCGGCTGAGTTGCTGGACCACTGTGCAAAGCTGGGCTTTGGACGAGACACCCAGGTACGTGGAGGGAGGGGGGGCATCTTCATTATGCTAATGCCACGCAACTACAGCTGACCGTGGCCAAAAATAGATGTAGATATCGTGGGATGCTGAATGCAACCTCTCCGGAGGTGTTTTATTCCTGTTTCCTTCATCCTGCCCATTTTACCCTTTATTCGTCAAGCCTGCCTACCATGGTTTTAGGTGGGACCACTGTTGGCGGATAACGTTGAGTTGAATATTTCTGACCTTATATCGTTAGATTTTATAATTTTCGAGCATGACTGACCAGGTGGCCAATGGTCAAACGTTACGAATGAAATTTCTCATGGTTACGGAAACTACCGGGTCCACTGGATGGTATAGAGATTACTGCTTATGTTAAGAGATTTAGACGGGGTGCTATGGAGAACGAGGGTAGGAGAAGTGAAGGATGACTTGGAGGGGAGGGAATGGGGAACGAGTGAGGCGAATAAGAGAAAGGTGTGTATAGGCGTATATAGGTATATAGAAAGAAAAAGAAGAACAGAGTGAAATGAGAGGAGAGCAGACGGCTAAAAGTATCTCTTGAGAGAGAGGGATGAAATCGTAATAGAGCGAGTCAGCAGTTTTTGTTAAAATTTTATTCGGTTCAGCCTGAGGAGATATATCGTCTACGTCATCCCCCTCCTGCTAGCTCCTCGCATCTTGGTCCAGAGTCCTTCTCTCGGTTCTTCTCCTTCTTTATCTCTCTTAGGGCTGTGTCCTTGTCGATTGCTTCGTTCCACTGTTCCCACTCCTGGCAGCGGTGCAACGTCTGGAAGAGGTCCTCAGCATCTCTCACGGTCCATGCCGCCAAAGATTGCATCTAAAATCTTGTATTTATTATGATGGACCTATCTTGTTTTCGTTCTTGCGTCGAAAAGTCATCCCGTGGACCAGCGAGTATGATCTTTTGGGTTATGCTTCTTTTTTTTTTTTTTTCAACGCACCAAGGTTAGGTTAGACACTTTTCTTTGGTGACCTTCGACCCAGGGTCGTTTACCTCTTGAAGAGGGTCGTTAGGTCTTTAGCGATTTTAAGTAACGCATTTAACTAAAGGCTTCTTCATGATCACTCCGGATCGAGATCTTACCGTGAATTCTCTCAAGATGCTTTTCCTGGCGCTGCTCTTGTGGTTTTCTCCCGGAAACAACGTTCCGCCACGACTTATCGGAGGGCGCTGCGAACGCCGGAACCCGGGACATCCGTTTCCGCGATCCTATCGTGAGACTTTCCGCTAATTCTCTTTTCGAATGCTCGAAATACAACGTAGGTTCCCTAGGATGATCGTCGAGGTATCGTCGCCATCTTGTTGCGGGGTAGAAATTTTGGTAGGAACAATTATGACGAATCAATATGATAATCGATTGACTGTGTTGTAAATCGTTCAATGAATACGTACAGTGACACAGATGTTCGTTTTACGGTAGGAAGGATCGAATAGTTAAAAATATTCGTTATACATGTAGTATAATAATTGTATGAACTTACCATATCAATTTTAGCATCTGCAAGAGTTAACTACTTTGATGGAGCATCCTCCTTATCAATGTACAATCTGATAAGAATTTAGGTTTAGCAAAGCGAGCGATCGATCTTAATTAACGAAAAGATAGCAGCGCGATAATAATATCAGTGCCACTGGTTAGCTTTAATACAAATAATATCAAAACTCGGGCTAATATCGAACGTGCTTCTTTCAAAACTTTTCCTTAACTCAACCGCCAGACGCACCAAACTTATCTCTCATTCGCCGCGACCCATTACGAAGATATTCAAATAGCGATAGTCCCTACAAAATCAACTACGTGTATTATAGTAAGTATGAAACGCGAAAGAAAGCTAGGCTAGGTTCCTGTAGGAGTTTCTGCAAACGATATGCAGCCGGTTCCTATCATATTCCAGGATCTTCCATGCGGCGCGCGCGGCATCAGCATCGGCGTCGGTATAAAGAATTTTCCTCGTCTCCAAGTCTCTCCTCTCGTTCTCCCGCCCGCGCACTATCTTCCTCTCTCTTGCTCTCCCCCTCACTGTTCCTCGCCGTCGGAGAAACGAGATTACGCCGATGTATATAGTACGGAGATATACGTGTGCGCGGGCAGCGTCGGCGGCAACATGAAGGTTCCCTACACGGCTCGTACACCCACCAGCTCGCGCAATGGTTCCCGGCGATGTGCGTGCCCGTCCGTGTGCACGTCCCAACCTAACCCTGTTGCCGGTTCTCCAGGCAGGCTGATGGACGTGGTGGGGGTAGACCACGCATGCGCGTGTCCTGCTTTATCGAGCCACGGTGGGGCAGACGACAGTACGGAGCCGGGGCGTAAAACGCTAGGCTAGGGGCTTGGTGGGGGACACGTTACCGAGTGGTGGGGGGTTCGTGCCACTCGGCGCGATAGGGGTGGGGGCGCTGCTGTCGAGCAGTCGCTGTCGCGCCAGGCTCCTGTTAGCCAAGCAGTCGCAATTCCGTCGCCTAACCAGTATTGCTCGCCTACCTTTTACCCTCAATCGCATCAAGGCTTCCGTCAGCTGCATATCTGCCCGTCAGTCGGTCCGTCGTCATCTATCCGCGAGTGGTAGTAACGTCTGAGCCCAGTGAAAACGAGATCGAGGCTGCTATGAGTCGGAAGAGTAGTCGTATGCATCCGGGCCGGCGTCAGTGATTGTGCCACGGAGTCAGTGAGAGTCGAGAGTAGTGAAGTCGCACCGGGTTTTACACCTTTTATGTTCCGTCGGACGAACGAGCCGGGTACCCCGTTTGAAAAGTGCGAGAAACATCGGTGTATTGTTGTTATGGTGAAAACGGGAAACAGAGAAGCTGCTTTGTTCGATTAAACCTGTCGTCCTGATTACACAAGATATCGTGGCCGATTACTCCCGCGTGTCCCGGCACAAGGTATATTTATACACAGAAAATACATGAGGCAGTGCTCTGTTGGATTGTGAATTTTATAACCAACTGAATCAATTCCCTTGTGCTCCCTTAATATACGGTGGTACGACACGCGTGACCTTTCTTAGGGTACAACCCCTGAGGAATAATATCCCCCAATTATGTCTGTCTTCTCGAACAACGTGGCGTTGTTACGATGACGTCATCGTCGACAAACGTATCTCTCGAGATGTAATTCGTTTACGTTCGATGTCATCGTCGAAATATGCAACGGATTGTTTAGGCATTGATAATTCGACACTGTCCCTGTCTATCTCCCTCGTGCTGCCTCTCTCTGTCCCGATCCTACAGACCCTTTCCGATCCAGCCTGGTGCCACGTTCACTCGCGTCCCTGTCGCCTGATCGCCCACGAAAGACAACGTTTTCCTACGTTATCTGTCGACCAGCTGAATTCCTCATACCTACAGTGAAGTTGACGCTCGCATCGTACGAACGTATTACGTTGTTACACGATGCGATGCAATGACAACGCAGTAAGGTGACAAGGCGAAAAGCTACATTGAATATGCCAGGAGATCTGGAGTAAGCACGAATGGTGTATATATGGTGGCTTCACTTTAAATGCATTATACTTTGTAAACGGTAAACCTTTCGGCTTCTGGCCACTAAGTAGACTTGTGTATATAAATTCGTATAGTGATAAGCACACGCACTCATTTTCTCACGTACTCATACGATATGAAAAAAACGTACGAGTACGCGGACTAATAACCACAAGATACCAGATGAACATTCGCGTAATTACGCGACGTGATAAACGCGACAATTATCCTTGCAGTCGTCTTTTCCTTCATCTTTCTCTTCGTTCCTCTTTACGCTCCAACGGAAGTGACTGTGTGCCTGGCATTTTTTTTTTCTTGCTAAAAGGAAAAATTTACCAATTGTGTCATCGACTGCTTGACGTGAAAAGCCTCGTTGCTTTTTTCTTCAAAAATTGTGTTATCGTTCGAAAATCTCGGTGCTTCTCTCTCGCATCGCATTGGCGAATGAAATTCATTTTTCGGTGGTTGAACATTACGATTGATTATTGCGCCGAAATTCCGAAAGGCATCGTGTTCAAGGTACTGGCCACAATTCTCAGCTACGTTATTTTCCCAAAAGTCTCAGACTTAAGTATTCGTTTCCCGGAAGTAGAAACAGTTGCGTCTTAATGAGTCGAAAAAATACGTTTGCCGTATGTGTATGTGGGAATAAAAAAAAAAGCCATGAGACTAAGTGAAATATATATATATATATATAGCTGGGCAGGTATAATTTTATCATCATCAAAAGCATCGCACAACGCCAAAGTAGAATGTGCGAAATTATTATTTAAATACACCATTTTTTGGAGATTTAAATTCTTTCTTGTTTTACTCTCAAATACATACGTACACACGACATAAAACGTTCGACTGTCGAGTTGTCAAAATCGTCAAGCCACTAATGTGTTTCTAACATGCGATATTATCTTCGGCCGGTGAGTTTATATATACATACTGGTGTCCACCGTATAATTTTCATCTTTTTAACTTTTACTGACCTTCCGGTTGATTTTTCATTTCTTCTAGCTGTTGGCCGGCATACTTTTAGAGACGGAAGTCCGGCAAAAAAGCGTCGCCGTCCTGGTGCCTCGCTTTAGCCCGATAACCGGTACGAACGGGATGTAAAGGCGGCCTTGCGCATGCGCGCGCGTAACACAACACGTTACTTTACATTGAGTTACATAAGGCACGTTTTGCGTTAAGCGTTTTTGTGGCTGTCGCTGTCAAAATTGCGACCGTTGCCGCTGTCTGTTTAACTCTCGCGATTCTCATGTCGTATATATATATATATATATATATATATATTCCCCACAAAGATTCTTTTTGGTTATTCGTTTATCCCGAGGAAAAGCCAGCAGTGCTTTTCGGCTTTTCTTATGTCACTTCCTCATGGAATCGTAACCATGGAAAAAGTAATCTCTGTCCTAAGACCGACAGCACACCGAAGTAAGGGAATCTGTGATATTTCTCAGTACAGTCATGCGGCGTAAGTCTTAAGTTATTTTTATAAATTTCGGCTACCGCCTGAAATTTTGTGTGAAACGTAAAAAAAAAGAGAATCATGTACTGTATCAGTGCATTTTGAATTCGTGTCACGTCTTTGGTATTAAAAATCAGCTGATTATAATTTGCGAACGACCCTTGACCTCCTGAGTTTTTAATTATGAGAGATTATTCAGTCGTCAGAATTTTTTTGTCAAGCCGTATATCCATTATACGACACAGGCAGCAATGGACGCAGTACGGATCCTGCCAAGGAACATTGATTTTTTTTTTTATCGTTTTCAATGTATTTTTGAAAATTTGCAAGCTTTACTAGTACATTTACGTGCTTTTGTAATTTCGCGAATATTTTCTTTCTCTGTCCTGTCGGTATTGTATTTCGCAGTCATTATTTTCTACCATCCCTGGGAGAAAATGTTAGTCAGTCGGCGGGAGAAAATCTTTGTGCGTTAGGTTAGGTTGGGTGTCACATTTCTTGACGTTCAAGGTTTCTATTGATTTTTTTTTTTTAACGCTCTCTATTCTTTATCTTCCCGCACTACGTCACTCTATCTGTCACTGTCTCTCCGCGTATCTTTATCCCGTCACGTTTTCACCTGGTTAAGTCACGTGTCGCGAGAATAAAAATTTTTTCGCAAATTTCATATCCTGGTTGGATACATTTTTTTTAATTTTGCGCAATACCAAAAATTCAACAGACACACGGAGACTCGTGCAGCCAACGTGAACAGGTGCAAGTTCATATCGCAATGATTTTTCTTCTTAGCTTCGCGCCTGTGAGACGGCGTGTATTTTGGCAAAGGTTGTTACCGTTAGGTTAGGTTAGATTCACTAGCGATTCCGGGCTAATGCAGTAAACGAGCACAGAGCCCTGGCAGGCCAAACGGTATATGCAGAAAAAGAAATTAAGATGGACGAAAGCGAATTTCTCTCTCTCTCTCTCTCTCTCTCTCATTCTTCCTCGTTCTCTTCCCCCATATTACCTAGGTGTTATTATCATTATAAATAAAACAAGACCTACGTGATTTCTTTTTATTATATTTTTCAAAATTAAAAAAAAATTTTTCTTGTTCCAAGTCAAACGACCGTCGCCTTTAGTCGCGTTCTCAATAACCACTTGTTCCCTATATCCGTAATTATTGATTGCACAAAAGTTACCTATGATTACACACGAGTGATTAGGTGGACGATCAGTGTCACTGTGCGTTAGAAAAAAAGTTTTGTATAAATTTCGAAATTTTTCGTTTACTTCTTTCTACTAAATATTTCTATACAGTCGTTACATAGATATTCGTTCGATGGTCGCTCCTCGATGCCAAGGATAAAAAAAGATACATATACACGTCACGCGCTCCTCTCGTTTAATCGATATCGCACGCCAAGGGTTCCTATAATTGTTATTTTATCTTTCCTCCTCTCTCTCTCCCCTTTCTCCTCTCCCTATACATTATTCCGCTCCACTCAAAACCCGGCAAAGTATCGGTACCGCGTCGATAGAACCTTCCCATCTTCCATCTGGACCATTTCGCAGAATCGAGTTTACCCAGGTTGCATTGCCTCGCTTCCTCCCTTGCACTTCTTTTTTACGATCAAACGTGACTACGTTCCTAGGGGTTTAGACAGCGTCGATAAACTTACAGAGGTCAGCGATAATCCTCCGAGTGTTCGCCCAACTGTATTCGCCCTATACAGATATACATATACCCAACAAATCTAGACCCCCAGTGACAAATATACAATGCGAGTAAATTAAAATAAAAAAAATTTGCATCATTAGCAGTTTCACTATCGACAGAAAAAAAAATAAAAACTTTTTTTTTCGAAACAGTCAATCAAACGGACAAATCCCATAAGAATACAATGCAGCCGCGCTCTCAAGGCGCAGCCACGGCCGAGCACCCGGCGAATTGCAGAAAGAAAGTAAAACGAAAAAAAATATATACGAACACTCGGTAACACGAGCTCTTAAAGCTCAACGCTTAGATATAACCTCCGTGTAGGTGGGTGCGTCTCGTTTTAATTTTAGCCCCGTGACAGACCTGCTCCCGTGAGGAGGGAGCGGGTGGCGTTGACCTGCCAACATAACCTACAAATATTTCTCTCGCGCCCGGAGCGATACATCAACGTTAATCCTCGCTCGGCCTGTCCCGCTTTTACTCCCTTCGACCGACTCGCCACCTACATTTGCTATATACTACTACTTATATATACCAACTCCTACTACCTACTACTAGTATCTGCCGCTACTACTGCTCGGGACTTCCCCATACTTCCTACCGGTCTCTCCTCGAGACCCAATCCTCTTCTGGCTGCACCTCTCCTACTCTGCTACTGTGCTTTCCCCTCTTACACTTAGTCCCCACCCCACCCCCTCTTCCTCTCCTCCACTTTCTTACTCACAGTTAGACTTTCGTCATTCCCGGAGTTCGGGCGTAGCCTAGGAAATTGCACGATTCGACATTTCACCGGATCGTCCAAGTTACGTTTTGAAGATGTAGAAGTCCTAACTGACTGTATCATCATACATACACACGCGCGTGTGTGTATGTGCTTGGCCCGAGGACACCAGATAACCGCTAATAGCCTTTACTTAGTAAGGTACGTGCGGGTACGTACCTACCCTGTCCTAGGTGTAACGTATGTAGACTGGTAGATATAGATATAGTACAGTATGTCAACGATGGTGGCGTATATATATATATATATATATATATAGTCTAGTACTGGCATCACGTGTCGTACGTGAAACACTTGCCGTTAACAGAGAAGAATTTAGGAAATTTTAAATCGGCAATGAAAATCTTGTATTATCAGTAATTGATATGGATTAGACCTCTTTTTTAGACGTTCGCGATCTTTCCATACGGACGGTACGAACGGAGCGTTTGAATTTAACGCGCGACTGGACACTCATAATTAGCCGAGACTAGGAGTTGGCAATTAGCGAAAATTTGTGCAATCGCCGTGTAAGCCTGAGGGACGCCATAACGTGAAATCATGCGGAATATTGTTTGCGGCTTTTTCTGTTTTTTTTTTCCCTGCCCCCCCCCCCCCTCTCGGTGATACAACAACCTGACGTCATTTCTCTCTTTCGTTATTGCCAATTCGATCGCCTATAATTACTGCAATTATTTTCATAGATCGTTTGTTGACTGGCGATTTTTTTTAGTTGACCAATTCTGACGTTTCCGACGGATTGCTCTTGTTTGGCGGCGACTTTTTTTTTTTTTTTCCTCTCTTTCGTCGGGGTGCAAAAGGGCGAATGATCCTTGCCAGCTTTACTGAGCGATTTTCTTTACGCACTTTACCTCTCGACTGGGGTATGGTAGCACCGCGTTACGTTTTTACGTTTTGAATGATTACGAATCGCGAATTGATTCTTAAGGATTATTGCGATAGCGCCTTTATGGGATGCCATAATAAATATTTTTACTCGTTTGAAAATTAGGCGACGTGTATGTATATATATATATGTCGCGCAAAATATCCAATGGGCAGGATAACGCTGGTTCGTTAACTCGCGGCCATTCAGGCCAGGTTGCGTATATATGTATATGTAGACATATATATATACACAAACATGCAATCAAGATATTGTATCGAAGGATACGTACATAATACGGTGGCAAGTACAACTATTCTATGCGTATGCCGTACGTACTGTAGAGTATGCGGTTTATACACTATACTGTACTATAGTATACTGTATTATACTATACTGTAGTTTAGACAGTCATCGTATTGAATGGCTGCGACGAATGAGCCTCCGTGCTGGATCGTGGGCAGGGCAGTTCGCCACCTACGAATTTTGTGGAAGGATCCCCTGGTCTGGTATATATATATATATATGACTGTATGGAATGTCAAGGAATGAGAAGGAACGAATGAGATAGCAGAATCTATAGAGAATATCAAGGGAGTGCATTCTCCGTATCTACCTCATCCTCCGCGCCCAGCATCCCATCCCGTTTCATCCAGCATCTCCCTGTCCCTTAATCGGTCACACGGTGGGCGTTGCAAATCTCGTGTGCAAATTGCGTGGGACGTATCCGTCGACTGGAACCCCATCCGATCGCGTCCTTCCGGGTTGCTAATTTCGGCCATAATTCCTGGCACATTGGCTCGCGACACTTGACCCCTTAACCGGAGAAAAGGCCTCGGTTAAGCGCGGCTATTCTCAGCCCAGACGCAGAACAACACGTTCCTACGCCCCTGGGCCTTTAGGTCAATTTCTCTTTCGATCGGGATTGGATCAGCTTGGGGAGTGATTAAGGCACGTTAATTCATTAATTGCATTGACCGATGGTCGGTATAGGTCGAATGTATTACATTTTGTTACGTATCGATACCTGACCTACGACAAGGATCCCCATTATGCATGTCGTTCGAGGTTTTGTGCTCGAGCGGGTAATTAACCTATGGAATTTCTTTAGGGGATGAAATTACGCGAAAGGGTGTTTCCGATAGAGCTGACGAAAAAAACAAAAAGGGCTGACGAACCCTGGCGACTGGCTCTCAGGCGCCATTACTCTCTCGGGGCGGCAGCATCGTCTTGCTTTGGTCTTTGCTAAAGATATATTGGTAATCATCTCGAAATACACGTGTCCGCCTTATGACAGTTACTTTTCTCTTTCTCGCTTCTACCTAGCAGTCTTTCCTTATACCATGACGTTTCCTTACCCTATGCTTGTCTCTCTCCGTCTGCTCAGTTCGCGCTTATTTACTGTCTCCGTCGCTCTGGCGAGCAGTCCGCGAACTACACTATTCCGTATAGACGCGGTGGCTTCTCTTACGCTCCGCCGGCCGCTTCCATGCGAATTCCTCAAGGCGCGTATTATTGTTAGCGACGAGAGCATCTGTCGATGGGTTCATTTTCACTGGTATACCTAACCTCCTTTACGGGTCTTCAGACTACGTAGGTAGCAATGCAGCTCCGTAGACCTCGACTTCCTATCTGATTTCTTATCGCTCTTCAGATTATATATATATGTATATATCACGTTCTATAATTCACAAAGTACACGTAACGATTCGATCGTCAGTCCTGCGACCTGCCAGATCTTCAATCGAAACACACGATTTTTACCACTGCGTGCCCGATACTCGATTCGGCAAAAAATCGAGACAAAGCTTCCCAGAATGGCTTCTTAACCTGAGTTCGAACTCGACGTATTACGAAATCTGTGAAAAACCGGTTTTCGGTAGGGAGAGTGAAAGATAGTAGGGAGATGCCTCGGGGCCTTTCACGTCAGTACGAGGGACAGTCTGACTCGTATGATTTTCGAGTAGGCGTCTAGAGATGGACTGGTAGGCAGAGGCAGAGAGACGAAGAGAAGAGACGAGTGAAAGAGGCAGACAGATAGACTGGGAGTTTGAGAAATGTCCTGTAGTGCACAGTACGAAACACGTACGATGGACTGTTGAGGCTTAGGTAGAAATAAGGGATGGGGAAAGGCACATAGGGGTGTCAGTATGTAGAAGCATATATATATATATATATATAGACACAGGCATAATAAACTCTTCGTACATATATCAGAACATGCTATATACATATACATGTAGTGTAACAGGCAATGCAACATACGTGGTATTATGTCATTAATCACTTATGGTACCTTTGACTTTAACGACAGCAGCATAATCGTCGAATTTGCAATTACAGGAAGGCACGATAGTCGTTATACTTTTATCCACGTTGAATTATATTTTCGTTACTCTTACAGGACTTGAGTTATAATTGCACGTGTTATATGGTAGTCATAGGGATTAGGTCATCCGCTGGGCATGTGTGATACGTCGTGTGTGACGTACGAGGAAATTTTTTAGTTGGTATTAATATTTACATTGTATACCGGCCGTATGAATTAAATGCGGGAGATTTGACGATTCGATGGTAATGTTGTGGATTCGCCTTGTCATTTTTTCGCCTGACTGTTGGGTGTCCGTTCCGTAGGCATTGTCGTTGTTGGTTATACTGTGCGTTGAAGAAAGTAACCGGTTACGCAATTGTTGAGGCATCCTTGTTTTTCTCCTTTGATCCGAGGCAACTAGGCCGTGGCGTCTGGCGTCCGCGATTATGGCTCAAGACACGTTAAAATAAGGTGAATGGCAGCCGAGCCCCGTGGTTGATGTTCCGTTCAATGATCGCGACTTCGAGTTTCGCATGCACCCGGTGCACTTTCCGACGCAGTTTATTACGCGACGAGGTCAGTTTAATTCACGGTGCATTTACCGAGATCATTCCGTTACGTTTTTCATTGCTTTACGCTTATCTACCTCGCGTCGTTTTCTTTTGGTTCGGCGATTAAGAAATTGAACAAAACATTTTTTACAGTTCAGTACCAACGTTCGGTTCGCGTCCCGTGTATTTTTTCGCCGTAGGGAAAAAGGGACGAATCGAACGCACCGACCCGTAGCGTCCGCAGGTTTAGAAACACAGCGAGGAACATGACTTTTTCTATCTTCCAGTCGTCCAAACTGGCGCTTCCTTCGTTAATAGGGTATAGCAAGGTGTAGTGACGTCACCTTCGGGCTTGGTATAAGCGTCGACGTTGATGTTCACCCGTGCGAAATACGTCACTAGTCTTCGCGTATTCAGTCTACAGTTTTTTTTTCACTCCCTCCCCAGGGACGCAGGGATAAAATTAAAAAATACCAAAAATTAGCAAAATTCAATAATCAACCACGGATTCCGCATCTCTTCACGTGACCGAGTTATGTATATCGTAAGCATAGCGAGCGGGTTGCGTCTCGCGGTCCGGAATTTGTGCTGATTAAATTAACTAATTTGGTTTCGAGCAGGTAATTAATGGGGTTTCTTTTTCGTAATAATAATTGTTAATTAGAGATATTGAAGGGGGGCGTGGGTGGGGGGTACCGTGCGGAATTACGCAAGTGTCTACGCTTCGGGAACGTTGCGGTTCCGTAAAGCTATTTGCCCGTGGCTAATTACACTGGACCACCCACCCCAACAGGCCGATAATATCGCACCTGATAAATTTCCCTATAAAATCGAACGTCATTTTTCGTACGTATCACGTTTTTGTCGTTTCACACCATACTACCCCCTCTCTACCATCTCGCACTTCCCCTCAATTCGCATTCTCCTTATCTCCCTTCTCCTCCTTATCGCACCTACACCTGATAAAGTAGAACCTCTTTTCAAAATTCAAAATCCAATTTAACGTATCTCGGGGTGCACAATCCCCCTGTAAAATCCGTCCTACACTCTAAATTAACCTTATACCAAAATACTATACTGATATCAGATTCGTAACTCAGACATCGAATCAAGGCCTGATATCCAATTACAGAAATGTAGGCATTATCATATATATATATATATATAAAATTTCCTTGCGTGCTATAGTCCCTGCGTGATAACTTCACGACGATTTTGTCTTTCAAACCTTTTACTTTTTCTTCTCTCCTTCTCTCCTGGTCTCCCCCCATTATCACCTACGCCTTATCACATTCCTACCAACTGTCTATCTTACACGTATACGTATATAGTCTCCTTATCAATACTTCTTTCCTTATCAACCCTCTATAGAAGACTCCAACGAAATCCAAATTCACGAGACTCAATTCGCACTACTAATAAACGGATATCACGTCGTAGACCGTATCAAGCGGAAGTCGACCATACTGTGTATACGTATATTCGTTCACGTGTGTAATTTACCATATCAACGTATTACTCCATTACCATAGTCCTACAGAGTAACTCTTCGTGTCGCCCAGCCATTCATATATATATATATATGGCATAATGGACCGATGTTAATTGTAGATACAGGCTTGGTTGGCTGCTTCTTCTATTTTATTCTCTCTCTCTCTTTACCTCTCTCCTACCGTATTTTCCTCATGGACCCATGGACCAATCTGACCGACTGTGATTCCGCTCTCTATCCCTCTCTCTTTCTCTCACACAGTTCGCTCTCCGGTAACCCGTGAGAACAGGCTTTATCGCGATCCACTTATTTCCTCGATAACGCCGCCATAACGAATCGTTTTACGGAACAGCTTCGTTGTCCAAGGACCAAGGAATTTACGATGGACCATCTCTACGGGTTACATATACATACCCTACCCTCGTCCCCTGTCCTGTCATAATATTTATTCCCATACACACCTTTTGCATACGAGTTCACGTATGCTCGTGCATTCGACGAAGATTACGTTGGTGCACTTACTTCCTCTTTGTCAGTGATAACACAGGCTGTTATTAGCAAGTTTATCGTTTGGCCAGGTGTGACATTTTTTTTACACCTCACAGACCTCACTGGGCATTCGTTATCACGAGTGTGTAGGGTAGTCGGTATTCGTCGAGGGTTAAAGGGGTAGGAATTGGACTTTGGGGATTTTGAGGTTACCATAGGTTCATTTGGTAATCCTGGGGCAGTGGACTCTGGGTGTCTGTTGGGGATGATTTTTTTTTCGTTGGACCTCGGAGAACGGTGGGTTCGGCGTTGGGGTTATCGATTTTAGGGTCGGCCCTGGTTTCTTGAACGCGAAGCTACTGCGGGCCCGTGTGCATGCGTACGGCATGTGTGGATATATCGATTATATCGGGAAGTCTACTCGAAGATGTTGATGGGGATGTTAATTGCGGTGGAATGGGGATAGGGGGGGGGTGATAGTGATAATTAATAATGATTATGAGCTATAATTAGCGGGTTAACTATGGCGTGAGTGCATATGTGATTTTTTTTTAATTATATGCTCATACGTCTCTTATGATGTGTCAGTGCGTGAAGGTTATCTGGCTTTGGTAACTCGACATGAGATTGGACAGTTAATCACAAGGAAGGCTGGTCGCGGAGACTTGCTTTTGGACGCGTGAGAGGCGGCGTGTTTTGTGAGAGGGAGGGAGTGGGGGGAGGGAGTCTGGATGCACGGCGCCATTTGCGAGAATGACTACTGTGGTGTCCGATGACGTCACCTGGTACCTATGGTGAATGGTTGGCGATACGAGTGACCGAGGAGGCTGCCGATGGCTTTGCTGTTTTACGGTTAAAAGTGGCACGGAGAAATTCTTGAATGATCTTTTAATGAGAAAAAAAATAAAAAAATAAATAAAAGATGAAACTCTCGTTCGATTTGTTATCGGATCTTTGCCTTGGTTTTTTTTGACGATGCTCCTCGTTCTTGGAGAAATTTCTATTGTTTGAGTCTATCCTTTCTTTTTTTTTTTTTTTTTTTTTTCTTTATATGGTATAGTGGAGTGGGTGGGGAAGAGGGTACGTGTTTATGATTTCGTGCAAATCTTTATTGTACGATTGATTCTTTTATTTCGTGTACAGTGCACTATGTGTCAGGTTAGGCTGTAATAAATTTGGTATTATTTTTTTCCCATAAGTCACACCCGCGCGCAGTTCGTTGCGTCACGTCGTCCTATATTGCGCTCGACGCTCTCCCTCTCATTCCCTCGTGCGCCTGTTGGCTTCGTTTTCTCGCTCCATCACTGCCGCTCGTCAGGCACGACGGGAATGTCTTTCCGAAGCCTTCGGGCCGGTTCGGCGGTGCTCGGAAAATGCTGTAGCAGTGGATACTTAGAATATATCGAGAGCCAAACACGACAGATGAGACGATTGGATCGCGACGCGGTCGCTTTTATATGCTACGGTGGATCGCCAGTCGTTTCGTGTACACGCGGCTTTAATTTGCTTGGCCCATATACTTACTCTTTCTATTACTTATTACCTATTACTTATCTCCCTCCTGCGAGATAAACAAAATTATTATCCTTGGCTGCTCGCGCCGTACTTATTATTAATTCTGTGTATATTTTGCTTAATTTCAGAAGAGGAGTCCCTGAGAATTCATCCGCGAAGAGTGCCAGGAGAGCGCTGAATAAATGACGTAAAAATCGAGGAACGGAAGTGACGTCACGTTAACTCGCTATTTCCCCCTCCCCGACCCGGTCCGACCCTAACCTCCACTCCCCACCGCTTTGTCGCCCGCCTTGCGTGCCATTCCCTGCTCCTGTCCACCACCAACGTCTACACCATCACCATCACAATCGCCACCACCACTACTTCCGTCACCACCATCGCTACCTCCACCACCTCCACCACCTCCACCACCACCGTCGGCATCACCGTCAGCAGCAGTTCTTACTATTTGCCTGCCAGTCATCCCACGCACCAATCGCCAACGTCCCGGCAACTCGCTCTTCACGATTCTCTTAAGCTTCACGAGGAAACGCTGCTCCGCCGCTACACGCTTTTACTTCTTCTACGGCCTTCGTCTTCCGCCATCGCCACATTGCCGTCGTCCTGCTCTTACCTGGATGCGACGCGAGGGACGCGACTTGGCTTGAAAACCGGCTTGAAGGACACATCTCGATCGGCTTCTCTTTCGGGACACGCGACCATCGCCTAAGCCATCCCCTTCTGTCCCAGCAAAGTTATCAGCCTAAGCAGTTCACAGTAGTCACGCCAGAGGGCTACAGCTTGTTTCATATTTACCTGCCCACGCAAATACACCAACGGCCTATAACTTCTTACGTGCACTCCGCCTATACCTTTAACGTGGACACGTATTGTACGGTGAAAGGGCACAGTTGCCGAACCTGTTAGAAGCTGCCACAAAGTTGTTGCGCCTCTACGAATTCGCGCTCGGCATCGAAACTTCTTCGGCGACGCTCGGCTTCGCTGCTTCGGCGATCTTCGGCTCCGCACCGTCACAGGCAGGTTCGTCGTGGCACGGACGAGCAGTAGTACTTCGGCAGTCGTACGCGAGGGGTCGTTACTTAGCGTGAACACACAAAAGTAAACTTCACGACCTTGGCGATATAACGTAACTCAATACTTTGGATAATAATCAAGCGTTCGATACGATATCGCGTGACTTCTTTTTTTCTTTCTTTTTGGGTGACGCTAGAAAGTTCTGGAAAATAATCATCGTCCCGTGGCGCGCATTGATAATCCTACGTAGCCA
Source organism: Syrista parreyssii (assembly GCA_030142615.1). NCBI lineage: Eukaryota > Metazoa > Arthropoda > Insecta > Hymenoptera > Cephidae > Syrista > Syrista parreyssii. The sequence goes on from JARQTG010000210.1 coordinate 468,095, forward strand.
CCGAAGATCATCCTTGACAAACACCACTGAAGATTTACTGACTCCGACCGCCAATATCTGACTGCGAAGCAATTGTTACGTCACTTGCATCACGACCCCACTATCACTACTATCACTGCTGCTACTATTTACTGGCACTGCTACGACCGCATACGCGAGATCCTCACGTTGACGTTACTACTGTTTACTATTTACTACTAAACTACTACTACTACCACACTACTACTTCTATTACTTATTACCTACTGCTAACTACTACAACTAATAAGAATATTAATAATACTAATAAAAACAAACAATAATAATACAATAACGATAGTAAATATCTATTACCGTATAAATCGGCATAATCGCGTGACGAAAAATAAAATAAACACGCAGAACACGCACCCGTACATCGATAACGAAAAGTGATAGAGGATATTTTATCGTATAAAAGCGTATAGTGTTTGTGAAAAAGTATAAGAGAAAAAAAAAAGAATATCTTTCTCTATGCATATGTGTATTATATACATACGTTAAAAATTATAAGCACGAGGTTATATATATATATGTATACGAATATATAGATATATATAACAACCGTGTAATAGTAACGTCTAAAACCACAGTGACCACGACCTACGAGAGAGAAGGAGGATACAGTGATAAAGTGCAAGAGGAGATAAAACGAAGGGCGATAATAGTGCTAAACGAAGAGGATTAAAAGGAGAACGAGAAATACGAATAAACGAAGGGAGAAAGGAGGAAGAAGAAAAAAAAAAATTAGAAACCCCGTGATAAACAGAGTTATAGATATATTTTTTTCGCATAAGAATTATATCGGCGAGGATAACAGGCGGAGATAGTTTGAAAAAAAGTCTCGCCATTTCGCGTGTGTGTGTGAGAGAGAGAGAGAGAGTGATAAAAAATCGTATAAAGACAAAACGGTGACAGTACGGTGAAACGAAGTTTTCGTTATAATAATAATAATAATAATAACAATAAGGAAAAATATAATATTTAACAAAAATATATTAAACGGTACACAAAGAGAGGGGGTCACATATTAGGAAGTGCTCGATCGTCGTCGATCTCGGCTATTCAATTCGAGTTGTGAATTTGTCCTAAGAGAGTTTATCGCGAACAACGGCTCGAAGATGGCTATGGTCAACATGAACAACCTCCTCAACGGAAAGGACTCCCGGTGGCTTCAGCTTGAGGTTTGCAGGGAGTTTCAACGCAACAAGTGCACCAGGCCTGACACGGAGTGCAAATTCGCTCATCCCCCAGCAAACGTCGAGGTGCAGAATGGACGGGTCACCGCATGCTACGACAGCATCAAGGTGAGTTTTTCATTGGGTCTTATGTTTGATTCGTTAACAAGTGTATGTATATATATATATATTGGTACGAGAAGATATATAGGATAGATATGAATGATATTGACGATATTGACGTAGGTATGGTTTAAGAGCAGTTTTCGTTTTACGATCATCTATTCGGTATGAATTGCCAATGACAATTGATTGCGAGACGAGTTTTCATTAGAGCGATCTTCGTGGGATTCTGATGCTCGTGCATGCGAGTGACGTATAGTGGCGCCTAGTAAAGTTTTATCAAGGAATGCTTAATCGAAAGGCCGGGGGTGACTTTCTTTACGAATATTATTAATCGGCGTCGTAAATTTTACTCGTGGAGGAAAACACGATTAAGCCGCGTGCACAGTCGACGATATTGCCCCCCCCCCCCCCCACGGTGGGGGGGCTCTCTTTTTTTTGGTTCTCGGATTCCTCTCGCGCACGGCGGACTTACGAAGCGCAATTTTTCTCCTGGCTTCGAGTTCGACGTTAGGGGTGGGTGGGGGGATAATTGAATTCGGAGAAATCATCCCTTGCAATATCTTTCGCGGCAGCAACGATAGATGGCAACCCCCGACCGACCCCTCTTTTCAATTCATACCTCGACCCTTTGACACAATCTCTGTCGTTTTCGATTTTTTTTTTTCTTCTCGAATAACGACAAGAAAATTACCAAAAACGATAGTACAGTCACGCCGACTCGTATCCGGTGAAATATAATTTTCGAAAATTTTGCACAGCCTCGCGTCGATTGTCAAACTAGAACAGCGACGTGAATTACGAGCGGCGGCTAATTGCACCGCCGAGCGCTATAGTCGTGTTGCTGTAAGCGAAGATGGAGAAACTGAGAGTGGCGAAGCAGTAAGGGTAGAGGTTGCGTAGAGTGCGGCGGTGAGGGGTGCCGGGGGGATGGAAAAGGGATCCAGGACTATGCACGGCATAGAAGATACAAATATATAGATAATAGATGAAGGTAATTGAATAATGGTGCGTACACAATGTGTTCTTGACAACGACGCGCGTCCCTTAGGTGCGTATCTATCGGGTCGAAGGAAACGTACGTGGACGCAGATGCTGCTGCTGCCGCCACGATTAGATATCGCGAACTAAAAATATGTCAAGCTGGTGCGGACTAAATTTTCATTCTGGACGGCCGATTAGTTGCGCCGAACAGGCTGGCCTTTCAGGCGTCGCGACGTTTATTCTGGAATCCATTAACGTCGCGACGCCGCGGACGCTGAACCGGCCTCAAAGACGACGCCTGTGCTCTGTACGACACAGAGAGGATCCTTAGCTTGAAAATATGGCGGACTTTCAAGGAACGTGTAATGTGACAGTCTTTTGGTATAGCATATATATATATATATATATATATATATATACATATAATATATATGTATATATTAACAGACCATTAGATTAGATAATATTGTGGACTCGCCTTTAATTGGCTACGGGTCACGTGTAATAGCTGCGCCTGTCGTTTAATTTTATATTCACTCCTTTCGCGTCGGACTATCAATTACGAAGCGCGTGACGTTTGCATTAGAAATTAATTGTCCCAGTGACACTGTGCTCGTACCGTTAATTAGTTAATTAAAATATGTATATATATATATATATATTTTTACATTTAACGCTTAATAATAAATACCGGTGATTTTTTTCACGGACATTTTTTTTTTCTCATTTGGACTATACGCATAGCCACGCATGATGGTCGCGGTTTCTTCGCTCCATGTGTTACTGTACTCTGCACCCCTCGACCACCTGAACTTCATTCGACTATTCAGTCCGTACTCCATATCATCATCCCTCGATACGCTCCCCCCGTATATACGGCAGACTTGAAACCTGCGCCACCCCTCGTCATTCACCTATGTAACCCCCCTCCGCCCACCCACCCGCTCGCCCGACTTCACAACCATCCCAGAGCGTTATCGATTCCAATTACCTTAAAACTTTCAATTAATTCAGCTGTCAAGCGTTATACGTGCGACCATGCCAGGGCATGTCTTTCTCTCTCGCTCTCCCTCCCTCTCAGTCTCTCTCTCTCTCTCTCTCGGACCAGATGTCACGGCTCCGCAAAGCCCGGTTGTTTTATCGGCTCGTTACGCCCGGTCGCCGATTGGCATTTTCTTTCTATCTATCGGCCTACCGGCACTCTTTGTTTCCCGTTTTCCAATTCGCTTGCGTCGCCCAGATAGCGACTACCGAGCCGATTGATAAGGCTCGAGCGAAGCCAAGTGCGTCTATCGCGAAATTTCACGGGATATTCGCACGGGTGCTTGGGTGATTTTTTTTAAGTTTTTTTTTGTTTATATCAATTTTTTTCCTCCGCCCTCTTGTCACGAGACGGCGGTCCCAACCACGTGGTTCGATGTGAAGTCCGTTCTTTTTTTTTTTCAAAGAGAAACCCGTATGATTGTTTAATTGTGAATTCGCGAAAATCACGTGGTTTGATTAATTGAATTCAAAATTTGCTTTTACGGTACCAAAGAAGATCGACCCGTCCACCGGTATTGTCACGGACTTTACCGAAGTCGGGTGATCCCTTATGGAAACTGTATGGTCGCAATTATGGGTGTTTGTTCGATAAGAATTTTTTCGGTGTCTATGGTGCACATACGTGAATTTACGTGGTGTCTGTTGGCTTAGACTGTTGGCAACGCTGATCATCACGAAAAGACGTTTCGGGTTTGTTAGACATGAAAAACATCGTAAACAGCTGCCGTCCGCGGTGCCGCACCTGTCGCGTCCGTTACTGCGATTTAAATACGGAACGATACTCGCGAGCGAATCGACGGAGAACCCAGGCGTTTCATTCCGCGTCTGCGAATACGTACGGTTTTTGGTTTGCGTACTGCATCGGCTATGCATCCATGTTGCAGCTTGGAAAGCGCATCGCGCGATTAAAATGTATTGCAGATTCATCATAGCGTGTGCACTATATATATATATATGCATATACAGTCGACTGCAATTTCACGTTCGAATGCTGGTATTGCAATTTTGTTTTGCCATAGCGTCATTTATTTATATTTTTGCCATATAGATGTAAAATGGACGACTACGGAGTCATTGATTGTTTCGGACGTTTTTATTTCTACGCCCTTCTTGGTGTCAGTAGACTTCAGGGTACAGTAGGGAACATGATTTTTGATGCCGTCGTACGGTAAGCGCATTAAGTATTACTAGTGCGCTTGGGCGTCTTTCGCAACTGCATTTGCCCCGAGGAGTCAGGCGCCGGCGACAAAGTCGCTGTAACGTCGGCACGTCGAAGTGTCCACACGAAAGCTCGTCGCGATCCTTGACGTAGAGTTTTGTCGCGCGACACTGTCATTCGGTTTCGTTGGCACCCCGTCCACCCGCTATTCAGTGGCGACGAGGGGTCTTCTTCGCGAACGAGTCTGTATACGAGTTTACGACGTTCGGGTCGACTTGCTTGTCGCGAAACTCTATCGCTCGCGCTCTGTTAATATCAAAATCGATTTAAGCCCGTGGCAACCACGCCGGTAATAGTGGTTGGTAGTCGAAACGGGGCGAACGACGAGGAGGTGCGGGACGAGGAACAGGAGGGGGTAGCAGAGAGTATACACGCGCACAATATCGTGGCGCGACAGCAGTCTGTCAAAGTCAAGGGACTTATTTGCATTGTAACCCGCAAGGTGATGGCCCCTCGAATAGATCCTGATCTCAACGCTTGAAGTATCACGCACGTGTTAAAACTCATTGCGAATACAGATTTCGGCATTCATTTTCTGACCCTTGCTCCGTTCTCGAGCCGGGTTACCCCGGCTCTCCGATTCCTCGGTATACCTTATCTGAGCCGATTAAACAATTGCTATTTTAATCGAGGTGAAATTCGTTTAATTACTCGGCAAGATTCGCGCACCCGTGGAATTTCTTACATCCCTCCGATCCCCTCGGTTTCAACCCCTCGTCGTGCTCACCCGCTACTCTCGTTCCACTGTAATACCATATCTTTTCACCCTCTCTCGCTCTCTGTCAACCTTCTTGGGTCTCGGAGTAGTGCCACTCGCTCACTCCCCCACGCACCCTCTCCCTTTACCCGGGGCGGTCGAAGCGATAAGGGATCTCGCTCGTGAGCCACCCTTGAGCCCAGCTGCCAGTTGGTCCGCGCGATGGAGCCGCAAGAAATGTGAAATTTTGAGAAGACGTCAGCCGGCTAATTCACCCGGTCCCATCTTCACCCCGCCTCCCCCACCCTCACCACGGTCGCTTGAAATTACCCGGTTGTTTCCAAGGGGTTGCCATTGGCGACCTTGGCAGCGACTGCTGTACGTCACGTACTTGTACGTCGTACGAATGATGCAATTCCCACGAGGATTGTTCGCCATGACGAAGGAGATCGGCCGCGGAGAGAAGCTGGTGGAATCCTTGGTGCAACTGGGCGAGATCGGCTCGACGTTTCTAAGGGTCGAAGGGAGCGGCAGTCGCGCACACGATTCCCCGTGTAATTTACAGGCCTCGTGCGTATGGGTTGCATCGGTCGCAATGCCTGTCCCCGTTAATAGAAGGGACCGGTGTTCCTGGGTACGGAGTATCGTGACTTCCCGTCAGGCTGGACAGGGGACGGGGGTGGGTTCTGGAATACGGGAATAGAGGGGAAGGCGCACGGATGGCATTCTGTGGTCAGTACGGTATGTGCCTATATGCCGCCATGTGTTATCGATTCCTGCCACCGAACCTCCAGGTTCTCCGTTAGCCACGCTGTGCTCTCTCTCTCTCTCTCTCTCTCTCTCTCTATATATATATATCTATCTATCTATCTATCTATCTATATATATATATATCTCTCTCTCTCTCTCTACATCCCAGCGGACTGTGCTATCTCGCACGGTCACGAGCTATGCAAGATAACCTTCCTTCGAATTCACTCGGCCGATCCTCCCCGACCCTCCAACGCATCTGTACAACCCTGCTACGACACTCCCTTTACACATCCGAAACTACCCTTATGCATTAGACAGAGACGGACGTAGACGCCTGCCCACGTATCTCCATCCTTCCCGAGTATCTACCTTAACACTGACGTTAACTCGGATTTGCGCAACCGTGGCTCGTCGGTTATTCGCTTTGTACGCGCATCCTAAGTGCGATCCAAGCACATTGCAACGAGGGTCCTTTTGTTACGTTGAATACTGATTTATCATACAGATTCGCAGCCTGCAACTTTACCTCTTCGCTCCGTCTCTGGAACACGTGTCGTCTTACTTGCGCATATATATATATATATATATATATATGCGTACATAGAGAGAAGCCTAGTACGCACGACTTGCTATTGCGTAAGACGACCTTGCTTCTTTTTCTTGTCTCTCTTGCGATTACACCGGCATTGTTTAGCGCAGGGAACGGGGCCTACCTTACCGACTTAGACACAGTTAGTCAGACGCCAGGCAGACAGGCCTTTTGCGAGTATCGCCGGCTATCAGATTCCTTGGTAGCTTCTCTTTTTTAACCTTCACTCTCTACTTCATACTTGTCGCGTTACTCGTACCTCGTGAAGTTGGCTGTGACGGAATATACGGCACTACGCGCGTATATATATATACACACAGTGTAGTACTAGACGCTTATTTTATTCTCGCATCAGAGGCCTAATCGAACGCGCGTCGTACCAGCGTATCCCCTTGGACGATTGAAAAGATTGTTTCGTATCTTTCCGTTTCTAAAGTAATATCGCAGTCTGTCACAATTGACTGCGAGTCGTAGATTCACGCGCGTCGAACGACAACGAGCGAGCAACTGATCGCGAACGTCTTCGTTAATATTCCTAGGTTAGCCTAGCCGTCGGACAACATGGAAAACTCCTGCGCGCGTCCAATCTCACGCAGTTGTCTTGTAAAATTTTTCTTTGTCCCCATCGTCTCGTTATGCCGCTCTGATCTCGCGTGGCTGCTGGTTAGCCTTGTATCACGTGACTCGCAGTCTCGGAAGTTTAGGCATGCCTATACCATATGTACACACATATATATATATATATATATACGTCACGCACGTACGCACGTGACTCGTCCGTGCACGTATTAGCGTTACCGCATTACATATGTATGCATATTACGGCGGGTACACGTCGCGCGTGCTTATATTCGGAGGTTCGTAAATCTCACGGGGGCCTGGCGGGGCGGGCACGCTGAAAAAGCGGAGGTTAACGGAGCGCAAAAAGTCGTTAAATTCGGCCGCCCCCGCGAACCAGCAGCCTCGACGCCACGGAGTACGTGGACGTTGCGTGCGCGAACACCTGTTTGATCTTTCGCCAAACGTCGCTTTCATTGGTCGACGATCGGAGACCACCGCCCGTTGCCCCTTAAACGTTTGTTGTTGATCAGCCGCTCGCGACGATTTGCACGACTTTAGTACCTGGGCGCGTACTTGTCGTTCTGGACACCTCGGTCGCTACTTGTGCATCAGGCTTTAAGCACGAATGTAACGACAGATGATATTTGTATGGGAGTCGTGATTGAAGAATCGAGCGGGGGTGAGCATCGGGAACGAATTGTGTAATTTTTTTTTCTTTTTCAATATATATATATATATATACTTTAAGTCCTCGTCTAAGTATTACCAGATAAATGTCGTCGCCCGACTGGATATATCCTTGAGCTATTCTTGGGTTCCTTCAGGAAGACTACGATATTCGAATGCCTTACAGAAGCGGCTCCGGGAATCCTGAACATCGAAACCTCCCCCAGGGAGTGACCTATGTATAGATTTATGTTATTATGAATATATATATATATATACATTTTTCTTTTTCTTTTTTTATCCAAATAATTTCAGTCTCTTCATATACCGGATACCGTAGTGGCGCGAGCCGGAAACTGCTGAGACGGCTCGCGACCCCGATATTTAACCATTTTATTTCCGCATTGTAATGCAACCCTCTGCCAGCCGTAGTGGATTAACGGCGCATTAATTTCGAACCATCCCTCGGCCCCGACTACCGGCTGCCACCCCCCTGTCCCACCTACGACCAGTCACTGTATTTGTCTTTTCTCTCTCTCTCTCTCGTGTCCGACGTCACTCCGCTGAAGTTTCGAATTATACTCGGCAGATGTAGCCGGATAAAATTCAGCTGCCACGAACGAAATTTGCATAGAGTGCCGACGCCACTGCACTCTCTTGGCGTGTTGTCACACTTATATATATATATATATATCTGTATATATGCGCACACTACATTAACCTCATGCGTTCGCACACTTTTGATGTCGTTGTGTGCTGTATGCATGTGTCTGTATATATATCTATACACAGGTAGATACGTCTACCTGTGGAGCGAGCTTTGGCCCCGCTATACGTATACCGGGGGCATTTTCTCCTCCGGCATTCTTTAGTGCACGCGGCCGCCGACGAGAAAAGCAATTTCACGAAAGTGCAACGAGCGTCACACGTGCGCAGCCCGCGCTCCCGATAGCGGGTTACGCGGGAAATATGGCGTCCCAGGTTTCTTCTTTTTCATTTTACTTCCTCTTTTTTTTTTTTCCCCTTTTTTCGCTTATACCGTCGATGAGAACACGATCCCACTGCAGCAAGTCCATTCGCGATGATTTTGGTAGCGCGCTATGAATTTCATCCTGCCGAGGCTACACTCGTATACGCGCGCCACTCGGAAGACACGTTCACTGTGCATCTACAGGCGCATACCGCCTATACCTATTTGCAAATGGCGATAAGTCCAACGGTATATTTATCTGTCACGAATCGACGACTGCAGCCATCTTTCTTTTCGATGCACTTTCTCTTTGGTTTATACGCTTTCTTACCCCCCCCTCTTCACACGCACACACACACTTACTATGCGGTCTCACTGTATCGCCGTGGCATCCTATACCGCGCGGATGCACTCGTGACTCTTTCGTACGATAACCAAGGACCTCGGCGTCGCGCGCGCCGTCGATGCATCGCGACGCCGATGCGTCTCACCGACAAGAATATCATTTGCGATATATTTGGCGTGCCGAGGTACGAGAAGTGCATTTGTGGATGCACCGTGTCACGTTATGCGCTATTAGACACTTGGCGGTATATATATATATTTCTTTTACTAAACTCCCAGTGCATCGTTGCTGATGCATCCTATTGACTCTTTGTATACGTATATATACTGTCAGCTGCTATCCTCAAGTTGCATCGAGCGTTCCTTGACTTTGGGCTCGTCGTTGCACTTTGCGTTGGGCTCTGAGAAGATGTGAAATCGACCTGTGCCAGGGTGGAACGGCGCGGTAGGGGATGGCTTATTTTTCAACCCGCACACCGCCTTTCTATCGTATGTGTCGCGTGAACTGTAAATACGCGAAACAATTGATTTTATTGGTATCGATCGTTGTTGTTGTTATTATTATTACGCGAAGAGCTTGATACGTATGTATAAATTTTTTCTTTTTTTCATGTAAAAATATATTCACGTATATCGGCCACGTGCAACGGACACCAGAGAGACGCCATGCCTTTGCTTGGCCTGGATTCTTGTAAGAGCTTAGGCTCTCTGGCTCGTCCGTGTTTTTTTGGTGGGTGGGCGAGGGGGAGGTCGAGGAGGAGGTGCGAAGGAGAATAATCGATATCACGGAGTTTCGGGGATGGGATCGGCGAGGAGGGCGGGAAAGTAGGCCGGGTATCGGTTGGGTGGGAAACCCAAGGACCATAGGGGTGCTGCCGTCGGCGTATATTGGGGACGGAACCACCAGCCGAGGGTTTTAGCTGTGACGTTGGCACTGCTGACTGATCTTGCTCGTGCAGGGGTAGTTGAGCGAGCAACAGCCGTTGCTCTTTTGTTTTCTGGTACAGGAGGGTTGGGAGCGAGGGTGGCTTCGTCTTGGTTCGTCGGCGTCGCCAAGTATTCGTCGTCCAGGGTAATCCTGGCGGAAGATAAAAAAATTGGCATCCGTAATGTCTGTACCAATGTTGGTTTTTTTTTTTTGCATCTACGCAGCCACTTAGGAGTCACGCTGATTCATAAGACCCAGTCTAATACGTCGGTTAGGGCTGATGCGCATCGCGGCTGTAGGACGGGTGTGACGGAGGCGATACTTTTTATCGTGGAAACAAGGTGCGCCCGTATAGTCGACAGAAGGTCTGTATTGTATGGCTTGAGAGTATGTATAGGTATATGTGTTACCTACTGGGTACACCTAGCCGAGATAATGAGAGCATTGTTCTGTGAAACTATGGCCGCATTGTTGTCACACGCTCTGGTGCTCTCTTTCCTCTTTACGTACTGGGACTTGCTCTCGCTCGAGTGATAGAGAGAGATGGAGAGTTAGAGAGACAGCTCTGTCTCTGTTTGTTGCCTTTCTCGAGCTATTCCTTATTCACTTCTCGTCTTCCCTCTTCGTCACGGGAGTCTCAATGCTATTGGGCTCGTCTCCGGAGGAAGCGAGACGACGAATCTGAAGAGCGCATGCAGTGGGAATTGGTGAGAAATCTGATGAGAGAGAAGGAAAACGCGCCGGGCGTAGCTGTGAGCTCGTATTTAAAGCGGAAATGGCCGATTAAAATTTCCTTTAGAATTGGTTAGCTAGCGAGTAAATTTTTTTTGTTTTTATCTTTTTTTTTTTAAGGAGCGTCCCTTATCGCTCCCTTTCTGCTTCTCTCTCGCACGGGACATTTCTACGTCCGAGATTGGTCTCTGTCGGTCGCTCGCGCTTGACTGTCGCGATACGCGAGAATCTGTCCTTTGCCGGATGTCGAAGCGCCTCCAAGGATTCGCGCGGATCTTCCGGTATCAGGAAATTTGTTGATTTTTTTTTCCCGGCGTCATTCTTCTTTATTCTCGTGGCGATAACAGTTTGCGTATCTGACAAATACAGTGCCGTTAAATCGTACGCAGGCATTTTAAAAAATCGTTAATTTATAAGAAAAATTCGGGACGCTCGGCTTTCCGGAAGTCTGATCAAAAGTATCGAACGTGTGTCTTCGTGTTGCAAAATTGTACGTAGACTTCGTCTTGGCTTCCAGCATCCTCCTCCCTTCCCCCCAACCCCCTCTTCACCGTCCCACGTCTTCTCCTCTATCTCGCTATGCATATTTGCTTGACATTAATGAAATCTAAACACAAGGTCCCTACTTCAGCCAGCTTCGCCGAACGGCCGTTACGCCGATGAAGTGGAGTCGCCGGCTGAACTGCCGATGCGTCCCCCGAAGTACCCACTTCCGGGTCCAGTACTTCCGTGAAGTTGGCAGTATACAAAATTTTCATAGAAACTGATCGTGCTCTATCTCGTATCAGGTCATCATCTTCGGGTACCCTTTGCACTTTAGGCCGTTTCGCCCGCGTGACTCCACCCGTCTTCCGGTTCACGGCAATTGGGACAAAGTCCCGATCGAATCGCCCTCTGGGAAACAAGGTCGGCCTCTCTTACATCGCCGATAATCGCGGGCTAACACTGCACAGGACTTGGTGCGGCTGCCTGGTGATGCGTCAGTTGCTTTAGGCTTGATTGTTTTCCATCTGTCAGAAAAAAAACACGTGGACCTCGCGCATCGACTGTAGCAGGGTACTGCACGTGGTAAAATATTTACGTTGGACTGGTTTTCGTCCAAGGGTTAAATTGAAACGTAACAACGGGGGTGGCGTATAGTTTCACACTCGAAAGAGCCCTTAATTACGATGCAGGTCTCTTTGCGATCTTCTTTGATGCTGGCGCGAAGACCATGCCTGGGACTTGACGTTCGGCTTGGACGTATCGACTCTAAGCTCTAGCGTAGCCTTTAGCGCGAACGCGCGTACAGCGCATCTAGGTGGATTCCGCGGTGTACAGACGTCACCACCCAAGACCACCTGTCATGTTTGCGCAACGCTGGAAACTCGAGGTGTCACGAGGAGAAAAGTGTGTTTTGTCATTTAGCATCGTATAACGCTACACGTGTATATTTCGCGCGTGTCTGCGCGCATGGCATGCGTGGGGACGCGTACTGTAATCTTAAGCCTGGTTCACACTCGCGATACATTACGTACTAATGGACGCTTATATGGCACCACGTGCTATTGTCAAACGTATCGTTTGGTCTGTTCCTTGGGCTTCTATATGCACGCACGTGCGCCCACGGATACCCAGGACCATCGTACCACCTGAAGATGGTTCTGTCATGCGAATTCATAGATATCAAATAGACGGAACCACGTTCGGGTGGTGCAACAGTCCTGAATAATCTGTCACCGCGACGCGTAACGATGACACGCATTTGCGCAAGAGCCGCGCGACGACGCCTCGAGGAGACGATCGTTTCTATATTTATACCGATCGCGTCATCATCCGAACGCTTGAGATACGATGACTCGGACTTCCGGCTGCGGGCGTAAATAACACAGCTACGGGATATGTAATTACGGATTATTAGGGTTACTTTTGATCGCACGTATCTCTCTATTTCTCTCCCTCTCTCTCTCTCTCTCTCTCTCTCTCTCTCTTTGCCTTTCGACGCCTTTCTCTGCGACGACTCCCGATTCCACCGGGGAGGCGTAACGCGATATCCGATCCCATGGGACTGTTTTCTTTACCCGTCTATTTAATTCTTCGTCAATATATATATATATATATATATTTACACATGGCGCCTCAATATCCTGTTTTTTTTTTTTTCTTCTCAAGGCTGATTCTTCTCTCGTTTATCGTGACTGTGCTTCACGTAACGGCCCCTCTTTCTTTTCCTTTTTTTTTTCCATACCATACCCCTCGCACTTTAGTAGCTTCTAACCTCCCCCCGCCCCTTCTCCACTGAACTCCACGAATCGGGCGTCGTGGCGATACTGATCCTCTCGTTGAATCCGGCAGTTGACATCCGGCAACTGTAAATAAAATCCTTGCCTCTCGTTGTCACGCGAAATATCTCCCCGAATTACGTAACGTCTCTTATACAGATGACATCTTCCCTCTCCTCCTCATCACTTATTTTTCGTATTTAAAAAAAAAAGAATGGTATTCGTGGTAAACGGTGGCCTCCACTGGTTTGCACTTCGTTTAGCAGATCTCGTTGGTCGGCACAGCGTAAGTCAGCCTCCGTGACGTCAGAGAGGAAAGATCAGCGCGAGCGACAATGTCGTTTTCGTGAGAATCGCTATTGTCAGCGTTTCTGTTGGTAGCCGCGATGAAACACGGCGCTCTGAAAGGCTGTTTCTCGCGATCGCGTGGTCCCCGGGGGTCGAGGAGCCGGGCTGTGGCAACGGGTTGGACTTGGTGGTTTTCGAAGTTTCATCCATAAAACGAGAATCGTCCCTCCTGGCTCTTTCACAAAGAGCAGAGAGACAGAGGGAAAGCGAGAGCGAGAGCGATGACGAGGGAGAGGGAAAGAGAAAGAGATACTGGCTGGCCCCGTCATAGTCTGGTGCTTCGATGACGTCACTCGACAAACGAATAGCCGAGAGCTTCGGGGGGAACAGCTGCCTATACTCTGTCTGCTCGTATATACTCGGATATATTCGGATATATACGGATCCATGAATCCACATAGATATATATATATATATGGCGGATCCACGTAAAATTCCTTGGTCGCTGAAAAAATTGTATTATTTCTAGAACGACCCAAGAACGTCGTTGCGTCACGTGATAAATTACAGAGACACCATTGGTCGAAGAATCTCGTTATGTCTTATCAGGATAATTCGTATGTAACGTTTTTTTTTTATTAACTCTGTTTCTTTCTTTCTTTCTCTTTTTATCTCCCTCTTAATGACAATCTGCAGAACAGATGTCATTCGAAATTCCTCAGCGCATTCTACATAGTGATTTGTTACGCGCGTGTCCGAACATAATGACGGATTGGATCTTTTTTTTTTTTTTTATTTTCGTTCGCCTCTTACTTGCACTTGCTCGATGCACCTGCAGGGTGCACGCACGTTCATCCCGCGATACGCAACGTTCGCGGGTATAACGCGTGTCCGTATTGCTAAGGCCATGTGTTAGTTGTATGCTACGCTGACGCCGAAGGCGAGGATCCCCTGTCGGGTGCAGCAACGTAAGAGACTAGCACAGCGAATATGCAAGGATGCAGGTTATACGGAATTGATTGCATGGCAGCTTGTGAGAGTCGCAGCTGCAATTAACGTTGCAATCGACTTGGATAGTTTTACCTGAACTTTAACGCTTTCTCTCTCTCTCTCTCTCTTTCTCCCGGTATTCGTAACAGTCAGCTTCCCGATTCCGCACGCGGATCTGCAGATGCGTCAGTCGCACCTGCAGCTTGTAAAATTGTCTGCTGTCGGGAAAGGTTAGAGCCAGACTCCAGAAGCTAATTTTAGGATACAAGAGTGCGCGGGTGGTTGTTGGGCGGGGTGGGGGCAGCGTGGCGCGAAGGACGGTCGGAGGTGGGGTCGGTGAATGGGGCGAAAGAGGTTAAAGGGGAGAAGATGCCGCGAGTGCGAGGAGAGTGGCGAACGCGAAAGTGAGACGGAACTTCGTGTTGCCGTGGGGAGGGATCGGGTGGGTTTCGTTTGAAGGGTTTCCGGGTTTAAATCGCGAAGAGTTCTGGCTCTCGTGGGGCTTCTTATATTATACGTCGCGTAGCGCCGAGAGCGAACGACTCATCAGCCGCCGCCGCAAGACACTAGGGGCAGGTTGAGTATTTTTAATAGCGCTTAATAACACGTCGAGCGTCTGTTCCCTGTCTCGGCTGCACTTATCCGGCGTACGCCGATGCAGTTTCATGTACTTTTCAGCGATGGATGCCGCCGAGACTACCAGGAGCGTATATAAAGGGTGTACGAAAGGTCACGGGGCACCTTGGAGCGATATTGTCGCAGGATTCGTTCACTAGCTGGGCCCCACTTGGGCGTAGATCGACGTCATCGAAAATGATTGATAATTTTTTCGTGTCGTTAATATAAGAAATACGAAGGAAAGAGAAAAAAAAAGTGCATTCACCACGCGCGTACGGTAGACGACGGATTGTTCGGCTGGACGAGTGCTCGGTTTCTTTGGGTTCGTTATTTTCGCACACCACGTATATCGAGACACGGTCCTCATGCAAACCGGTCCCAACCGGCAAGTCGACTCGTGGCCTTCGGTATTGGCGGGCTGCAATCACCGATGCTGTTACTATGCCTTGCAACGCCACGCGAGCACTCGAATCGATGCTTTAAGGCTGCCCTCACAACGGGCGATGTTATTTCACCCTGGTATCTCGGAGCAGCGCTTACGGTCTTGCGTAAAATATTTTTGAGCTCGTGAACGCCGTTCGTTAATGTGCCTACTGGCTACGTGGGTGGCTGTGCCGTCGTCTAAAAGAGAATCCTTTGCGGTATCGAACAACCGGAAGGGGACTTGGCTCCATTAACCGACGAGGGCTCATCCGCGTGTCGCTTCCGAAGCTTAAAGCTGAGGTGACTCGGTGAACGTAGCCAATGCATGGAAAGTCTGTAACGCTGCCAACATGGACGTCGCACGGTGGATTCACTTGTGCGCGCGTCGTCTGCTGTTCTTGTTTTTCGACTCTTTTAGCTTACTTTTATAATAACCCGGCATAACCTGGATGCTTTTTCTTAGGCGCGCTTACATTGTTCGTAACGAATGCGTTCTCGCTTACGCGCCGGCACTGAAACACGAGTTGTTGCTATCGCGGAAGGGAATAATGAAGCTAGCGGAACCGAGCTGCTCTGCTGTTGGCTGAGTCGACCGTAGCTGTGCGAGCTGCTCTCTTGAGCTCTGGAGCGACTTTACTGGGTGAATTACCGGAGGGAGAGGGAGAGAGAGAGAGAGAGAGAGAGAGGATAGAGAGCATAGAGATGAGTACCCGTTGAAGATGTCGGCACTGGAAAGGTAGGGCGAAAGAGAGAGAGAGAGAGAGAGAGGCGGGAGACGTGAAACAGATAGCTCAAGAGAGTTCACTGGGTTTTGAGGACAGTAACGTCACGCTGTGAATTCAGATGGCGCGTCCGTCGACAATGATGAATTCATCTTATGCGAAGATACGTTAGTGGAAGCGCGTGAGGTAAAAAAAAAAGTGACATCATCACTCGCTCTTACGTCAGTTGCAACGCATTCGTTTGTCTTGATACGATTTTATTTTGGTAACGACAAAGCTTGCTTTGAGGGGCCGCGGGGTAGCGCGTTGTAGGAAAGTTTCTTTTTCTCGTAATTCCACATTAGTTGGTTTCGCGTGTTATTTTGACACTTATTTTCACGTGTTCGATCTGCTCGCCCTTTTGAACCGCGTCTCAACCTCATTCGGTGTACAGATTTTCGTAACGTTACTTCACGTAACGTCTGTGCATACTGACACTCTTGTTTGTTGTTGCACGCTAGACAATTGAGTCTCAGTGAAGTTCTGCATTCGGAACAGAATTTAAGTGCGGGCATTGTCCGTGCTACCGGGGTTCGAGTCTCGACTATATTCGCAGTCCAGACACAAACCTTTCTCGTGTAATCATCGTGAGCGATGCGTGTATAAACTTTGGTGAATTCGCGCATGGGATAGTCACAACGGTTACTACAATTGGATTCTATATGCGGATCATCTTTTTTCTATTTGTTCCTCGAACCCACGTTCTACCACTAATATAAACTCCAGTCATAGGGGTAATATACGGGCGGTAATAGAAACGTTAAACGATTTTAACGAGATTCTCTGTACGTGAATTCATTATTACAGAAAAATTGTTTATTTCGGTCGCGGCCATCTTTCCTCAGTATACATAGATATACACGTATATAATACACAATCAGAGCGGTTCTCTTCGTCAAACGCAGTACTCGGATATATAACATACGGATATATATAGTCATACAACGAGAGAGATTGTCTTTACAGCAAAAGCATAATCGACAAGATAACACAAGGTACATATGTATCTTAAATAATTATTAAATAATTATTTAATAAATATATGTATACCGACAATAGTAATCGTTTTCTTTTGTAACGACCGGTAACGTTCGACGAGTCTAGTTACTCTGCCGGTATGCAAAGTAGATTCGGGAGTCAGCTCGATCGGTATGACTAATCGGTCACAGTCCTGCGGGCTTGTCTCTACGGGACGACCATTGTACGTGGGTGGGTACACGCGCAGATACACTGTGGTATCTACACAGTCCCACAGTCGTACACATGGAGACGCGCGATTACGTTTATGTTACATTGGGCCATTGTAGGAGTCGCGAATGTTCGTGCATAAGATCGTTAAGGCGCTAGCAAGGCGAGCGACCAACCGATGCGCAGCTTCCCACGCCAAGCTCGACTGGCGACAACGAGAACAACCACTGGGCGATCCCTTATCTTTCTTTCGACAATTTCATTTCATCCCTGTGCCATCCCCCTCCTATGCACTTTTCAAACCCTTCACCTTGACCATCATTACTCGTAAGGTGGTGCGTTCGACTTTAGAGACTTTCCTTTTTTTGGCCATCAAACTAGACCCAGATCTAGTGGTTGGCGATCGATTAATCAGTACGAGCGTTATCAGCCCTATCATTACTGGTCAGTGATAAATCACTGCTGCTTTACGTTTTATCTCTCTTATCATCTCCCTTTCACTTATCCTTATACACGCTAGACACGCGCACTGCTGGTCCCAGTGAAAATCAGCTGCTTTATCTCCCTATGATCTTTTTTTATCCTTCATCTGATTCTGCTTCGCACTTCCCACCTGTGCGCCTATGTTTTCTTGCGCGACTTTTTTTTTTTTCACTCGATCTACGATCATCTCTGTTAATGCATTGCGCGTATCGCTATATTGATGTTTATGAGATTGGTCCATTTGACGGATACATGAAAATGAGGCTGGGAAAAAAAATATATATATATATATTTTCTTTCTAGTTCAGCCCGACTCTATAGACAGACTTCCTTTCTCTTCTCATTCTCCATCTCATCGTCCCCTCCACTTTCATCAATTCTGTTTTCTCCGGCGTTTCACGTCTCTCTCGTTGAGCCGAGCGAGTGATTTGATTAAAGAACAATGGCTTTCCATTAACAACCCTGGGTAGCCCGGTCTGCGCTGTCTGTCTGTCTGTCTGTCAGCTGACTCTCCCTACCTTTACCTTCAGCGTATAAAGATCCACCATACATGCCAGGCGCTTGGTCCCCAACGAAAATTACTTGAAAATGCATCCGACTGTTTTACCGATCGTCGGTCAACAGCGGCCCGTCCAATGTAAATAAAATATTTCGTCGGACGAGCGTCGCGACAACCCTTGCCGAGACACAATGGACATTGCACCCTGAAAGGAATCCGCTGTTGCTGAGTCGACCGCGACGTTTATAGTCCAAGTCAAAATGGACAGTCTGGCAGAAGACAGGGTAAGGGAAGGAAAAAAAAAAAAAAAAATTCTCATGAAAACGATAAAGGCTACAGGGGTGGGAGGGGGTGTGAAAAAAAGGGATTTTTATAGCTTACAGCTCCACTGAATTGTCCGAGGATCCACCCACTCCCTTACTTCTATGTGTTCAGGGTGTTCCTGGTTTATCCGATAGACTCGTATTGCTCTCTGGGTACATTGCTATGGAGCTGAATAGAAACTCTGAAGCGTCCCGACGTCTTTTTTTTTTTTTTTTTTGCACTACGTCGTCTCCATCCTCCACCTTACGTGTAAATACATTTTCGCGGTTTTACAGAAAACGCTTGCTCGAACATTCCGTGAGTCGAGGATACGTATGTTGAGGCGGGACTTGGCAGAATCTATATCCGGGACGTCCATTGTGGACGACGCTCGGCGCCGCTTGGTGGACGCGCGCATTATGCGTGCGATTTGCGCCTCTCGGTCAAAAATGAGAGAACTCGTCTATATGGTGCAGGCAGTTGCAGTACAACTGCGCGCAGTCGAACCCTGCCGTTTGTCATATAGTATCAACTACTTTCGGTGTATTGTAATTCTATGGGGTAAAACAACCGGAAATGGCTGATGTTGGCTGATTTGAATTAATTTTTTTTTTTATTCCTTGCTTTACCCCCAAATTGTTTATGCGTATTTTTATTTATTTTTTTTTTATTTTAATAATTCGAACGACGAAGTTTATGTATTTTTTTTAATGAATGGTGGCATTTTTACTGTGGCGGCATCCCTTGGCCCCCGGGGGTAGGTTTTTGTTTCTCTGGTGACCTAAGTATTGCCTCTTGGTGGATTCTACAGCCACTTTTTACTCCGGTCCCACCCTCCCATTACCACGGAGAGTGAATGAGCGGCTGCTAACCTTAAATAAAATATGGGTAACCGACCCTTTCCCTCCTGGCTACCCCTTCGGGTCTCTTTGTTGTTTACCCTTATGACGGAAAACCACTTACTTCTGTATATTTTTCCCGCTGACGTCGTTTACTTGTTACCCTTACGCATTATGTCGTCGAAGTCTTACGCGTTTACGCGAATCTTAGGGAAATGATTTTATATATTTTTTTTCATTTTTTTTTTCCATCGGATTCCACCCCCTACGATCCTCGTGGTATTATACGTAGGAGAGGCCAACCCCTTCTTTGACGCCCATCCCACGTGTGCTCCTTATGTGGTACTTTTTTTTTATTAGGGTGACATTGATTTCTCCCTCTCTCCCCCGTACTCTTTTTATCAATGCTTGTCGCTCCACTTACAGGGGGCGAACTGTTCTTTGAGTTAATTTCCGGGATTTTTCGAAGAAGAACGATCGACTATCTTGCAAAATATTTTTTTTATCTCTTGCCTTTCTTGAGCGACTTTCCCCCCCTGTCTCTGTCATTCAACCCCTCCGCGTCGGGCTTCGAACGAGGAGGGTTGCAAATTTCGCGAAAGACAACGTCAGGACACGAGATTCTCAGATCATGAAAATGCGTCTGGCGGCACCGCGTGGACCGCTCAGCCCTCACTGCCAAAAGTGACTAGGGGTTGAACGGGCGAGAGCCGCGCAGGGGGTTGCGAAACGAAATCAAACGACGGCGTCTCCCCAGTGCAATAACAGTGTAAAGCACTTAGCCGAGATTTGCGAGGAACGGCGAGCGCGTTCGCGGAATAAGTGATTACCGTATAAATAAAGGTGTTGCCACTTGGCAAAACCGAAAAGGCCGAGTAACGCGTAAAGAGGGGATGACGGGGTGAGGGGTGGGTGACGATGGAAGCGAGAAGAAGAATAAGGGCGAGAGGGAGTCAGGAGGAAAATCAGTGTGAGAAGAAATGCCCCGAGTTAGGGGTGTTGGTGGTTCGGGGATGGCGGGGTGGGTGGTTGCAGGGGGTAAAGCCGAAGCGAGCAGGGTGCAAATTTTAGTTGGGACACCCACGGGAAGATGGGAAATACGATGTTACGTACGAGAATGTATACGGGGGTTGAGGCGAGGAATAATAAGAAATAAAAAAAAAAGCCCGGACGATTTCTCCCTTAGCATCGAACGAACTACCCTCGAAGTTTGTCTTGCAAAGAATTCTCCTTTGTTTGCGATCAGAACCACCCCTTACCCCTATACGACGGACGATCCTGGCAAATGAAGCGCCCGCCTCGTCCTCCCACAACCATTTTCCACCCTACCTCCTTACACTGCTACCCTATTTTTTTTCTTCTTCCTTTCATCCCCTATTCACCTTCTTACCTCTCTCCTTACCTATGGTCTACCAGCCAGCCACCGTTGTACCGCCAGCCACTCTTATATCGCTGCAGAATAATTGCGATTCCCTTCATTGTTATACCCCCCCCCCCCCCCCTCACCATCCCCCTACCGCGTCATACATATACCCCTCCGAGGCCTTTCTTCTCGAAGGAACTCGGAAGACTGGTTACTGGGAAACAGCCGCGTGCCGGAAGACATCGAGAAAATAAGAAGTTGAGCTTAAATTTGTAAAAAAAAAAAAAATAATTCAACCCTTAGTACTGTCCGTTGTATCGTGTAATCGGGAGTATAGGTATACAACCCGGTATACATATTGAATGAACTCTTGCACTTCTTAACCTTCTTCTTCTCGTTCTCTCTTCCTCTTTCCTACACGACATCTTTCTTCTCGTCCCCTCCTCTCTCTCTCTCTCTCTCTCTCTCTCGCAAAGATAAAGTCTCGACTTTCATTGCGCGATTCGTCCCAATGACGTCTGCGACTCGAGTCACTGAAATCTATCGGCTTGGAATGAGCTCAAGGCGCGTACGCAAGTCCAGTTCATTTTACTTTGATCTCAAGCGGCGCGTAGCACATAAATAAGCGCGCACATAGGCACGCAGTACGTCGTCGTTTGTTTTAAGGGTGTGCGTTGGTTCACCCGCCTCTTGGTCTCTCCGGCGGCCCGTGTCTCAAGCCACTTGGCTTCGGCGCCCGTGACGTTCGTTACGTCGAGAGTCTACGTTACCGTCGCCACGCGGTGCGCGCTAAACGTGGACGTTAAATGACTCTGGAAAAAGCAGTTAGCCGCAATCGGTTATGTAATTTCCGGCCGGTAACCATTTTCGACGGACCCTGACACTACGCTGACTGAACCAAGTCGCGAACGCTTAATGAGCCGCCGCCCGTCGAATATCCGATCTCCTCGTCATTCCTGTGGTCGTTACTTGTACAGGCGCTTGGGACTGGCAAGTCCCGTACTTGGGTCTGTCGTTCAATTCTCGTCGTTAACGCGCCGACGACAACGATATTCGTCGGCGACGGCTCTCGGCTATCGCATTAGCGGCGACCTAGTAGACCAGCCGGTTCGCGCAGTCTCGCTAAACAGCACGCTAAATGAACGAAGGCCAACTTACCAGGGACGCAGTATTAGTTCGTTAATTTGCCGCTTTACGAGGGTCTTAAATATTTTCAATGGTAAAACGAACGTCTTGACAAAGAATCCTTTTACTTTTATTATACGTCACGTGCACGTGCAATGCTTGTCAATGCGCTTCGAAAAGATCATCACTCCTGTACCGGAGTCAGTCGTGTCTCCACGTGCGTTGAAACGTCAACCGTTTTCGCATTCGGACAAGGCCGTCAGTTAACGCTGGCAGAAGTATGACGCATCTAGCAATGTAAATAATTCAGGGCTCAATTACGCAAATTGCGAGTCGCGCAACCCTCCTCCCACCCTCCCCCGTCAACGTCCGTCCCGTCAAAATACTCGCTTCGCTGAATTCTACTTCACGACCCACCCTATCCTCCCCTCACCTCGTCACACTGCTGCTGTCTCTATACCCCTTCCACGGCCACCTTTTGCTGATAACTAGTTCTAGGATTCATGGGGTAAAAAATTTCCTGACAAATCATCCCTTTCCCGACTATACGGCTATACGTATTCTCCACGTGCACCTTACTTTTGGCTCATCCCCATCTCGGTTAACGCGTCCGACAAGCACTCGCGAAATCTTTGGAAAAAGTTTACCCTCAAACTTTTCCCAGCTCCAGCTCCCCTTCTTCCACCGCCATTTTGCGGATTATTGTGATCTTTTTTTTTTCTTCGATATTCTCCTCCGACCTGGGACTTCATTTCAAGACGATGGGTCGCCGTGGAATTAGGATGATTCAGAATGAATTAGGTAGGAGCGAGATACGGCAGATATTAATTGGGGGATGATTTTCGATCGAGCTTGGATTACAATCTGCAGGGTACGAAGGGGGGTTGTAGGTCGTCGTAGACCTGTGGTCGTGCGGCCATTGGGAATCTAGGCTTGAGGTCGTCCCAGAGAAAGGTGGTCCGTAACGATTATTGGTCAGGACGACAGAGAAGCCAATTTAGCACAGTAAACGAGGAAACACATGGCGTTCGATCGTTACGATTCTCTAGAGGCAAGTAGTCATCCACTACCAGGTAACTGCCAGAGGGTTGAGTAGCAACGTAGGCAGTAATCGAAAAGTACAGGAAATCTGGCAACGGGTCCTGGACTAGGCTGGACAGATTCTTTCTGGCCTGAGAGACCTTGTAAAACACATAGATAGCGCGGCGACTGGTAATCGCACCAGTCACTGGGTGCGCTGGAACCCTGAGTATGGTGCGTGACGATCATCGCCGGTGACGCAACGCACTGGAACACGTGCAGAGGGTAGCGATTGTCCGGCACCGTAGTCATGGTTCTGGTGCAGTGGGTATGGATGGCGTATGGATCGTCGGTCAATTCGATGACTCCTACCAAGGACAAGGGTGGTAGTCATTCTAGGGTAGTCATTCTAGGGTAGTCATGTAGAAATGGAATTGCTGTCCCTTCGTGATCCTTTCAAGGTCGACGTCTGGAGCTTATGGGTCTGCCGTGACTTTTATGAGTTTGCCTATATGGATGGTATTGCTCTCTTTTATTTTTTTTTTATTTTCTCTCTCT
Organism: Syrista parreyssii; assembly: GCA_030142615.1. Lineage (NCBI taxonomy): Eukaryota > Metazoa > Arthropoda > Insecta > Hymenoptera > Cephidae > Syrista > Syrista parreyssii. Next base: position 491,621 of record JARQTG010000210.1, read on the forward strand.
CTCTCTCTCTCTCTCTCTCGCTTACACTTACTCATACTCACTCACTCACGGACGGACTAACGGTTTTTACCAAGTGCAAAAGCACACAGCCTAGCTGAATAGGGATGGCTGAGAGTGACTCGGGTAACTGAGTGGCGGCTTGCTCTTTCTCAGCCCTTAGCGAGTTTCTGGTGGGGTTGCGAGGGGAAGCGAGAAAAAGAGGGGTAGGGCGTGCGATGTCAAGTGAGTGACACAGACTAGAGAGAGAGAGATAAGGAGTGTGGGAGACAAATTTTACCTACCCTCGTGCGTTACTTATGTGCTCGGCTCTTCTCCACCTCTGACCTTTTTTTTTTTTTTCTTCAATGCACCTTTTCCTTCTTTTTCTTGTTTCTGTATCTTGTTATTTTCTCTCTCTCTCTCTCTCACTCTCGCTATGCTCTCGAACTTTCATGTTCCTTCGTAGCTGCGCCTTCTCCTCGTTGAACGCCCGTGGATCTTTTCAAACGGGCTTTTCAGCGCGCACAAAAGCTCGAGATGAGCAGATATCCCTTAGCAATTGCAGGCCTTCGTCCCTTTGCGTTTCGCTCGGTCCAGTCTCTTTCTGCTAGAATTCACGCTGTAATCTGACCGCCGGGTTTGAATACGAAGGTCGCTAATTCGCGTTAATCTAATTTGCCGTCGGGACAATAGCGATGGTACCGAACGCTTATAAAGCGCGACCAAGAGACACGTGACTTATTTTTTTTTGTACAATACACGTTTTCTTTACAATAACTTGCTCGGTACATCCCTGATGCTCGGTAAACGAAAAATTTCGATAAATTTCTTGTGTGCGATCGAGATTCGAAAATTCGACGGGAACGTTATATGATATTTTGTAAATATTTTTTTTTTTTTCAATTACATAAAATTTAATCCCGATTCCATTTACCTCCTTTTCTTTTTCGAGTATCCAACCACTTAAGCAGAATTGCCATTTTACAAGTACTCGAAGGTAATTCTACTCGACATTACCAGGCTTAATTGAAACGAACTGCGTCCGTAAGACGTTGCTCTGCGGTGACGTCGTTCTTGCGTCGACGGCGTCCCTCGCTCTTGCTACTCGTTCGTGAAGCCTGGTCCAGGCTGCCTCGTAATGCAGACTAGGAGAGCACAATCCATTTGCCGGGAAATGCAATAATTGCAAATTGTAATGGGACGGCACTCTGTTGCCGTGCGCCATTAATGCCCCTCTTCTCCACCCACTTCCGCCTCCTCGCCAACCCGTCGACTAGATACGTTTACCCACCCCTTCTACAAAACATCCGATATACGTTCGTCGGTGCACTCGGCGTACCTGAAAATACAAATCAGCCAGTAGTAGTAGTAGTAGTAGTAGGTACCTGTCGACCATGGTCAGACCAACGTTCACCCTGGTCTGTCTACGTACGCATAAGTGGCGACGTCCCACGATCTCTCGAAACCCGGCGAGCGCAATTTGCAGACAAAGGATTTTGCCCTGCAGCAATACCGACTGGTCCACTGTCTCGCGTTACAATCTCGACTATCCTGCAGAAGATTTTTTTTATCTCTTACTTTTCTTGAGCGACTTTCCCGCACAGCACAGCACCGCGTGGACCGCTCAGCCCTTACTGCCAATAGTGACTAGGGGTTGAACGGGCGATAGCCGCGCAGGGGGTTGCGAAACGAAATCAAACGACGTGGTCTCCCTAGTGCAATAAAAAGAAATATATCAAAATTGTCTGGTTACAATTTCGTACATTTTTTTTTTTGGACGGATGCTGCGTCCCACTTGGTCCGCGTTCGATCCAGTCTTGTCATTTAGTCTCTAGCGATTATTCGGTCGTGCATTTCCGGGGGGCGGGGGTCGTCCTTTCCTGTCCTTATCGTATAAAACGGGCGCGCTGCCACGTGGCGCAAGAATCTATTAGGGGATCCTAGACGCAGCAAACCCGAGCGCACTCGGTACGGGGTTGTAAGTCGCGACGATTCGAGTCGACGCCGCGGCAGCTGATCAAACATAAATATCGTTAGACGTCTCGTAAGATGCATTAATGTATTTGTATTGGCTCGAGCCACGGCAGACACGACGCCTCCGTTATACCGCTGTTTCGCATGTCTTACCTACACAGGACGTTAACTACTTGCAGCCAGCAAGACGATCCCGACCCGACTGCATACAAAAGGAATCCTTAATACACGTGAAGCCATCTAGACTAAATCATCTCCTACCCCGTTCCGCGTACCCTGGTGCCTGTTACTCATTTTTATTATTATCCCCGACCTCCCCCCTCCTCACCCTTAAACTAATCCACAGACCCATAATTAGAAGCCGTAATTACAGTCTCGAACGAATCTCGTAATTTCTTGCGCTTTATCCAGGCACGATCAGGCATGGGCGTCCTCTAGAATCTTCTAGAACGGTGCCATCGGCGTAGGTTGGGCCGGGGGGCGAAGGAGGAGGGGTACCTACGTACGCCAACACGATCCTCTGCTATGCATGTATACAGGTCTAATGCACGTACACAGACGTGTCTTATAGGCAGCGAGGGTGGTTAAGTTGCTAGGGGTGGGTGGGGGTGAGGTTGGCTACGTAAACATGGACGATGTATAGTGAAGGAGCGGTGAGATTTAGGGGTTGCTTGTGGATTGTTAGGAATATGGTTGGGGGGTTGTTACTGGGATAGGCTTGGGTTGACGTTGGTCGCGGACCCTTTGGCCGGAGGTCTAAGTGACATTTATGAGAACGTATTAGTGCTTGCGTAATTATAAGACACCCGTGTAGCGTTACTGTGACGTCTTATAGTTTGCGCCTTCTCGCTCTCACGGGTTCTTCTCTCTTCAGCTGAGCCACTGAGATTGCTAACGTCGCCCGGCACCGCGACTCTATGATGAGTTGGTCTCACGGGTGTTTAGGTCGATCCGTTCAGTTTACAACGGTCTTTACCAAAGATTCATCCCCTCTTGGCTTCGTCGCCGCGTGTACGTTGTTACGTCTATCCTTTGTCACCCTTGGCACCCATTGCGGCACGTTAAAGGCATTAATTAATCCACCTCGGAGGAGCCGTTATTCGCCTGCTCTCGCAATCTGCCTCTTGGAGTCGTAGGGCAAGATATGTTTGGTACTTTGCATCTATGACGGTACGAGACTTAGGTTTCTTGATATACTTTTTTTTTTCATACCAAAGTCATCGTCTCTTTATCTTTAAGATAATCACTGACGCGCTAATGATCGTTTTTTCTTTCTTGGTTTTGTTACAGGTGAGTCAAAGAGACGCATTAGACTTTTCTACGGATTGGCTGACTCTGCGTGTGCCTTGCGTATCTGCAGCTACTTGCGTGAGTGCTCGAAAGGGGTTGAAAGGTTTACTCCCGTTCAACCCCTCGTATATCTGCTCCTTTTAGACTTCGCGGAATACGGTAATATTTTTCTTTTAAAATCCTCGCGCACTTTCCTGCCAGATATGTCTGGGTTAATCGGGCGGAGAAGAGCGATTCTCGCGTATATCCAAGGGTTCGATTTCGCGTTTTGTCTCGACGCTCCTCGGGGTCCCGTCTGTTACATCCCTTGTAGTACGGGGGTGGCCGACGCTGAGAATTCTCATTGGGACTTGGAGTCTCGGTGGCAACCCTTGCCGGGGTAACCGAGAGATACTTGGGATGGGTCTGAAGGGTGCGGATGAGCCTGGGGTGGGGATTGGGGGTGAGTCGAGGGGAAAAAAAAAAAGTAGGAAATTGTACGGGAGGCAAGCTGATACACGGAATGGACGCACGCTCGATGGCGGCATTCGTATGGATGGTAGGGGTAAGAGACAGGCGGACCTTCAAGAAACGAAGGGGTTGGCTTTGGGTTGGGGTTGGGTTAGAGGTTGGAGGAGCAATAAGGAATTATTGCGGTACGATCGACAAACGGCGACTACGTGGCTGCACTACGGGAGAAGACTCGTATCCTCTTCTTTCTGCTATTTTCATCCCCCTGGAACCGAGTCGAGAAGGGTGTGCGCCGGCACACCCTTTCTCGTTCTCTATCTCTCTTTCTCGCATACCCACGCATTACTGTACCTCCGTATCTTTTATATCCTTCGCTCTCTCGCGTACTTTACTCCCCGGACTACTACTAACGCGCTCACGAATCCTTTCAGACTCGTCAATATGTAACGTACGTAAGACCATCTCTGGAGCCTCGGCCACTAACGCGGAATCGAAGATTTTTCCAATTTTCCAATATATTTTCGCGAATGACGCAATGCACTTATTCGTGCTCTTTGTTTTTTTTTTTAATTTTTTTTTTAATACTTGTAAAATATTTCCAATCTCACGGTAACACTCGTAATCGTTCGCTCTGGCGTTTGCGTGTATATAATTTGTACATTGTCATCCTTCAATCCTGTACGGCACTGTGGGTCGAAATAGATTTCGTAAAACAAAAAAAAAAAAAAAACGTGATAATTGATAAAGAAATGTATAATATCGGGTTCGCGGTTGCGACTGTGGTTTTGCCGCTTGGTCGAGACGGCATGAAAATTGAAGAGTGCGTAATTCGACGGGGTTGGTAATATATATATATATATATATTTCTTAGGACTCACTCGGGGAAATTTATGGGTCGCGGGACTGCCGAGGTTTTCATCTTTCCTACCGAGCGAAATGAAGTTTCGTCGTGGATATATGGCGCGTATGATTTATCAATTCGTAAAGCTATCTCCCCTTAGTGTGACTCATATTTCCGTTGAGCTCCAATCCTCTCCCCCCCCCTCTCTCTCTCTCTCTCTCTCTCTCACCCCTTCCGACAGCCCCCTCTAACACCCACCATACCTCACTCCTGTCAACCTCCAACAGTCCCTTTCATTACGAATGTAAAAAACAGAATTGTCGAGGACGGACCGGCTGCTCGATCGCATCGGTGCATCACAACCCCCGCGTCATCATCCCCCTCGATTCACACTTTCGCCCACTTAGTATCGTAGCTGTAACTACCTACCTCCGTACGCACTGCATCATTGCTTGGGGTAGCTCAGGCAGCTTTTTTTTTTATTTGCAACCCGACCGATAACTTTCAAATGAGAACACATCGCCGTACACCCCGGTTTACGTGACACGTTAAGGGGATGATGGGTTTTTTTTAACTATAATATTTTCACCCTCACCTTTATTATCCTCCGACGAATTTCAGATTTGTCCGGTCGCCGTCACGACCGTAACTCTCGTATCGGCGCGTTTGCCGGTTTAAAGAATTTTCGAGAAAAACTACCCTTAATCCTCCCACCACGGCATACAGTCCGGGTGTGAAGAGTTGACAATTTGAAAATCGACCTTGCATATCGAAGGGGATGAAATGAACGACTGGTATTAGCATAACAGTCGAGACCAGGGGTAGTCCCGACCACCAGGGGTAGTCTCGACAATACCATCACGTAGCTCACCTAAGTCCATTCCGGGATAAGAACCGAGGTTTCAGGGTACCAGGGTATCCACGTACGTCACTGAAGTCACCTAAGAGTACCGGGTATACCTGAGGGCAGGGGTAGTAATCGTCACATCTCAAGTAGCTCCGGTAGTACGGCAATGGCCTCCTATCGGTGCTAGGGATGCTGCTGACGTTGCGCAAGGTGCCAGGTCGGGACTCCTTACCATTACACCCTCGACGAGGTCCCCGTTGACGGGGTGGTGTGTGCGCCGGTCAGGCGTGGCCGGCATACTAAGTCCGCAAGGTATATTCTGGTCATGTAGACCTCGGGGTGCTGGCGTGTCGACGGAGGGAGGGGGCTATTAATTGGCTTACGAGGCGACACTCATTAGCACTTTGAGAGAGCGAGGAAGAGAGAGAGAGAGAGAGAGAGAGAGAGGAACAGAATGACAGACAGAGTGCGCGAGAGAGCTTTCACTTCGGATTTCGAGGATCGGTTTTCTGCTGACTCTGTACCTGATCTATCCAGATGAAAGCATCCCCACCTCAGTACCAGGACCACCAGCTTCCCTTTCCCTACAAAGTCCGATGCTGGTGCCAGACACGTGCGCAACCCTTTTCATTACCCATTAATCCACCTATGAGATATTGCACGGTGGGTTATCCGCGTTCTGTATATCACGTGTACGGGTGCCTACACACCGAATCCCAAGTGCGTCGAGATACAAATTTCATCGAAGAGCCAATTCGATCGGTTAATTATCCAAGCATCTAGTGCAACCCCTACCTTACTTCGATATATCTATATTGTCGACGATGTGGATGCTTTTAGGCAATCATATATACACACATACCGTATACCGTTTTGAACTTTGAACCCTGGACGATTTTCCAATGGTTTCCGCTTATCGTCTCGGCGTTTCCGTATAGCGCTGGGATCCGACGGATTCACATAGTTGTGGCTTCCCGATGTACCATGGTAGATCCAATTTGATCGGAAGACCACAGCATATCCTGTGACCTTGCAGGGGCTCATTGGTCCACAATGGTAGATACGGATGTACAGCGGATCGAAAGGGTTGAGGTACTGCGGCCTCTGAGTAATACTCAGGAACGTTGCAGAGGGATAGGAGAGGATCTAGGTATACTTTCTCACTCTCTCTTTCACTCTCAGTTGCCAACCTCCCGCAGACAATGTTGCTCGATAAGGCATTGTTCCACCTCAGTCTCCATCTATATAAGCTTCGCCCAGCCATATTACTATCTCCATACCTCTCTGCTCTCTCTGTCTCTTTCCTCTATTCTCTAGTATCATCTCTTTGTATCATCTCCCTCCCTCCCTTACAACTCCTCTCGTTCATCTTTACTTCCCTCTCTCTCTGTCCCCCTCTTCTCCTCTCACCGTGGCCAACTATTTTCTCCCGTACTGTATTCCAGCGACTTCGCATGCTGCTAGATCAGCATTGTCCTGCCATTTGTCTAAATTACATTTATTATGCTGTTGCACAATGGCAAATTGTAACGCGAGCACCGGTGATACGTCAGGTTCCCCGTGCAGCACCAGTTCAGGTAGCCGTTTGATACGTACCTGGAAAACTGGGGTAGCCCATCGAATTGCGTGTTCCCTTTGGGATTGTCATACGAGGAGGATCCGATAAAAGTGAAATCGCCCGGAGATGAAAAGCGGGTATCGCTGGTGGTATCGATTCGACGGACGTCGCGACGCTGTCCTCTGGCTCCATAGATACGCATCTTCGGCTCTTGCTTCTATGGCTTATTGATACTGCCGATGTCTGTGCTATTGTTTATTCGGCTTTTCATCTTGGAGATTAGAAGATCGCGCAGATTAACGCTGGACAGCCGGATGTTCTGTTGGCTCCGTTCGATGGACCAGTCTCAATCTTTGCTAATCGGTTTGCTATGCATCGTGTGACTGATCCGTCAGTAGCCGTGACTACTGGGTCATTTTAATCATTTTGCCAGTCGACTCTAGTTTCGTGATCTTTGCCGACGTACTTCAAATGCGACGCTAGGCGTCGCGATGCCGTATTTTTTTTTTCAATCATCTGTTACTCATTTTCAAGGTGAAAGCAATTATTAGGGAGATTCGAAAATTGCGATTTTTATGTCTCATCGTCTTAGGCTCGTAGTAGGCTGATTTGATCCTGATCGAGAGTCCCGGGTTATAAAAATGGATCAATCCTATTTAAGAAATTCATCCGTCGTTCCCGTGGGATATTCCGATAGTTTTCAATAGAGCGACGATCGGACTGTCATTGCCAAAGTGCATCGGGTCGACGACGAATGCAGGCATTAAGTGCAGTCGAAGTATGCAGGCCGAAGTTCTGCATCTGACGTAGAGCTTGGACGTAACGAAGCCATTCTCTAGTCCGTGTTCTTACAGCATCCCACGCTGAGATGAAGTCGATGCAGAGGGTACAGCTAGGTACGGTTAGGGTCTTTCCAGAGGCCTGTGTGCGACGGATTTCTCCGCTGACAGGAACACGAGACAGACGTAAGGAAAAGCCGAGGCGAGGTTGAGTGGCGGCCTCGACGGTGCTGCTGCTGCTGCACAAGGAAGACGTTTAGGTGGATGAGGATGAGAATCAAGGATGGGTACGGCGGAACCTAGACGAAGGGAAGGAAAAGAGTCGAACGTGGCTTGGAAGGAGTTTGGTACTCGTGCTAGATTGGATGAGACGGTAGCTAAGAGAGCCGAAGCTCCATGCTGGATGCTGAGGCCGGGAGATGAAGAGCAGGAAAAGAGGGCAGACAAGGCAACCCAGAGATATCCAGTCTCAGGAACCAACGGAGCGCATCGTATTAACTGCTCTTTTGCTGGGCTCCAGGATCACGACGTCCCTCTCTACCTCCTTCTCTCTCTCTCTCTCTCTCTCTCATGTCTCTCGGCTGACTATAGCCTACTCGCCGCAGCTCTCCATAATGTCAAAG
>JARQTG010000210.1:500061-664661 GCA_030142615.1 Syrista parreyssii
TGTTAACACTGATATATATATATATATATATATATATATATATATATATATATATATATATACACACATGCGCGCAATATCTGAAAAATCGATCCGACACTTTCACGCAGTTTAATTCGTTAAAGTAAGTCATTGAAGGTGTACGCATTATAATGAAGAACCTACGATAATTCTGTAAAGGATATTACACGAAGTCGTCCCAGTAAAACCGGTTGTGACGAGATCGAGAGATCGTACTAAAAAATCATTAAATGAAAAAATCGTGCTAACCCTGACCAAAATCGGTACCCGTTTCGGTTCGCTACGTCTCAAATCGGTTGAGCTCGGCTCGTGTTTTATGCGGCCTGATGAACCACGCGGGCCGCAGCTACGGGGGCTTCGCTGAAACCGATTATCTTTCTTGATCGTTTACGTATAGTAGCCGCCAAATTTATTTACTATACGCACTGAGAATCAAAATCGTCCTATACAGGCGTGCGGTCATTGGCAAGTTGCTGAATGAAATTTTAGGACACATTATGGTTACGGCAAGAGCATTGGATAACTGCCTTCAAACGCGTATATACACGTGTGTGATACGCCATTATTATTCGACGTGATAATTAATTCAAATGGACCAATTAACAGGATGCGTGATGTAGTGACGACTTGGAGTCGAGAGGTCATGGACAGATGAAAATAAATTAATGATATATTGTCAAATGGTTATAAAGACCGATGAAAATTTTGATTTTACGTCACTTTGGATTACGTAATGGCTTCTGTGAATATTTTGCGAAATATTGGTTTGAAATTAAATAACGATTTCAGGGGGAGGGGAAGAGAGGAGGGGGGGAGTTATTTCACCCATACCCAATTATAAGAGCGACTGTGATTGGTCATGACGTAATTCTAGACTCTGTATAGGGACAATGTGGAAGGAATGATAGATTATAAAAATTGTTAAATGTTTTTATTCACTGGTGGAAATTTTGATAACGTAGAAACGTATCGATTGATTAATGGCTGATCGATCGCACTGGGTCAGCAATGTGGTGACTGGATAAAAGTCACTGAATAGATGGGAACACTGGAAAAAATAGAGGAATGAACTTATATGAGTATAAATAAAAAAGATTTTAGTTAACAATGAATTTTTTTTTTTATTTATTTACATGAAAATAACGAATAAGCGTGCATCGGTTGTGTGAACGATTTAGAAATTTTTATCGACTTTTCTATTCTTGATAGACACGTGCACTAGTGTCTTTTGTACTGTACTGTGAAATTTGATCTTTATCATTTTAAAAATCAATAAATTCCTCTGCATTGTTTCCAAGTTCGTACCATTGTCGCAATGGTACCGTTATAATTTGTTTGTATTTCTTTTACGATAAACTTTATTTTATAGGAGATAGCAGACTACGTATAAACAGCAATTAATAATCATATCAATCCTCGTTACACCAACATGATTACATTGGCCTACTTGATACTCGGTTTAAAAAAAATTCAATTTTGAAAAAAAAATTCGCCAAAAATTATAAGTATTGTGAAGAGAGAAAACGGAAAAGAGGTTAATAAAGAGTTCAGAAAGACCCAAGGAAGAGGTCTGAGATTCCGTAATTTAGCCGTATAAGTGTTTGAGTAAAATTTGCGATGGATATTTGGCAAAAAGGGCCCAAGGGTCCGTAGGTCCGTTCGTCCATCGTTCCTCGTCCATCCATCCGAAAGTTCGTCCATTCGTCTGTCCGTCCGTATACGTACACGGGGTGGCTGACCTATGGAAGGGTCGTTGCACCCGGGCCCGCTTTCATCCCACCTCTACTGGTCAGCAAACGAACCTAACCTCACTCTCCGAAAGCATGCCTACTATACTCGTGAGCTACTCAACCCCCGAATATACCCGGAGAGAAATTATAGTTATTTACCAGAGCCTTGCGGATAGTCGTTTATTTCGCGGTTGTTGTTTCTCGGTTATGCGTATATAAACGAGGCATGAATATTCCTGCTGAAGAATTTTCGTCCGGAGTGTACTGGTATAGGAATGGAAAAGAATTTGAGAAGGCCCAGTAAACGTATGGAAGTAGATGGGAGGGCAAGGATAGTGCAGGGAAAAATGTACCAAGCGATAAAAATCGCTGAATTAATCTCACAGCAAAGTCGCAATACTCGAGAGACAGAATGTACGAATTGTTATTTTCGCCGCAAGGCCCACATACATATAACGCAAGGCCTGAACCTCGCCGAGTTTGAATTACGAAAATATTATACAGTCACACTGTACTCTGTACTTGATTTTGAATTTCCCGCGTCGCTAGTCACTGCCGTCTGTATACTACGTGCCTGGATGCTTTATTACGAAAGTAGATCTGGTCCCGAAATCTCACGATACGCCGACTGGGACTCATCGCGGAAATGAAACGGCACCGCGGTCACTCACGGTGGAGAATGCAAGGGCCTAGCGAACAGGAGGGGAGGGAAAAGAAAGAGAGAGACGAGCAGTGAAGGCACGTGAAGAAGCATGGGTAGGAAAAGGAGGTGAGACAACGGCGATGGAAGCGCAAGAAAGAAAAAAGGAGCGCAGAAGGAGGTGGAAGAAAAAGGGGGAAAAGTACTCAGGAGCACGAACGCGATACGTTAACTCTAAAGAATCATGATTACAGTCCTGTCATATTTTATTGCGCCTTTGCTGCTTGCGAACCCTTCCCTTTGCCATTGTTATACCCAGAGAGGACGAGCCACCCCTCTTGACATATTCTTCAACCACTACCTTAATCATCGACAGGACTTCCGTTTTTTCTTCTTTGGAATAAATATGGATATTATTATATAATAAGTACAGTAAGCAGAGTTCGTTATATACATAGGTATACACGTGAAAAAGTGACAGGATAATGGCGGACACGAAGGGACTCATAAGGGCCGAAGTAGACGCTTGGGATGAAAAAGGGTCCTTTGATCATGTAGATTGTATTACAAAAGTCTTGATATGGATCCGTATACTGATATCGTGGAGATAGAGGATATTAGCGGAACAATGGGAAGACTATCGATTGTACAAATATTATCCGGTTTCAGGGTTACGATAAAATATATGACCAGTGCTGCACTCTGGAATATAAAATCGACACGGAACGAAGACACGCCTGGGTAAATGAAAGAAAAGCGTTTTCTTCACTGTTTACTAGGCGTTAAGAGGATTGAACGAGGATTGATTCTATTATGTTCCAAGGCGAGGGCGTTATTGTAAATGAAAAGAAAACCAACTTGCTTCATTGTTTACGCACTTTATTTCAATCGACATTTCCATCGAAGAAAACATCCTGGAGCTTTATCGACTATGTACACTGCGGCTCAAAAATTTATGATAAGGTTCAACCCTCTGTCTGAATATAGCTGTATATCAATTTTAGAAGAATTTCATCTCGATTCCGAAACTATCAACAGTCACGTATGAATTTCGAATTGAAGTGAATAAATATGATTTTGAAAATTTCAGTGTCAAATACGTCAGTATCAAAAGCATAAAGGTTTCGTAAGCACAGCAGGTGTATTAAGATTTCAAGTTATTACTGTATGAAGGTAGAAAGTGTAGCAGGTACTGTAATAATAGCTAGAAGGTAAAAGGGCCAAGATAATCACGACAGGTAGTAGGGATACGTAGGTTGTCCTCGTCTGTCAGAGTGAGAAGATACGAGAGTGGAATTCATAAAGTATAGGACTTTGTCATAATTCGTGTAACTCAAGGTTATACGTGTGAAACGAGATTTTCCATCATATGACGGCAGGGCATCCACGTTATATCTACGTTGCAGGTATGGCGCGTCGAGAAGGGAAATTCCAAAAGGGGGTAGCCACGCGCAAAATATTTCAAGGGAACCAAGACTACCTTCGTATTCAACGGTTGCTCTTTTTCACTCTTTCATGTTTGCTTCATTGTCTCCCTCCTTCTCTTTCTTATCCATACGAGCAAACGGGATAGGTAAAAATGTAGCGTAGCACCTCGTCTGACAAAATGTGATGGACCAAATAATTTATCAGATCCATAGGAAAAAGAAAAAATACATATTCGCTCTCGCGGAGTTCCTCACGCTTTCGGTGACTTCCGTGATGTCCCACTTTTAATTTGCACCACTTCCTCCAACGCTTTCTAGCCGGTTTTAACCTGGGCGCTATAGTGTATAGCTCTGCGCTCCGACGAGGTGGAAGTCGCGAACCGGAATGTGATTTCGTTCTGCGAATAAAATTTCCACCTTGGCAAAGAGGAACTGTAGAGATGTCTTTATTTTTTCTGTCGTTTTGTCGAAAGAAACCCGGTCGTTGCTTTTATTTGATTTTTTTTTTTACTTTCTTGGTCTATATGGTTTCTAGTAATAAGCGTATATGCATATAAAATGTTTGTTCTGCTCTCTTATTGATTTTACGCGTGAATGATTTTTAGTGTAAACGCGTCCGGTGATTTTAGTGTTTCTTTTATAATTAATTAAAAATGTCGTAGATACTAATAAAAAAAAAAAAAAATTCAATCGCACGCATATATTAGCAAAAACAAAAGAATATGACGTACACTATACTATTTTGAATACTCCAATACCTCGTATAAAACATATTTCGAAAATAAAGTCAGTATACCATTTGACCATTACTTGTCAATGTCAATGAATAATATTTCCCCCTAGAATAAATTCCCACAGAGTTTTTCCATGGTCGTTACAACAGCAACAAAAGAGGAAGTAAAATAAAGTAGAAGAGAAAAAATGATAAGTCTAGGAGCATTCCTTCCGCAGCGCCGTTGCATAATGTATAATGTCTTCGAGAAAAAAGAAAGAAAAAAGACGGAAAAGATCATTCATCAAATCTACTCTTTAAGTCACTCAGCAGTTGACATAGCTACTCGCAATGAAGGTAAATCGCATAAAATAACCAAGAGAATAAGAATGTAATGAAAGAGATGAAACGAGGAAATAAACTAAGTTTCAAAAAAAAAAAAAAAACATTCGCAAGAGTGAAACGACATGGAATATCTTATTTCCTGAACTACGCCATATACGCGGTGACAGTGAACTAAAGTGATATCAAGTTAAGGTGCGTCCTGGTGAGCTTTTGAAGTTGGCCCCTGTTCTCGTAGAGACGTTTAAATTATTGATGGCCGCTAGAGGGCTAAGAGGATGAGCGCGAAGAAGCAGAGGAAGACGATGACTGCAGTTTTGACGTGGTATAACGTATACCGGTTATACCAGTAGCAAGTATACATATATATCTAGTAGCACCACTATAGCATAGGACACTGGACGAGGAAGGAGCCCGAAGACGTAGGAGAGGTATAGTCTCATGTAATATTTATTGTAGCCAGCTCGAAGAACAGTGGCCTGTGTAGACGCGATCCGCCATGGCGAATTCGTTTGACCCCATAAGACAAGCCGAAATAAATCTAGTCAGGGGTATCGGGACTTGCTCATATGGTGGGCTAACATGGAACTAGCCTCGACGACGTAACGGAACTTCAGCCCGACGCGTGTGTAAATATATATATATATATTCAGAAACTCGTAATCAGAAGCAACTCACAGTCCCCGATGAGTTGTGTTTTAACTCGAGAAAAGAAAAGAAAGAGAAATAAGGTTACGTCGTCCATATGGACTATGGATGTCGTGGATTATGTATGGCATCGAGGTCGTTTTATCGTTTGACAAAGACACCACTCGCATTGACGATGTAAGGTAAGATTAGGAGCATGGCTGTTCGGTACTTCATTTAGAAGCCTCTTCGCAATCTCGTTAATGGTTCGTTTAGCACTGCTTAATTGTTCTGTTTATGAGTAAATTAAATTCTCGATTAATTAACGAATACCCGTTATGTTCACACGATTTTAGGAATTTCTCTTCGTGCTATTGCGCAGTTAGACGTATTAGACATGTAAGCATTGACTATGTTTATGCTACTTTTTTCATGTAATAAATGTAGAAGATGTAGATTGGTGACGTAAGCATTATTTTATTGTATTTCCGTTTCGAGACGCTTAACGCTATTTTAATAAGGGTAGGAGGCGTCCTATCGTTTTTCGTACTCTTTGTTTCGTTAGAATGTAAAGTAGTCATTTGAATATGCCTCGTGACAGAAGGTTACGTCGTTAGACGCTACTACAGACGGTAGGCACCATTAGCTATAGAACGCGAAAGTCACTTCCCTTTCGTTAGAAACGCGTTAGACGAGCCACGCATCGGCCTTGGCCTGAATAACGTGAATCGCACGTTCATTCACATAAAGTCCCACGTGTGCATATCCGTATGTAGATATATATATATATATACTGCAGCCGTTTGCATTTATCAGGAATTCCAATGTACGTAGGGATTATATAACTATACGTTACGCAAAGCATATATGCTTATATATAGCATACATGCATAAATGTTATCGGCATTATATCCTACAAGATTTCTATCGAATGACTAATAAAAAAAATCTGAAAAATTCTCAACGAATATTATAGCGTAAATGACTTTTTTTTTATAAAAAATAAAACTGCCATTTTACTGATCATATTTATTTTCAAATATCTATCTCGTGAAATGATGTAAAAACATTCTACACGTGGTTGATTACCGCGATTGACCGTTATGTCCGTGTTACACGTAGGCGATTTTTATGTTTTGCACTAATGGAGCCATGGAAAAAAACCATATTACGATAATCGACAGCACCGTATAAAATCATTGCTCCGACGAATATTCCGAACGTTTCTTCCTGCTCTCGATGAATATTAATGTGCATACCTTCTCGCCTTGTTTTCCTATTAAGTATTCCCTATCCCAATACAAAGCGAGCAACGGTAATAGTGACCAATCATAACGCATGGTTAGTAACTAACAATACGTTAGAAGGTTCGAGATGGCTCCGACTTAAAATATCATTAGATTAATCTGTATAGCAGATGCACGTGTTTATGTTGTTAAAAGTTTAGTCATTAGAGACTACATCACGTGGGGTGTCTGGCTAATGCGTATCGTGGAGACTATCCAGTCACAGTCAGACAAACATAATTTGTTTTGTCGAAACCCGTTAGAAATAGTTACATGAGTCAGGCTTGACCTTGGCCGTTGACTGTCTAGCTCGCTGTCTAGTCTGGTGGATATAGTCGCAACATGATATCTGGTTTCATCAACGTGTAGTAGATCCGGAGTATAGTCAGTGACTGTGATGGTAGTAACGACGGTGGGGACTAGTTCAGGGTTATGGGACATGGCAATGGGGATCATGATTAGAATGAGCGCCACGATGCACGTAGTAGAAATTGTATAGAATGCATGGAACGTGATTGGGATTTATTTATAGAAACTTGTATATATTCAACAATTTTGAAAAAAAAAAAAAAAAAAAAAAAAATGTATTATCCCAGAGGTACACTAGGTGTATACTGTATACGTGAGTATGCAGTAAAGATGTATACGAGGTTTCGAAAGGTGTAAAAGGGAGAAAATTGTAAATCGAAAGATAGGGAAGAACAGTAAAATATAAAATATACATAAGATTTAGTGTAGGGATGCAAAAGGACGAGAGAGAATGTCAAAAAAAAAAAATTCAGCATCAAAAGCTTTTTTTATAGATTATCCATTGTTCTTTATTGCGATTCTCTTTTCTTTGCTATACGGTTTTTGTTCTTTGGTTTAACCAACGGTTTCTTTGTATTTACTCAAAAAATCTTTCTTCATTTTCGGAAGGCACGACTTGTAACGTGTGTGCGTATGTAAAGGGATTTATGACAAAAAGTCGTAAGATGGTTTCGAGCGTAATGGCGGTAACGGTAGCGTTGATAAGACAGCAGAGAGATAAAAAGATACTAAAAGCTTTTTGAAGAGTCATATGTACGTTCTAAGAACGAGTCTATACGGTAGTCTAGCTATCGTTATAGATACCGCTAGCTGAGAAACCATCAAGGTCCTTTTACGGACTCAAGGATGCGTGTTAATCGGCCAAAAGGAATTGCATTAGCCACGTAGATTGAAATTCCTGATTGTTGGGACTTTGCTGTGAGGAAAGAAAGATAATACGGTTACTTGCGCGAGAACTTGCATAAATTTATATAATTTCCTTTTTTTTTTCTTTTGCTACTGTATATTTTAATTTTATTTTTTACTTATCACGATTTTTTTTATCTCTTTTCCATTTACAAAATCCACTATGGTGCCATCCTCGTCCCGCCCCGACCGTTAAACTGGTTTTTCGTTTGTTCCTTAGGTAGCCAATAAAATAAAAAATTCTCAATAGACTCTTGTTATTGTCATTATGAGGAATGTGGGATTAATCGAGTAAGCTTATAAAACGCAGTATTTCTATAAATATGGTACTTTGAATATCCTTTCAATTTTAGAATCTCATTAGGAAAAACCAGTTTTCGTTATAAAGTCGCGCATCGATATTCATCTCCTTAGCAAAATTACGTATACGAGCGAAACTTAGTAATTTGTTTTAATACGGTAAAAATTGTAAATTTTCTAAAGAGAAAAGAGCAGAGATGATGCAATTGAAACGACTGGTCGATAATATTATTGACTAATCAAATATATGATATACAGCAAATAAGTACGTGGAATACTGGTATCTCTATGGGAGTCGAGTGAAATACTATTTTCGTACTGAACTATTAAACATTCACGTCACAGGTCGAGCAAGCCAGGCATTAAAGTTGTAACCGAATGTGCGTCGTTGAATTCAAATGGCGCGTATATATTGCCGATCGTGACTAACGGATAGAATCGCGCTACGACAAAGTCGTGAGCGTAATCGGCGTTGTTGCGACTCCGGACGAATTACGAGTTTAACGTGGAAAGTGTAAAATCGTATCGATAAACGCGTAGTTCAATTTCGAAAGCAATTAAGTGACTGCACGCGAAAGTGCATCTACACCGGTGCATAGTCGGATGCAACGATACGTACGGAACGAACGAAGACGCTTCTACCATATATAAACACCAAAACAATAATTGCAACGTTCAAATAACGTTATCGCAGTGGCAAAGATTTTCCCCATAGAAAATTTCAAAAATTCCAAAGCAGCCACTCAATCGTACCAAGCAAAACAATCGTCCAGGATATTTGTTTCGTCAAAGTGTTTCAGCGATCATGTCGAATATGAAAGTAAAGAATCGTCTTTGCACGCGGCTTTGTATTTCGATGCTAATGACAGCTTAGCGCTGAAAGGCCATAAAGACAGCAGCGAGTATGAGTAATGGGAAAGCGAGGAGTCATTTCAATTTCTCATTCCGACGATGCAGGAAGTGCATTGTCGAATCCGAATGCTCGATTCGATCCTGATGGCCGACAATAATTCTTCGAGTGGCACGAGAGCCTCTTTGAAGACGGGAAAGAGAGAGAGAGAGGAAGCGGAACGGTTTCTAGGTTGAGGATTTAAGGGATGGGAAAAAAAGAACACCGTAGAAAAACCTATTCGCGTGAATATAGCGGCGCCGATAAATATACCAGGAAATCGACGTTTTCACGATATCTTAGAGAAGCGTTTGGTTACCTTAGAAAGAAAGAAATGTAGGTCTGCGCACGGATGCACTTACGGATGCATTATGCACCTAAAGGTGCATCGATAAGAATACTCTGAAGGACCAACGTGTCCACGTGTCAATAGTCGAGGGTTTCACTGTGTATTTTATACAGTGTGTACCATTAGTGATAGAGATACATCACATGGATGCAATTTTATTTGTGCATAATGATTGGTGCAACGCGCAATGCTGACTCTGGCGTTAATGACGGAAGGAATTACTACAGAAAAAGTGCATCAGACCGAATAGTCCTCCCGCTTGTTTTATCAGTTACTCAGTCTGTCATAAAGGCAGTATTTACATATGCAATGTAAATACGAGGAAAGGGTGAAAGGGGAGACGGAGGGGGAGAGGAGTAACATCAAATACGATATTTATTTATAGTGTTTTATTGGACACGACGTTATCTCTCTGACTGCACATTGCAAGTTGCAACTGGCAACGTGCCATAGACGCTAGCACGTTGCACTTCTATTTAACTCATTCCGCTTCCCATTACGATTCGCACATTCCTCAATACTGCACTTTTACACGGACACTGGTCGCCTGCGAAATTTAGTAGGGTATACATTAATTAACCTCTCCGTAGAATATCAGCGAATTAATTATGAAAAAGAAAACTTTCAAAGTGTCTCGAAATGCATTTTATAGTCAGGGAACGGAAGAGCCGCGATTTATCATAATGAGTAAAAACAGAATATTTTTTCTCGCTCTTGCAAGCCGTAACATGCAAATCGGCCGAATTCACTTGACGGTGAGTGCACTTTGCGATGTTTATGATAGCGAACTGACCTTGGTCAATGTGCAACCCATTACAAAAGTGCATAGCATAGACGTATAGACTAACGCAATGGATGGGTGTATAGCGACAAGAGTGCGAGCAAGCCTCTGCTTATCGTCGTTTGCTTTCGGGCGCATTTCAATTGCAGATATCCTCAGGAGTCCGACTAAACAGTCTATTTGTTTAACCTCCAGGTTTCGTGCGTACGATGGAAACTTTTCCGATGCACATTTGCATGGCACCCGTCGCATAAACATCCTCGAACTAATCTTGCACGTCGTTCGCTGACGTATGTATACACATGCGTCCACACGTACCAGCCGAAAACTCGTGTGTGGTTCGGGCGAATTTTCACAGCGAGAATCGCTCTCGGTCAAAGAACTAGAACAGTTAACCGGATACGAGATACTGTGGCTCAAAGGTCTTCTCGTTTCGAGTTGACATATCACATTTAAATTTTTGGTATCGGAAAGTCAAGACGACAAAAAATACGAAGGGTAAAGAAAACATAAATAAAAGACATTTCGTAACCAAAGGAAATTCTAGAATGATTCGTCGCAGTGGAAACTCTGTAAATCAAAGAACTCAAACTCGGCGGTAGTTGCGCAACGTAATATACGAGCGTAACGCGTGAGAAACTTCTTTGAGAAAAATTGACTTTTCACCAAGGCCGATCATTTCGTGGCAATACGTACTACGGTACGATGCATAGAATGTGGATACACCTACCGACAGCTGCACCGTAAAAATACCCAAGCCGTATAAGACGTCGCTGAGTTAAATTATATACGAAAGCGTAAAACTACAAATATAAGCCGAGAGCAGTAAAGTTTCTCATTAACCATTCTCCTCGTAAAATCTTATGAAAATTAACTTCTGTCAAACGCTCGCAACTTTGTCAAAGCTCAAACGAACAGTATACGTGATACATACTGAAGTTACGATAAAATATTCAATAAGAAGATTTCATATAATACAACCATAACGTAACCTAACGTGTAAATTTAGGTTTACATAGTATCTATACGTTTACCAAGTCAACCACGTACTAATCTTCGACATTTTACTACTTACCATCTTAATTGACTTCGGTAAACAATCGTCTGGTGAAGTCGTCGTGCGTTTCAAGAGTGTTTATTTCAAGAAAAGTTATCAGCACTTTGATGGAAAGATAACGTGTATTTTCATCGTACCAAGACGTTTGTATGGTTTCGATGTCAAGCTAACCTAACCTAGACTGTAGACGTGCAATGGGATAGGTTTGAATGTAACATTATTACATGCTAGGTATCGTAAATGGCCCTGTTTGTTCATGAAACCGAGAATGGTAGCGTATTAACGTACTACAGTACAGGGAGATCTCGTTTCTAAGGCGTGGAATGGAATCGGGAACGCACGAGGCCGGCTAACGTAAATGCTGCAAGGTCTAAGGCAATTGCAGTTGGCGTCGTGGCCGGGTGCAATGGAAGTGGCCGACGAAAGGAAGGAGGCGTCGCAAGCGTCGGGCCAGCAGTGACGGCAGCATAGGGGCAATAGAGGGCAACGCACCCAGTCAGCCTTGGCATGAATTGAGTCTAGCAATGCGAAAGTGAGGTTAGCTGGCAGTGTCGGGAGTAGCTAGAGTTTTCATCGCGGTAGCTGCACTGGGCTATCTTGACGGGAGTAAATGCTTCATAGAAAAAGGCCATAAGTCACGGCGCGTGTAAGACGGAGGATAGGATAAATTTATAGGGACGAAATGGAGCGGGAAAAAAATATATAGAGAAACAGGGGGGGATGAAATATTTTGGAAAGTATGGACATAAATATTTATGCGTTACACTAAATACTGATAATAGGGAAATAATAATTTTTTTTTAATTTAGTTAAGTTTTATCGTGGCCATGCGTGCCTCTCATTGAAATTGGACGAATTTTCACGTAGTACGGAAGTATGGTTAAGGGTTTGTGTTTTTGGGTAAAGGTATATCATTGAGCAATCTTTTTTTCGTTCGCGTTCTCAAGAACGTTGAAAACAAAAGGACCGTTAGAGGTAAATGCTCTCTTAACCTAGTGATAGAAATAAGACGCTCTCTACTGGTCGCTTACGAATTTAAAATAGCATCGCTTTAATTAACGGTGCAATTACAAATTCGGATGAACCTTATGTGAATTCAAATTTCCCGCTGTATGTTAACGAACCATACTGTTTGTGCGTACGCGTTCGAATGCTTTGAAAATTTGAAACTAACCGCACGAAAGTATCGAATTCCCATATGCATACATACGTATTAGACGATGAAAACTTTACAGACATTAAAAAAGGAACTATAAAATAAAATGAAACACGAGGTTATATATTCTTACAGATATAATAAAAATGTCGAATATCAGTAAGGCAGGGAAAAAAAGTGCACAAGAAAGGGAAAGGAAAGGACACATTCTTTTCGATCACCCCTAAGACATTTTCCAGGATCATCGTTTCCCTCAAAAATTGCTTTTACATCCCTTTTCATGGTAAATCGACGTGTTGCCCCTTTAGATTCCATAGCTGCTGGCTCCACCCACCTGCTCCCGCAGCGCCATAACGTATCCGTATCTATACCTATAACGAGGTACAACGAGTGATAAAGTGAAGGAAGATGTGAAAAAGAGAAGCGAAAAAAAGAAAATAGAGAACAAGGAAAAGGGAAAGTTTGCAAGGGAATTCAGTTCGAAGCCTCGGCGTTGCTATCGAGTTTCTTCCGTAGCATTTCAAAGCGCACATGCGACCTTGTCGAACTAAGCTGCAGCAACGACCAACGCAACTGCATCGGGGCCGACAGATTTCGAGCGCAGTACAACAGGAACACGAGACCGAGAACCTGAGTGAAAGACAGAGAGGCAAAGAGAATCAGAAGCGTAGAGCAGATAGGGAATACGGGATAGACCGAGATGCATATAACGGCAAAGTAAGAGTAGGGTACAGCGTAAGAGAGAGACGTAGGCAGGCATAGGCGCTGGTGCAGAAAAGAGAGAGAGGATAAAATGGGAAGGGATCGGATGTAACGTTGTGAGTGCGAAGAGGAAGAACAGTCCTTATACCAACTAGAGAGAGCGAGAAGGGAGACGCAACGAATTTTAGTGGTGGGGATTGCGCGCTGCTTTTGAAAAAACCATGAAGCTTTAAGAAGCCGCGTCGAGCCCCCCCACCACCGAGTCCAATGCAGGCTTCTATGCCTGACATAGACGAGCGTTGCTTGTCGCTCTATTACTGTAAAATCTACTAGTGTTTCCCCGCAAAACTCTTAGTTCACCTGAAGATTAATCGTAGACTATTTAAGCACTGTATAGTTGGAATTCGCGTGGAAAACTAGTAACCGTTATGCCTTTGTGTCGAGTAGATGGATAAGCTGCTTGTCTGATTATCAGGGTATCGGTGCTGTGCAGATTTTTGTTAGATGACGCAACATCCTTGGTATACCTAATGATCTGTTTAACTGCTGAAAAACACAGTTGTAGGTTTGGAAATACGGTTTTTGGTAATGCTAGATACGAATTCGTGGAGTTTTACGCAAATATTGGGATACCGCTCGATGGTGCTGTGGTGAGACTATTATGGGATCGTATATACTTCTGGATTGTATCTGGGTGCGCTTAGATTATAGGAAAACATGGGAAATAGGAAAAATACGGAAATGCCCTGGTAAACCTATATAGGAACTTTCGTGTAGATTGCCAAGTGGATAGTATTTCCGTGTGATGGGAGTGTTCGTGTACTTTTTCGAATTACGGAAAATATACGGAAATTGTGAGAAAACTACGTATCCGGTAATTCCTGGGGAGTTTTTACCGCTGATAAGTGATTCGGATCGAGTGTTTGAGCGACGGTTGTTTCTTGATGTAAAATTGAAAAAGAAAAAATAAAGATATTAAAATATACGAAATTAGAAAATTCTTCGTTACACGTTTTGGAAAGCAATGCAAATTTTCCTGAAGAAGAAGAGAGGTGGAAAGTAAAATGTTTTTTTTTTTCTTTTCTTTTTACAAAACTTGATGAAAATCAAGGTAATTTTATTTTACATCTTACGGACACTTTTTTTTCTTCTTTTCGTCACCCTCGAAATCTCATTGTTCTCAATGGGTTACGGTTGTTTCTTTTTTACTCATTCATTCCTTTGCGTCTTTTCTTTTTCTTACTTCTCTCTTCTTCTCTTTTCTCAAGACTGCTCAGATTCTCACTCGCGTACTTATGTACTTGCTGAATAGAAGCTTGTCCTACTTAGCATGGGTACAGTCCTCAAATGAATTCCTGTCATCTTGAGAAAGAATCCGCAGACGAAAGAGCTTCGTTGGTAAAAGCTTTCCTAAAGAAAATGTAAAAAAAAAAAAAAAAACGAGTCTGAAGAAGAAAGAAAAACAGGAAGGCATCAAGGAAGCTCATCAAATGAGTATAGCCACGTTGAATTTCCGGTTTTCTTCAACAGTGTGACAAAACGCAACGCTATCAAATCCACTCGAGATAAAGTGCACGGATTCGCGTTCTCTTCCACGTTATTAATTGTTCCCCGACATCCATACAAGTTTCTGGCACAGCTTGGTGAATCACGGGACGTGGAAGTCAGTCGTTGAACTCCTGAATAATAATTGGAACACCCCTAAATGCAAAGTGCTCCGCTCTCAACTCTCGTAAATCACGGGTCGAATCCCATCCAGGGGCGAGCTGAGAAATCAAACATTTTCTATAATTAAAATACTCATCGAAACGTTAATTAATTAAAGGACCCAATGGCTCGAAAATTGCGCGAGTGGAAGGCGATTTTTTAACAGCAAAAAAGAAGCATCTGTGCATTTGAAAGTGCGTGAGCTGCTCCTTCCTATCGATTTATTAAATTAAAGCATAGTGAGTGATGTGATATAAAAAAAAAATGGCACATTGGTGAATAAAAATAAAAAAAATTATTCCTTAAATAACATATCGATGTAAATATTATAATGACGTCATAGCAGTGCATCCCTTTATAGTCTTGAGTCATTATTTGAATCCGGATTTATGGATGTGATGATCAATACGGAATTAGTGGTAGTCGATCCACTCAGAATATATGGAACATTATATTATAGATGAACATTTAAGGAAAGCCGTTCGGCTGCTTTCAAGGCGGATAAAGTTAGGCAAATCTAATTTTACGCTTGGGTACTTAATGCGCCACTTAAATCGGTAATCTGCGTCGCGACGCTATCACGGGATCGTGGGACGTCAGGAAAACTTGGCTACGTCTCGTTATCACCCGGATGCTCTAATCAGTGAATGTGACTATAATAAAGAAGAGGCACTCGAGGATCTGAGAAAAAATGGTGGGTCTGTTTGATCGCTTACTTCTTGGTCAATAGTTCATAGTCCCAACAACGTATCAGACGTATGGGAAAGTCTTATCATTCGCGATAACTACTAGTTTCTTGGGATATATCTTATCGCTATTGGTGCAACTGCAGAAATTCATCGAATTTATTGTGCAACAGCGACGACGCCCTAAAGTCTCCGTAAAGTTCATGGAACCCGATGCACAGTGCATTGTGCAAACATAGTCATAAATTCCGAGTAAAACAATCTCGTCTTGTTATAATCACTTTTTATGCATATTTTCAAAAAGCAAAAGAAATGACTATAGTGAACATTTTTGGATTTCTCATCAAAAAGATATTGAATAATAAATTTATTTTTTTTCTGGCAACTGTTGATTCTACCAATATTGCATAATATTAATGGAGACCAGAGAACATGGTTATATATATATTTTTCTATTGTATGCACACCAATGACAGTCAGTGTGACGGTAACGATGGTTACGAGGAACGCAAGGTGCTAGACAGCAACTTTCTCGTGGATGCAGATGCACGTGGAAGATTTGCGTCAAGTACAGCGCCATCTTTTTTTGTCTTTTTCTTTCATGCTTTTTCTTTTTTCCTTCTTTTTAACAGCTCTCCTGTGAGTTTTTCAAATGCTTCTCGGTCTCCGGACAAAAACCCCGTTGGCCCTGGGGCTACGAGGGTTGTGTGAATACGCTGGCTACAATGGGGCTATCCTTTTGTGGTCCTTTTCCGTCAGATAGGTTGGGTCAGCTTGGCAATATGTTCACGCAAAACTCGTTCGGGTCAAGACCGAACGTTTCACATTGATTTATTTACGGGTCTCTTTTTGTTTCATCCCTTCGCTCGCAAAGTGTTAAGCGCCCTCGAGCCGTGTGACAATTTAAAAGTAAACTGTTACCTCGCATTCCTATATTTCTGTACATAAAGAAAGAAAAGAATATGAAAAACTGTATTAATTCATTCAAAAGATTTTAACCGTACTACTCGTTATTGGTAGAGAAGATTAATTCAATATATTTTTACTGGATGATACAATAAATATTCTAAATCCCTATTAAGGGGACTACGAACTTTTTACTGACTCGCGAGTAAAATGTAAACGAAAATCGTAATTAACAGAATTTCCACAGAGATTTTTTTTCAAAGAGTTCAGCGCACGTTCTATAAATGTTATAATTATTTTGACATTACTTTTGCAAATATTAACTGAAAGAATAATCCGACTCGAAAATTTCAATATGAATTTGAAAAACGTGCAAAATTTCGAATTGCATTACTCTTTCAATTTTGGGTTAATAATTGCGAAAGTGATGTCAAAATGATTATAACATTTATAGAATGTGCGCTGAACTCTTTGGAAAAAAATCTCTATCCAAATTCTATTTACGATTTTCGTTTACACTTTACTCGCATGGCAATGAGAGGTGTGTAAATCCTTATTTAAAAAAAATAAATGTTACTATTTTTGTTTTTCAATTCCCTAGTCCATGCTACTAAATGTTCAAGTAGATTTGATTCCGTACTGTATCGAAGGAGACTCAAGAGAAGAATGGAGTATGTCATATTGAGACAAGCATGTATAGTATGTATACATAAAGGCTGCTGAAATACCTCGAGAATCCGCTATGTCAACTTCATCGGTTGAAATATGGACACGCGTAAGGTGTTGGCTGAGAATAGAACGTTTACAGGAGAAAAACGATTTCTCTGGTAAAAAAAGGCTACGTATGCAAAAAATCAATATATATATCAAAACAGTACATCGATACTTTTTCACCATTTTTTTTCTTCCTGTTAACCTCCTGCCTTTGTGAATGATATCCCTTTTTCGATAGTTGATCTTTCGTGTTTCCAGCGTTTTTATCAACACACCCAGCGTGACAGGTGCATTCAGGAATGCAACTCGTCACCGTGCCGTGGAGAAGTGCATTTCGGGGAAACGGGAGTCCCACGCCGTGAGTTCGGAGAACAATTTTTTTTTTCTTCATCCTTTCCTTGCCAGAGCCTCTTTTAGAAAGTCCTTAAACTAAGTGATCCTGCGTCCTTAAGTGGTAACGCTGCCGATAATTTCGCGCTGAATAAACTACGCTGCTGGAGAAATGCACCTGATCGTTGTAGAGAAGCGATGGTTTTCAGGATAAAAATTATTTCTCACAGTTAACGCATCCTCGATGCACCTTAGATGCATTTGACTTTAGCAAATTACAAGTGTCTTTTGGAACGATGACACTAATTAAATTGACAGACACTTTCTCAATGAATAATAATAGCTATATATAGGTGCAACGAGAAAGCGCCATGGAAAATCACAATCAAGATTCATTATAATGCACGTAATAATTGCATGCAGCTTTCTCGCCTCTTGCTATTCCATCGTACGTCCTATGGATAATGATCCGCCATCTTGTTGAAATCACAATCGAAATCGAATACTATCACGAACAATACAATCTTCCAAGACGAATATTCGTCATGTTGACAGGTACCACTTTTGGCGTATAGAAGCTTCCGAAGGAATTCGATATCAGATTTATATGCATCGTTGCATTTTCCGACCGTGATAAGAAAACTGTCAATGATAAATCGCAGATACCAACGAATTATTTATATTAAATCAACTGACAGATTCAATTACCATAACGTCGGTGTCAGTCAACATTACCATTAATGTAATAAAAATGATGGATTTTTTTGAAAAAAAAAAAACAAGTTGTCAAGATTTGAATGAGAACATTGACGTGGGAAATTCATTAAAGGGAATAATCAAGATAGATGGAGTAAGAGGGACAAGTGAAAATATTTTCAGAGAAATCACGAAAATCCATTTCATCCTGTCTGACGTCTTGTGGGGTCTCTGATATTTCCTAGTGCGACGTCCTAACAGACGGACGAGGTAAGACTGTATTAAAGCTCCACCATAGAGTCTGTCATATCCAACCGAATTGAGTATTCAATTCGTGGTTCTTGGCATGCGAGTCTCGACTAGGCTGACATCTAGGGGCATGGGAAGTGTCGATCGTGACCTGAGGATGCAGTCGGATGAGCCGATCTGCAGAGGATGCTTAATGACGTCAGATCATAAGACATATAAGCAGCATATAAGTAGGTACGGATCAAGCTGACACTGAGACAGCCAATAGATAAAACCATGAAAGACAGGCACTGTCTTAAGAACATTATTTAAGAAAATTACCAAAAAATGTTGAATTCTGATCAAATCGTAAATAACCGTCGAACATGGATTTTCACTACCAACCCCATTCTGATGACCCTGAACTCCTCACTGAGGTCGAGGACCCTATTCGCAGTCAAACTTGCCAGGATAATGGGTTAGTGCAACGCAGCTCGGAATTGGTTGGTGCTAATACGAGTCATGTTTGTTAAACACAAACGTTCCTCCTCCTAGATCTCTAGGCTGAATTTTCCTTTTTTAAGGATTTCGTCTCTTGAGGAAAATCCAGGTTTCATTGTTCTCCCGTTCCTGGCCGACTAAGAGACCAACGTGTTGACATTGACTTTTGATGTTTTCTTAGCTATGTCTCGACTAAATGTGTTTCCACTTTTAACCTCTAAATCTTCATTTTTTCATTTTTTCCTTCTACAATTTTTTTATCTTTTCTCTCATTCCACTCCTCGAGTCTCCTTAACCGATGCTTGTGCATGAACTAAGTAACGTGCTTCGTCAAGATTCATGTGACTAATTAGAATTAATTAAGCATCCACATAGGTACTTGCTTTCTCGAATCGGTAGATACATAGTGTACATATACATATATACCGTGTATGCCTACGATCAAATAGACTCACGTCAGTCGCGTATTTCCATTATGCTAATTCAGTAGCCAGTAGCAATCGGGCGTTAGGTATATCGTCGAATGGCAAGTTTGGCCTGTCTATTTACCATACACGCAGTGGTCTGATAACTATTCATAGACCATTGGGAAATTCTGAAGTGGCTATTATTCTACAAAGTGCATTTAACATTCTTGTATATTGGAAGTATAGCTATATATATGATGAGATGGGAAAATATTTTTCTCACGAAAATGGAATATACTCGCGATTTATGTATTGTCGATATTTTTTTCCACGGCGCGCCAGTATCGCTGTATAACTTCATTGACGTGAGTACGCGATAACACGTATGGGCTAGTGTATATATAGGTAGATAATTGAACGCGAGGAGACAATGGCAATATTATTTTAAGCAAAATCAAATTACTCTGGATATATTTATTGTATCGATATATATATATAGATATTGCAGCGAGGTACGTAAATTACCTCGATTATACCTCGGACGAAATTTTACTGTAAAATTTCAGTCTATGGATATTAACTATGTGTATACAAGTGCATGGAAAAATGTATTTATGAATGTATATTATATGAGAGAAACGCAGCTCTATGTTATTCTACTGTTTTTGGCATTCTGTCTTAAACATACAGAAAAGTAATCGACCGGCGACTATAAACTTTATTAAAACTGCAATTCGTAAATGCAGGTCGCTACAATACCTACCGAGCGAACTTTACAGTATAACAGTATTTGTATATATACGGTGCAGCGTAGAGTTTACAAATTTGCAGCAAGCATAACATTCATTCTCGAATTTCATCTCCTATCAATTTTACATCTTGTTCCTGTCATAAATACGTCATTTTTATATCAGTCGCACGTTATCTACGACTCTATTAATTATCCCATTAAAATCTCATTGCCTGTGATTAAATACAAAATAAAGTCATCTCTGAAATGTTCAGCTGGACATTAACGATATATATGTAAAAGTTATTTCAAAAGTTTAAGAATTTAATTTTTCTTGCATGCATCCACTGTTAATATCTGTCCCTCTTTGTATTTGAACGTTTAACTCAGTCGCCGTTAATATACGTGTAAATTTACCGGACATAATATAACATGAAAAATGACTGACTCTCCTGCTATACATTAATTCAATATCCAATACATTATATATCCCTCTTCTTATAAATTTTATTTGAAATTCCCGCCACGAGTTCTCTACCCTTACAACTTTCAAGTATATTTCACTCTTTCAACCTATCACATGCTTTCTCTTCATACACACTCGTAGACGTATGTTCTAGGATGCATCCAAATGCATCGTAAGATTGCATCATATATAAAACTCTATTAATAGGCTATACCCATTGTCCCAATGGGCTGCTCTAACGTGCTTGCCGATTTGGTTGTTGCGCATGCGCAGAGTGATTAACGAAAATCTGACGCAGATACTCGCAGCCATTAGTCGCGCGTGGTTCTTGCGCCGTAAACGTGTAAATGCATCCAAGCCGTTCCGTATACGCAAACGTGAACGTGTGAATGCAATCACGCGGCGAGTAGCAGGACGTCGACCTGTTCGGTGGCTTTGGGTCTGGTCGAAAATACAATGCCACAATAATGCCGACCAAACGGGTATGATAATATTCATGCCGAAACACGCAACGCCCGATAGTCGATTCGTATACCGATGCATGATAGAACATGGCGGTCCGGTGCATCGCAATAACACAATGCGACAGTGCTAAATTGCACTAGGTAGGTGAATTACCGGACTTACGCAGACCCATGCGGAACACGCTATACATATAACAGGTCAGTTAATATGCAACGGTTTTAAGTGGGCTAATTAGTTTACATCGTATTAACAGTATGACCTGGGAATTACACGAGGATGCACATTTCATCATTATAGATAACCTTATGTTGCACCTTGATATAAGGGTTCGATGAAAAATATTCAAAGGAAACGAAATGGATTTTTTTATCTGTCAATAATAATTATAAGAATTTTTTATTACGTCAATTTATCAATTTTATTTTATATTCTTGTCTGCCTGTGTTTAATACGGGTTAGAATTGATTTTTGAAAAATTACCAAATTTTCAGTTTCTTTCAATTTGTCTTGGGTGGAATAACAATTATGTAAGGGTGACTTGTTGCGATTTTCGTCGTGGTCAGAAACTCACGTTAACCTTCATATCTCATTAGATAATTTTGCGGTATCCGAGACGATTTTTGGATGGCGGCCATTACGGTCTTGCGGTTAGAATGTCATGGTCCTGTTCCGTAAGGCATAAACTGCTACGTCTCTCTTACAGGCCCTGAAACTGGCTTTTGAAGTTTTCGTGAAAATCAGCCTTTAAACTTA
Source organism: Syrista parreyssii (assembly GCA_030142615.1). Classification (NCBI taxonomy): domain Eukaryota; kingdom Metazoa; phylum Arthropoda; class Insecta; order Hymenoptera; family Cephidae; genus Syrista; species Syrista parreyssii. Next base: position 521,885 of record JARQTG010000210.1, read on the forward strand.
CCACTATGTCATTACCTTGATACTGACCTCATCCTGTTCGATACCATTTCCGGGTTATTAAATGGACTTTAAATGGACGTACGGGCAGATACTGCAATACTCTGCTTATATATTTGTAATTTACATAAACGAGTCGAAAAAAAATGTACTCTTGCCTTTTTGTATTTCTACGGCGACATTATCATTTGATAACCCGTAAGTGTCTCCGGGAACTTATTAATTGATGCACGATATGATCGTGACGTTAATTTCATATTCAGAGGACTCTTTCACGTTCTAAGTCATAATAAGGTGGCCCCTCGAAGTATAACTGATCTTGCTATCTGATCATACAGTTGTATGTTGTATGAAAACACTGTTTTCATGTACAAGCGATTCTATAGGAATAGACGTAATACGCACATTAATTGTACATATAATAGCGACGAGCGTTTACATAACTCTATTACTAAAACATTGCGAATTTAAATATTATTGCCGAATCTATTCTATTTCATTTATTATCAACTGTTCGGAATTAGTTATTTACTGCAACGTAACGTATTATATAATAAAAACTATATTTATATAATCAAATTTGAAAAATACATATATAAGATATATTGTTTACTATATTCCACCTATATTTCTTTTTCTCTATTTGTAAACTGAAATTATGTATATTGAAAAAAATATATATTTTTGAAAAAACATTGCTACCTTTTTTTGCTCACTTCTCTATCTCCCTCGCTTCATCATTTTTCTCTCTTCTTCTCTCCACTCTTTCCGTCCCTCAGGGGTTATAGGTAAATGTCACGTTAAAAAATGCAAGAATGATAAAGTCCCAGGGCACCGTCGGTATCTCGTCGCTATCGGACACAATCGACACGAGAGACAAAACGATGTTACCCGATTGTTCCTCCGGTACCGTGACGTCATCACGACTTCCGTTCTCTATTTACCCCTTTTGGTCCTCTGAATATTCATGTGCGCGCAATTTCGACTGCCTGCCTGATTTCACCCTTTTCATCTCTCTCTCTCTCTCTTTCTCTCCCTTCTCTTTTTTCTCTCACTTAATTTGCATTCCTCCCGTATATTGATCTGCGGTACTTTACGAAAAACCAACACAGAAATTTCCGAACATTATATATATATATATATTAAAGGACACGAATAGAGGGCAAAGGGGCGAGGGATGGGACATAACTAATACCCAACTCAAAGAGGCACGTAACTCTATACATAAATATAGATATATAGTAATACTTATTAATGTCACCCAATTGGCAAGAAAATCTGAAGCTGATTAGTTTTTTTAATTCGAAACTGCCAAGCGATTTTCTTTCGTATTTTCCCTCATCTTTTTACTTCAACGTTAACCCTACTGGCTATTTCACGCGCCGAGAAATTCTCACCGCTTATTGACTTTAGTAAGTACGAAAAGCAGCTAAATGCTACTGCGAGAACGTGGATAAAAATTTTCCCAATTAAATTCGCGAAGGCCGTGAGGCAACGATGAAAGAGACCAATTAATTCCAGGTTATAACATTTGCACAGACTATTTCGATTTTATCCAGTATTTCCTTCCTCTAATTTTCTTTTTCATTTTATTCGCATAGTTTGAATGGCTGCCAACAGTAATATCTATAATAAGCCGGCAAGCCTCTCGTAACGTTGTAGTATATTTGTCTATTGGCCAGCAGGCGTGTATCGAAGTAAACAATTCATTAACGAGATAATTGTTGAAAATTAATAAATTTAATTAGTCCATTCTCTGATAAATTATCTTTTACGCAATATCATTACGGAATGTAAAGTATGTACATTCGTATTTGCATAAAAATTTTACTGGAACACAAGTTATATGTTTATTTGAATAAAGTTGATATACGGAGCCCTTTTGCACGGTGAGAGTTCGAAAAAATAAATTCGCCAAATTACGAATAGTTTCGTAAGCAATATACGTTTTAGAGTGAAACTTCTTAACTGGTCGTTCCTTCTGGCCGCCTGGTTGCCACGACGGATAATATAACATTCTTTTGCGCGAGCTTCTCGAGGGCGAAAAACAGAAGCGAAACGAAGAAAACGTAGAAGTTGTACGAGTCCGTTAATATTATAGAAATGCAGGGACTTCTAGTTAAAATTTGTGTGTGCGCGCGTACGCGTGTGTACATATATCGCTATAATCCAATCCAGACCAATTTCGTACAGAACACGTGTCATCAATAACACATGGTGCGTCACTTCTCAAAAAGTTCTTTCCTCTATCGGAAGAATAAGGTATCTGACAGTCCCCACGTGCGCAAGCATAGCCAGAATGCAAAGCAGAGATACCAACCGATATAAAATGTATAACCTGTGTCTTATGCACGTGGAATACATATTTCAAAGCAGAGACTATTTTCGTGAAACTTCAATGAGACTTGCAAATGACAATTCAAAAGGTAGACAATTGACAGAAGCACGAGGGAAGCTTCAGTCACGTGGAAATACATAAAAAACTGAGTATATTAAAAAAAATAAATAAAAAGAAAATGAAGTCAACAGTTTGTAAAGAAAAATGAGGAAAGAAAATATTTCGTGACCTAATATACAGGGAGATAAGAATTGTCTGAACTAAAGAATAAAGTAAGGAAAATAAAATAGGAAAGGAAACTCTGACAAGTTGACGGGGAGAGAAAAAATTAGGTTATGTTATTTACGTTTAATAATCGTGATAAGGAAATTAATACGGTGTATAATATAGGATATGGGATTGGTATTTCTGATTTGTTTGGAAAGCAAAAATTTCATAGATCAACCAGATGCATATTGTACGGGCGATCGGTCTGATATTGTAATTTGGGCAATTGGGATTTTCAATTTTTTGTGTTAATTTTTCTTTTAATATATTAATCGAATTTTCATTTAAACCACTGCGTAAAGATTTGATCGTGATAAATTACATTCTTTATCATGACTGTACCAACTTTTATGCGCCTACGCTTGTGCGATATGGAATTCATGAACCAGCGATCCTCATCCTCTGAGAAAGTGTCGAATTTTCGTTGCAAGAGCCAGATTTATATAGTCTCGTATGTAAAGTACTACCAACGTGAGGAACGTAATATTGTCCAGGGTGAGTAGAGCGTGAATATTTTTTTCTCACATTTATATGTCCATCTCTTCTTTCCCTGTCGCAATGCGGTTCGCGCGTATCCACCATTCCAGTCGTTCCTGCGTCTAAGGGTCTTTGACATCTTCGAGAACTAGTAGTTATCGCCAGAAGCAAAGTTAGTGGAATTAGGTGAGGGGAAATACCAACCTAAAATCGGATTTCCCGATAGCGCTAATGGCGCCCGTTCTCATACCATAAGACATGGTTTATCAAATAAGTCGACCTACTTCTCCAAGATCTAAGAAAATCCCAAGCTATCTACCTACATTATGCATTAAAATCCTCATAATATAACTAAAATGTAATTAAATTTTTATCAAGTTATTAGAAACGAGTAGATAATGACGTGTAGGTCGGTTTGAAATTCTCTCTCTCTCTCTCTCTCTCTCTCTCTCTCTTTCCCATATTGGTCCACGTAATTCCAGGGGACTTTTGTCAGAAACTGCAAGGTACTCACTGTCAGTAACCGCCCCCCAATCGATAAGTTCCCTTTGACGGGGTGGATCGCACAGGGTGAGAAAAAAGAAAGGACAAAAACCGCGAGGCATTCCAGAACAGTTACAAGAAAGTTCAACGAGTAAGAAAAGTGAACCGAGTCCAATGGCGCATCAATCACGAGTAAACTTGGCAAACCGACTAGGGGGACCCTTCGAGGCACATTCGCCACTAGAAGAAGCAAGTCAGAACCCGAGTGTCGAGAATCGAAGAGAAATGAAGCTTCTCGATGCTTCTGAGAAAGTATAGACTGGTAAGTAGCAATCAGCTTAGGAAAACCAATTAACTTAACAGTGATTTATAAGACGAGATACGCTACATTCATTGGGTACACTTGCCTATATTCTAAAGCGATATAAGATTGATCGAAATGTAATACCCAAAAATGAGACCGTCTTGAAATTTGTCGAAAAACATATATATCAGAGACACGAAACATAATGAAAAAAGTCAAACGAATCTTTCGTGCTTGTAAACATTTGGAAGTTACTTTATTATATACGTGTCAAAAAAGAATAACAAAAACTGCATCGCCATTTTGGGTTTTAACGACGATTAAGAAAGTCTCGACGTAGGATCAGATAAGACTTAGATGACTCTAAACCGGTAACCATATAATCTTGTCGGTGCAGCGTTGGATATGTCATATATATATATAGAGATAGCGTGGACTTTGCGAGGTTAGATAAATATGACTTTGAGAGTCTTGCGAAAGGATAGACATTGTCGTACCGTGAGTACATATGTACTTATGTGACATGCTTGAAAAATTGTCAATTGAGATTCTATGAGAGTCTCGTGAAAACTGAAAACGATATTCGCTAAACCCAACAGCCTGCCTGACGTACGACGTCTTAACATAAATCACAAGGTAGGTAAATTCCAACGAGCGTCTCTAAAGAACGTGAGGAAGGAGACGTCGTGGAGTCTCAACGCATCACAGACTCTTCTGTCATATTCACTAGTCTCTAGGATTTAGTCTCCTGATCCGAATCGCTGTAGCAGCCAGTGAATTTAATTATGTGGCGAAATAATCGTAGAGCGTCGGGAGCTTACGAAAAGCATTATTAATTTGTCCTTAACTATCTCCTGGTAGAGGATCAGGCGCTGACGTAAAAGCTTACAGAAATTTTCTACCTTACGATTTCCATCCCGACCTTAATTATCGTGAACAACGTAAATTAAAGTCTAGACGCTCAGTAATCAAGCAAGTTGACCGAACGTGATGGATCATATTATTTAGCAGCTTAAAATCATACCTAATTTATGACATCACATGAAAGCCCATGAGGAATCAATAAAACGTATACATTACCTGGTTATGCACATTGAAAAGAAGCCAGGCTAAATAATAATTACAAAATTCCATGTCCCACTGTTCCTGCAATTTAAAAAGTTGCCGGTCCATAGAAGTCGGAGTTCAGTATTAATATTGACAGAAGAAACAGTGCAAGTCGATTCCTCGTTCCAATTCTCTCAGCAACTGGTTCTGCTGTCTGCGGTATCCTGTTGTATGTATAACCATATACCATACATAACTATTCCAATTGCTGTGTATTCCTCGAGGCGAATACTCAGTGCGATATCACAAGCTAGACGAGTTTCTCTTCTTAATTCTCCAGTGCGCCATGAGCGCGTGGATCAGTGCTATTTGCATAGGTTGTGATTATAATCGCCATTGGGAAGTCCAATGACGAAGGGAATGCGCGAGACACCGTTTACTACTGTACTACACGGCGCTACTGTATGCGCAAGGCCAGTATTGTTAGTCGAGCTAATGTTGAATAGGCTAACAGACTGGGAGCAGCTTCGACGAAGGTTAGGTCAGTTAGTCCACGCAGAGGGTTTACGTAGGGTTGCGTAGAGCAATCGCAAATTGTGGTATAAATTACCCTCCATAAATCTCGTGTTGTTTTAATTCACCGGCTAGTGAAAAAAATGAGACCGAACTCTTGTCGACTAGGGATAATTTATCTGTGAACTCGGATCCACTTGTTCTCGTTTTTTTCTCGGTGCTAATATTTCTTTTTTTTTCACTTTCCGCTTTGTCGTTCAACCCTCTTATTTCTCGATTTTTCGGTACGGCAGAGTCGCGTCATCATCAGCCTTAACAGCGAGGCGTTTCTTTAACGTGGATGTTTTTTTTCCGAAAGCTTGCACGAAGGGAAGCGTTTCTGTTTCCGAGTTCGTCGGGGTGAGCGAGGTAATGGCAGAAGAGACTAAAAGGATGAGGGTGTAAAAAAATGTAAAAAAGAAAAAAATAGTGGAAGGTAAAAGTAAAGGGAAGAAAAAAAAAGTACTGAGAAAACCAACCTTGTAAGTTCGTCAAGCCCTGATTCTTCCGATGGTTATACTCGTGCATAACTGTATCGACACCAGGGCCGTACTTTTCCATAGAGGGTTCTCCGTGAATAACACATATGTTACCTCATACGTCATTTTTCCATTGGGTCCAAGTGAGAATGACATAAGAGAAATTCCAGGGTTTGTCGAGGGACCAATTTTTTGTGTGTTGGATATCACCGTAGAGGATCCTTTGCAAAATTGTAATTTATCTGAAAGACGCGAAATGGCTGGCAGGTGCGTGGCAAATTGTCAAGAGACGCTGAGGTCACACCTGCCTACGATAAAAGGTCCCTTAACGAGACATGGAAGACTAGTAGTAACGATGAATATCATTTGTGAAATAAAAAAAACTGATCAGATCGCATTCACTATTAACGATAATAGGGTTGTTCGCACGAGGCACCATGGTCGTTCCTTTTGCTCTATCTCTAGTACTGTGTCGTGATATCCAGCGCCATCTACTTCCGAATGTATATAAAGTCACGTGGTTAAGCTTAGAGGAGGGGGAGATACTACCGTCGTATCGTCGTGGGTGGTTATCGCCAGGGCGAAAATGAACCCGAGAAAAGTCTTGGCAAATATTTGATACGGAATTTATCTAGTGAGTCCGTGGGGTCTCTGGATCGACTGTGTGTCTAGGGTTCGATTTATATGCCCGCCCTTTCCTTTCTTTTCCGCCATTTTTTTTTCGCCTTGGTCAGTCTTCACGGTAAGGATACGTCAGGGAATTTGAGGTTAACTTTCCTGCCCTATGCATTGCTGCCAGTCTATCGAAGGACGCCAAGAGAGTACCTACTCTTCGCCCCACTATTTCTTTCGTGTACACTCTCTCTGGTTCTCTTTTTTCCCCACCCTCTCTCTCTGTCCTTCTGTCTCTTTCTCTCCCTCGAGAAGAACAGCGCCCAAATGACGGAGAAAAAAAGTTACAAGTCCGCAAGATGTCTGGTTCTTCCGCGGGGCCAAGGCGGGTGCATCGGCCTCATAGGCCGGGCCTATAACCTCACCAGGGCTGGACACTCGAAAATTGGGCCCAGTGATACTAGCTACATATACGACAAGTCAATTAGAATTTTCAGCAGTCCCACGAAGCAATACTCGACACGCAATTTAAGTCTGTTCCACGTAAGACTATTACGACTTGGCAGTTTAGGGAAAAAAAATCTTCATCGAATATTTATTGTTCATGGGATATTTGTATTACTCGATTATACAAATTGTCAATCAAATAATGTAAAAAGCTAGAAATTAAATTCCGAGTGCATTTCTCCTTGACCGAAGACTAATAATAAAAGTGCACCATCTATCAAACATGCATTCGCACAGCAGTGTGAGCATTCACTGCGCTATATTTACACTAAGCAGCCGTTTCAGATGCATTCAATTAAAATTGGGTCACCGCTGTGGACAAAATAACCGTCTGTCTTTTATCAGGTCACTAGCTTGCCTGGTAACACCATAAGTACAGTTACCAATAAAATTCGCAGGATCAAAAAAAAAAGCAGACAGACACTTCATCATGCTCAACTACGAAAATTGAGTTACTAAACATATATACGGATGACCTCAAAGCAAACCTGCGCAATACCCACGCAACATACTAGAGCATTAATCTCTAACATAATGGGACACAAAGGAATTCTATATTATAATGTGCAATAATCAATCAATCTAAACTGAAGTCAAGTACAAGACAAATTACCGATAACCATAGAAGATATAGATGGGAACCGCCATGGTTTTCTTTACCAGGGGATAGCGTCAGGTTAAGTTAGGCCAGACTGTCCCAGCTGGGTTAGCTCGACGTAAAAGGTACCAGACATCAGGGTGAATATACAAGAGTCCATTGATTAGAGAGGTACGATCCCAGAAGGTAGATTAGCTTACTTTAAGCAGAGGTTAGGTTCACTATCAAAGCACTGAAAATTTGTGTGACACAGGGAAGCTAGCGAGCGACGAGAGTTCATTAATTGGATGAAGCTCTGGTTATACAGTCGGTAAGGTTGGAATCGAGCTTGGAGGGAATGACGGTAGGTGGGTAAAAGGGTAGTGAGCGCGGGTTAAGTTAAGTATGAGATTAGGTAACGGCGCCGAAGTGCAACGACAGAGAAAACTGGTGGCGTCGACTGGCCCATAAAACTTTAACGTTCGCTGTACACGGACACGCGCGCATCGACGGTGCATATCGAAGTCATTCGACCCACATTGTTTGGTTAGAGCCGGTGCAAGGCAGCTATGCAGTCCGTAGCAGCAGGCTGGAGCGACGTCGCGATTCGGTTTCAGCCAGCGTGACGTCAGCGGTCGCTTTGCATATATCTGAGGCCGGTTGCAGCACGCGAATTAGAGTCAGTGTATTCTGTCTGTCTCGCTCTTTCTCGTTCTCCTACCCGCTTTCTACCCACTCGTACCTTCCTGATATTCGTCCAAGAGTAGCCCTAGTTGCAAGAAACCGGCAATTTTTTACTGTTTCTTTTATCATTCTCTCTTCCCCGACGTGTCAGTCAGTAAAGCCAGATGCGATTCATGATCGGCTAAGTGGACGCGAAACAAGACTACGGTAGGGAGTAGGGACTGTGGATGATGAGAGAAGAAAAAGGAGGGGAGAGAGAGAGAGAGAGAGGAGGGGAAGGGGAATATACCAGTATGTAGAGTAAAATAAGACAAGTCAAGTAGAAAGAGTGTCCAAGGTGCGAGACAGGAAAGACAGAGAGTAGCACACGCGAAAAGGAGAAGTCGTGTGTGCCAGCGGTGGAATGCTGTACGGGAAGAAGCGAAAGATGCGGTAACTCGCGCAATGAACAGCTTTTTTTGTTCGTAAGGCCAAGGCATTTAATACAAAAACAGGGCTTTGTGTCGAGGCACACGTAATACGTAGGAAAAAGGGAAATAAAAGCGCGTGCGCGCGTCCCTGTCCTGTATCCCCACCACAGAATCCTTTACCCCCACTCTTTTTACCAGGTCCATCCTACATATATATATATATATATATGTATTCTCACCGTAGGATTCATAAGGGATCTTTTTCAGGGCTTAAAATGATTGGGCTTCACGAACCAGCAGAATAGACTAGATTAGTTTTCCCTTTCCTTTTTCGATTACACTAAAATTCGAAAATATAAGGCAAACAACGAGTGTCTACTTTTCGTGATTTTTATTAGGACAGACGAATACGAGAGGTAAGTGGGAAAGCCGTTTATAGGATTTTTTGGCTGCGAATCGACATTGGGAAGTGAAACGCAAGCTTAAAAGTGGCACAGTGTATGGCTATGCTTTAATTCTCTTCTTCCACCTCCACCATGTTTGATCCCCACCACCGTAAATTCTATTTCTCCCACCACACCACCCTAGTCCTCCCGTTGCAACTACCACATCTCTCCTGCATACTAATCGTTCTTTTTCTTTCTCTCTCTATCCATCTGTATCTCTCTCTCACTCTCTCGCTCTCTCTCCCTCCCTCTAGCACTCTGCAGGAGCGTGAGCCATGTTACGGCACTTGCACGAAACTTGCATTCTACTCTCACATGTGGACCATCGTGCAGGCTGACTTTGCCACCGTGTGTGTGCTTACACTCACGCTACTCGAGTGCCGGACAGATGCTGGAGATACGTGTACCCGAACGGCCCACGGCACTACTGCATTCGGCTGCGCATTTCAGCGGTTCTCACTCGTGCGTCGCTTTATCGTCAATTCGCGAAATTTTATGAGCTTCCGATTTGTCCCGTCTCGTACATGTATATATATATATATATATATATATATATATAGGTGGCAAACAAGTGTAGGAACTTTCCTCGATTCTCTTGTAGAATTTGGCAAACTCGTTTAGTTTTCTGTGCTCGGCTATACACTGAGAATTTACGTGGATTGTATGGTTTGAAATTCTACAAATTTTAATAGCATTCTATTATTCGGGAGAAATTTCAATGAGTAATCTCGAAAATGTTTCATTAGTAGACCCAGTGCCAAACTGCATTCCGTTACGTATGCAATTGTCAGTGGTTATCAAATGTCCCTTTGATGTTTATGGAAAAAGAGATTCGTAACGCAAGTTCATGTAATGCCTGCACGACACTACGATACGTAGAAATACATTGATTAATCCACTTCTCAGGGGTTGCCAAGTGGAACCGTCTGAAATCGTCCGAATCGAACTCTGTGTGTCTTTTAAACTTTCGAAAAGAAACTATTGCAGCGTAACGTTACCTAACGAAGCTTTTCATTAATCACCAGTGACTTGTAGAACTTTCGAGAACGTCAAGGATCGAGGCGATTTAACGTAACCAGTAAAAAGAAGAGATGACAATTAAACGACTAAAAGACATTTCAAAATCTTATAAGATCGTCATACAATCAATATAGGTCATTCGACATGGACCAATCGTCTTCCTTGGTACAGCGCAGACCAATTATGATAAAACGTAAACAATGATCTAAGGGAAACTCGAATTTGTACAATTTTCTAGACAAAAAATTTGGACAAGTTTTTATTTTAATCGGGATTTTCAGTATCATATTAATCTTCGTAATGAGCTACAAGAGACGAATCTATGTCCTTTAATTGCGAAACCGCTCCCTGTTCATTGATGTTGCACAGCAGTCATGCAGTGTGAAGCCGTGACGGTGGCTGCGGATATAATACATTTTTTCACAATCGATATCTCCAGTGAAAAAAATGCGGGAACTTTAAATTAACGCCACTTGTTATTTTCTACTTGTTAGGGCGGATGCTAATGAACGCATTTGTAGTAAGTGTGCGATACAGACAACTGCATGGAATGCAAAGGTCTAACTAGTATTTTCATCAGGATTTAAATGAGTGCGAAGTCAAGTAAGGTTAGGATACGTAAAAAAAGCTTGGAACTTTGTCATTAAATAATTGAATTAATCGTTGGCATTGTACGATATTAATTAACGATTATCTTGCTACTATAATTTTTGACAAACATATATGTGAATGGTATTTTGCTATTGACAAACTTCTACGTCGTAGGTCGTTGACTTGTGAGCCCTGAAAGTTGTGCAACGCCCGCAAAATGGCTACCGCTCATACGTGGAAGTAACTTGACGTAGCTTGGACTACGGCGCTAATCTTCGGCTTACCGTAAAGATTCGCGAATCTTGTCTTAAAGGCGGATTTGCCGAGTAAACCGACTTCCCACGTGGAAACCACTTTTGGAGATATCCACGTGTTTCTGGATTATACGTTATTCAAAGGATTAGGTAAGAGATTGACCAACTTCAAGTATAATCTAGATACTGGTGTTTTGATATTGTGTGATTCTATTAGTTAATAAAAAATTGTAGAATATTATCAATTAAATGTAATAATTTTTTATTTATACCAAAAAAATAAAATATTATTTTTTTAAATTATTACAAATATTAAGTCTAATAAACATTGTGCATACAACATACGTTACGGAGAACTTGTTGCAGTTGTAAAAAAAAAAAGAAATGTATAAATGTATTTCATGAAATCTTTCAGTATTTTTTTTTTATTAATATTTACGTCATTCTTGACAGGTCGTCAATGAAAAGTGACTAGCGGAAACAATTGCTGCTACCTAAAAATCAATAATTCCATTACTTTCAAAGCTACAGCTTGACGGGAAGCAGCTGAAAGCTATTGATGTCTACCGAATGCCCGGCTTAGGCTACTACTTCATCCGGAAGCGTATAACTACTTTAAGCCTCAGTGAGTTCAAATCTCATAACCTTCAGAAATTGCAATTTTATGGCATTTCACCATGTGTGCTTCCATGTTACTGCCATGGGAAAAGAATTTACACGTCGGTAAAGAAAATTTCATAACTATGAATCCGCAGCTATTTTCAAACACTAGAGATATTCTATAATAATATTGAATCCAATAACACAACAATAAATAAAATGAAATATCAGACTGGAAGTGTTACATAAAAAACTATATTTTGTATAACAAAGCCGCAGGAGTTTCATAGTTTACCCGAATTTTTGTTCGATAACTTTAATATAAACGTACAATTCCTGTAATGGAGAAACAGTGTATCTGAAGTTCTGGTACCTACCATCAACGAGGTAACTTCCCTTTTTTTCGAGGGTGGTATCGAACTAGCCAATTTGGAAAACTACCGAGCGAAACTTACCACTTTGCTCTCGGGGTGCGAAAATATTCTACAACTCCCTGCGCCGATGGTAGCTTGGAAAATAGGGGAGTTTAGCGAGAGCTAGATGAGGCTAAGTTTGTGGGGTAGTTTTAGTCAGGACATTTGATTCGCTATCTCGGCACAGGATGGATTAAGAGCTGAATCCCAAGGATTGAGTGACGCAGGAGGGTTGCAGTTGCGACTAGACAGGAGGGGACGACGAAGCAAGGGAAGAAAATAATAATAAAAATGAAAACCACTCGTAGACATAAAAATCGCACCCTCATCTAAAAATTAAAAATCACCAGGGATATATGATGGGTAGTAAATAGTGACAGAAGCATCCCTTATACCGTGTATACTCATTGTCGGTAAAGGGTAAGAGCCCGCGAGTGCCACTTAGTCCTTAGACATTATAGTCTTCAATTACTTCGAGAGGCCTCATTTCCATGGAACATGCCTCCATTTTCTCGCTACACCGTAAGAGGGGTGAGCAGGGAGGCGCGAGAACGATCGTAGGTGGTTAGAGATACATAGGAACAGACTAAGGTAACATCCCTTATTCTCCTCTTTATTATCCCGCCTTCGTGCCCTTTTAACAACCCAAGCAATTACCCCGAAAAGCTTGTATTTTCGTCAGGGGTGAATATTACGGAGAGAGGAAGGGGTTATTAAATAAACTTCCTACAATCTACTATTTGAGAGGTAGGCATCCTGGTAATTATATGATGCAAAAAGAAAGGCCCGTTGTACCAGTTGCATATGTATATCAGATATACAGTAAAGTTAGGGTATGCAATTGCCAAGAGTAAATATAAGAAATATTTTGAATTTGGTACAAGGGGCGATCTGTTCTTCGTTAACGCCTTACGATGCGACTTTGTCCAGCGGTAACCCTGTTGAACGAGGTACAGATAAAAACAGGCATTAATATTAATGCCGACGTTGCAATTTGCAGCCGAAGAATGTGCGGCCATATATTCGTGCGATCATTAAATCTCGCTCAGCGAGACTCAACTTGAAGGAGACTATTGTTAGCAGTGCTACCAACGACTGTACCGCTGTACCGTGTACCCACCACTGTATCTACCTATTGCTATCATTATTTTTTCATCTCTCTCGATGTTACCTTCCGTATAATAAACTCTAGTTTTATACAGCGTTATGAGAGCAGCTACTTATGCTTATCATTTTACGACCACTTAGACGCCCAGGGTCACTTTCATTGCAAACGTTGCCAGGAATAAAATACTTTCTTTTTTTGGGCTCAAGCGTTTTCTTTTTTTTTTTCTGTAAATCTTTTATACTTTCTTTTTTTTATCATCGAGCGTGACATTCACCCGATAAGAATTTTTCGTAAGTAAACTTTCGAGTGCGGGACAATTTTGCTAGAACTTTATGATTGCTTATGGACAAGGGAGGACAATACGGCAATCGGGGAAAATGAAAATAAAAATATTTGGCAGCTCGTGAAAATCGAGCTTAAGAACCGTCGGACTTAAAGTCTTGTAAAGTTGGCAGAAGCCTCGCACCGACGAATGGTGTAAATCCGATTAGGAGAAAATTTTCACAAGTTAGCAAAGCGGTGTTCCGTGCGATAAAAGTTAGCAGCAGGTATGAACTGCGATGTGACAAGCTTCCATATTTTTTCGATTTTTCTTGTCGCGAAAATTTCCTGCACCGAGTACGACGCTAAGCTATTTAACTACGTTAGATTTGATAAAACGCCGATAGCACCAACTGTAAGGTACACCGAGAATATTGGCATCTTACGTAGCAAGTATTAAAACTTTTATTTGCTAATGGGCAGCTTGTAATTTGTCAATGGAAATTATAAACTTTTATACCTTCCAGATCGCATTGCGCGTATGCAGTATATCTTTCATTTCAATATTTATCGCTTTCTTCAACGCGCCCTACGCTCATGTGTATACAAATTTATAATAATAAAAATTATGCAATTGCATTATAAAATTATGAGCATTTATAGGGATTGTGTTTAAAATCACATTCAGTCGACACCAATCATACCCACTGCATCATCTTAGATCTAGTAGGACATATGTCTGTCTGACCCCCCCCCCCCCCTCCCCCGCCGTATCACTAGCTACAGTAGAAGTACAAGATGAAGAGAAGTAAGTGGTTTTATTCGAAGGGTTGTTTTCTCCCTGGTGGAAGCTTATTCAAATATACTTGAGAGCTGAGAGGACTTTGAATTCCAATCCCAGCTAACCCCTGGGCTAACCCGTCCCGACAACAATACAAGAGAACCAGCCGTGACTTACATCTTGAGCTGAGAGAACGCGAGTCGCAGGTTGAATTGTCACGCTTCCTGAATGTGGACGATGATGTAATGATTCGGCCGTGTCGTACCTACAGCACATACCCCTGTACCAGGATATTTGCCTCGATCCGTTTCTCCTGTTCCGATATTTCCTCCATACGTGCCTAAGAACAGAATAATAGAATCAATTTAGTCTCATTCATCCGTACCTAACAACAATGGGGTATCGTTAAGAGACAATAGAAGATGACCTATAGAAAATCGTTATAACAGAGAATTCTTGAAAGAGCAATATTCTAGAGTCGTATATTTCCTTTTCACGACCTATTTCGTTCTGTGAGGTATTAAAAATTCGTGCCGGCACGTACGCCGGTCACGTTTTGAATAGACAATACGACGTCAGCGCCATCTTCAACCCATTTCCACTACTCGTATCACGTATCCCATTATGGCGCCATGCGTCAGTTTGACGAAGCTTCGAATGGCTTCGCAACAGCGAAATGTTATTAGGAGTGTCAGGCATACAATTTCTGATGGGTAGGATGATGTTTCGCGCGTGGAAATGTAGGATTATATTCATTAGTGAAATCTGTAAAATGTATCAACAATATCTCGATTAACGTACTAGTGACGGACCAGTGGCGTGCGTGGAAGTTTAAAGAGACCCTATGAGATGTCAAAGAATTTTCGTGATGAGTAACTGGTACGTTAGAAATACATGTTTATGTGAGACGAAAATTGCTCAAGTGGTACTTCATGTTCGAAAACTCATTGAATCAGTCAAGAAGAAAGGATCCGTACCTAATCAAGAGCTGGCAGTTGCTTCGATTGCTTCTATTGGCGTCTAGTATCGTGCAAGTAGAATCTAACGTAACCTTATTTATGGCAACGCATTACAATCTATCTCAACGTTTTCTAGAACCAGTGCTACGTTAACTTTTCATATGAACAGCTTTGTACGAATTCTTGTCGCTTTTCTTACTGCGATGGAAGCAGAGGTTATCTTTGAATTGTAATCAATCAAAGAAGCTATTTCTGGATGAGTGATCGAGGTACGTAACACGATTTTGGATTATTTTGTGCAGTTGTGGTAGTAGTAGTATCCTTCCTTGACCAGGAACGTAATCTGGCCTTGTGAAGGGTATAGAATTGCTACATTTATCAATGTCAATCTTCTAGCGAAATGTCAGTGCAGCCATCTTGAACTGGTTTTAACTCTAACGGGAGAAAGTGCAACTACGAAACAGAGTATTTACACGCCCAAAGTCTAGTAACGCTTAAACCTTTGAAACGAGCAATAAATTTTATTTTCTTGTTCAATTCCAAAGATTCTACCGGTTGGAATAAAAAGATACTAAAACTTTGCTCGATATTTTTTAGAAGCTCTTCATAAAATTTTTCCAGGTTTTACCTACATACGGTAATGTTGACTCTGATGCTATCAGCACACTATTTCTGCACTTCTGCTGCACCTCTACCCTGCATACGTATACTATAGGTATAGAAGTATACATAGCAACTCATATTTTCGCGCGAACCAAACTACGCAACGTAGGTAGAAGCATGAAATTTTTATGAAGACCCAGCAGCAAGTTTAACACGTTCTACCTACTGTTGGCTAGCATAAAGGGTGAGTCGGCGCCATAAGATTTGCTACCCCTAGTTTATGCTCACTCTAAAATCTTTACTATTCTAGGAGTACCTATTAAAATCCTCTAGGCGATTCCGGTATAAGGTATTCGGTCCACCGTTCGAAAACTACCATATACCAGTCTTCCCTTACAAACATTAAGAACCGCGTAATTCGGGGGTATCATAGGAAACGTACGAGGGTGCTTCTTGACGCACTTACATGCAGATGTTACCGACGGTCATTAAGTTTATCCTCATTAACGGTTACACGCCACTGAGATTTATGCTTCCAGCCATCCGGTAAGTGAATGTGTTTTTGACATCTCTTTTTTGAGATTCTACCCCCTCATTAAGCTAATGAAAAGAACCTATCACTCAGCGAATTTAATTACTGCCACCTCTGCCTTTCTTACATGCAACAGGGCTAGATAATTTTTATGTTTCTTATTTTCTTTTCTACTTTACTATAAAATGGTTTACAATGCAAACATAATTCTATCCCTCGGGCATTTACTTACCTTATAGCAAAGGCTATTCCCAGTGCGAGAATCAGTGGCAATAGCGTCGAAATACACGCCAAAAAAACCGTCTGCATGTCCGAAAATGCCGCCAGTATACCTGCGAACAAAGAAAAGGCACTTTAGAGGAGACCCCAGAAGTTTCCCAATGGTGGTAATTGCTCTGCAAGCTCTCGAGGATCCTTTGTGCTTTAACCGCACGAGTCGACCTGTCAAGCTTCTGTGCTTGATCGTGTTTACTAATACAAACGATCGCTAGTCAGCCGGCTATATCCTGTCAAATTGTCAAATTGGTTAGTATTGTTTGTTATTAGAACAGAATGGAAACCAGTAGAGAGAGATCGATATCCTTCATGACAATGAATAATGACACTGTATGGCGAGACGCAATACAACTTTTCTTCCTTTTAGTTTTTTCTTTATTGCAAGTAAACATGTCTGTCAATATCTTCAGTAACTTTCAGGAGATACTTCGGTCTTACTTTCTCTTTTATCTTGTTTTACCAAAGCTTTTTCCCACTTGACTTAAGGGCAGTGTCAATATTATGTAACTTTTTTTTGTATGTGACAGATACTGATGGACTTTCTCTCTTGAAAAGAAAAGCTGACAGCAGAGACGTCTATGGATGAATTAATAGCATTCTTGGTCTTTTATGAGTCAACTAACACTCATATTTGTCATCGATACAGAATTATTGTCGTACGTAATAATTGTTGCTTTCACGTTATCTCCATACGTAGGAGTTTAATTAACTTTGAAGAATCTTTATAACATTGTAGAATTTTAATATTTATAGGCTTCTACTTGTACGTGGCTGCTTTCCAAGTTTTGTATATCGTGCATGGCTGCCGCCAATAGTAATAAAAATAACGTCGACTGCCAAACTGGATCCAGGAATTGAATTCTGTGACCCGAGAGAAGTTCGCCACAATGGACACGTCCCGGTGCACATGCCTGCGTGCAATATTCAGGTGGATAACGCGAACTTGGTATCACTTCCGGTTCGTTTGAAAATCAAATTTATCAGAGATGATTAGTTTTAACAGAAATGATTGTTCGGATTTGTCAATACTTTTTATCGTGAATTTTACACAGATAAAAGTTTGAATAAAATACAAAATAATAACAAACATAGTTGTTAGCCGTGCATAATAGTGTAGCAGAAGTTTGTAACAAAATGTTGTATGCAATTAAAGAGTCTGTCTACACACTTCGGTATGCGCATCCTTGAATTTACATGAATTAGCACTTAAGATTAGAACTTGTTGCCATGTTAAGGGTACAGACATTGCTATGAGTTCGTCAACTGTCGCGAGTGCAAAATTGCTTCACTGAAAAATTGTCATGTCACGTTGAAAACTGACTAATAAAACGTTAGTGCAAATTGAGGTATAACGAGAAGCTACAAGTTTTATATAAAAACATGGAACGCTGGACCGACGATCAAATTTTTAAACTCGTTCGACTCTATTCACGATTTCCTAACCTCTGGGATCGTAATGAACCTTCCTACGATGATTTGCCTTGCAGATACTTTTCCTACTCTCAGATTCTTCAGGTAAATTAAAAGATAAACTTTTCTCAATAAACTTACGAACTCTACCTCATTAAAATTTATCAGCTTTTAATAAAATCAAATGAAATGTTATTGATAACATTAACCCAATATTGCTCAATTCCAATAAAATTATTCCAAACGATAAATACTGAAATAATTGTAATGTTGAATATAATTACAATTATACAATTAATGCACAGTGTACATAATAAATATGTAATATATATATATAAGTTAAATTGCAAAATTACTCAATTGACAAAGTTATTGATTAAAGTCAAACATCAAAATGCACATGAGAATATTTCTAGCAATACGTGTAAGTTTTCTCGATATCAATTTTTTAAATAGAAAATGGCGATCTTTACGAAGACACGACTCGCATCGCATCTAATCCAGGATGTAGCTTGGTTGGTCTCTCTCTCTCTCTCTCTTTGATGCTATGGGTTATTCGATACGAATCCCAATTTTATTCATAGGGTCTTTGCATGCCTGAGCACGTGACGGTCAGCGACGTGCTTTCGAAACTACGGGAATTGCGGAAAATCTACGTTTCGGAATTACGCAGAATGGACGTGGCTCTCAGGAGCGGAAGGATTTGCCAACCTGGAGTTGTATGGTTCGAGGCTATGAATTGCTTCCTGTACGATCATTTGGATGCTGATGAGAGACTCGCGAGATCCTCGAGCATTAGCATCGTGAGTTGTTTTTCTTAATCTGGCGAAGTACGTGAACTCTTTTGCAATTCGCGATGCAATTCCAGAATAACATTTCATTAGCGTTTTACACGATATCATTAGCGTACTATGTCCCATAAATATGTATATTTATTTTATTTTTGATATATATACGATATATACGTATACATATATATAGTCCAAAAAACATACTGGTACAACGATAAGAATAATAAATTAATGCCAAAAAACTGACTCGTGCTTGATAGATGCATTGCTGAAACTTCATTTTAAAAAGGAATCTGAACAAGGGTAACAACCCTATAAGTGACCCTAGTAGTAACAACCCTAAGAAATCTGTCTTAAACAACTGACGTGTTTTTCTCCGTTAGCACTCAAGAGGAAGCAGCAGCAGCGGCGGCCACTCCTGGACTACTTGCTTGAGTCAAGGGACGAGTCAGTGCTGTGAGAAAGTAGAGAAAGTTGAGAATTCTCTAGAAAATTCGTCGGATCAACCCAGAGCACAAAGAGGGCATGTTTTCTTCCTACGGGCACCGACCAATCTTCGGCTGACAAGGATGAACACCGTATATGAAGTAACAAAAAGGAAGGGGATGGAATTGGATAGAGAAAGAGAACCTGATAACTCAAAGTGTATTCAGTGCAATGCAATTTGTCAAGAACCAAATCTAGACGCCAAGGTAGGTAGTTAAGAGAGGTCTTAAGTTGACAACTTGTGGCATAACTTAATTGAAAGGAAACGAATTCAAAGTTACTACTTCAGGTAAAGTGACTACGTGATTCAAACGTACTTTTATTGCAGAATAGGAGACACGTTGCTTGTCGGAGTACTTTGCGTATTAAATGCAGAGATAAGTTCCGCGCTGACAATTTGGATAAGGATCAGTTACCATCTGAAGTATCAAGCTCAAAGGACAACGGACGACCTTATCACGAGATGTCAGGAGCTGCTTTTAGGAACAAAAGGTGGTCCAAGTGTCTCTGTTGGGAGGAACGTAAAAAGGATGTTCAGATGAATGAAGTTATCGAGGATTGTATTTCGGCAGCCAGAAAATCCTTGTCAAATATTCGTCTACAACGTCCTGAATTGGATGGACATTTAATATCTAGGACTATGCAGAAAAAGGATTCCTTTAATGAAGATACACAAAATTCGTTATGCGTATCAAGATCTCGTCATGAGAGTACTGAGAAGGTTGTAAAATGTAATAAGAAAATGACTAAGATCATTTGTCTAGGGGATGATATCGAGGATCGTGTGTCGACTATATTGAACGACACAACAATAAAATTGTGTCCAGTCGATATTATATGCAATTCTGATGCTTTGAGATGGTCCTGTTGTAAAAGTTGTTCAGAGCCAACTAAACCAGTGAAACTACCAACATTCTCTAAAAAGGGTAAGTTTGATATATAGAGAATGAAGTACAAAAAGATTAGGTTATAAATCTTCGAAAAATTTCAAGCAGATACAAATGTTGTGCAGTTACAAAATTTTTTTTCACGCTAATATCAATCCTTTTGTTAACGTGCGATTGCACGTAGGGACAATAAATTCGAGAATTATCTTAGTAAGATCGAGTGACAAATTTATGGAAATTAACCGCTTACTTAACGCAAGGATTGAAAAGCGGAAGACAAATGCAAACGCTGGAAAGATGTGAACGATGAAAGCCTTTCTCTGGTTTCTACCTTGATGCTTTCTAACGAGTTCAAGCGCCGAAGGGATCCCCGAGAGTCTTTGGGATTCTACAGGTGTTATATGGAGTAGGTAGAAATCGAGGATTTGAAAGGAGACCGAATCTGAAGTGACGTCGAAGGAAATTGAAATATTTTCACAATTTAACGCCACAAAGATCCAAGAAACGCTTAATTCAAATTGCTACCCCATTTCGCGTCTATTGAGAATTATTTTAATAATTTGAATGAGCTGGACAATGGCGGCCCAGAGCGACGTTTGAAGTGTATGGAGTTTCTAAGAAGTGATTTGTACGAGTGTTTCATTGAAGGTAGACGAAACGGAGATAAAATGAGTTTGTCTGTAAATTTTGAGAAAGTAAATATTAATTTTAATTATATGAATAGATTGCTTCGTCTGCGTCTGCTTGGAATTTCGTTATTTTCATTGCCTCTCAAAGTTCCTTTATTTTTGTCCGCTCTGTGCTTTTACTGGTTTTTGTTCTTTTACTTTTCATTCTTTAAGTTTCAGACGTTTTTTTTTTCTTCTTTCTTTTTGCTTTTAGAGATACCCGACAGTTCCCAGAAAGTTTTGGAAATGGCGAGAATGGAATTGCAGGATGCTGGAACCTTGTACAATGATAGTAAATTTATTAGAGGCTCGCGAGATGGCTTAGAAGTTGCGGAAGAGATAAATAAAGAATACGATCGGTTCGGGACGGAAGTGGCTGCTGTGCTGAAAAGGACTGACAGGCAGAGAGCGATAAAACTTAAGGAATTGATCTTGGAAACTTTGCGGACTAAAAAATCTGGGGAAATGGATAATTCATCTCGGTTAGGAAATAATGCGCTGCCTAATGTGAATTCTGAAGAAACAAGGATTTCCGCTGAGCTAAAGGAACCTCGCTATTATTCTAAATTAATAAATCATATTCAAGAATTAGAAACAAGGAATATAGTACCTGACTTAGATTCCCCAAGAGACATAGCAAATTTGGATGAACAACTAGCAGAAGAGTTAAATCCAGTAACGAAAAGCGAAACTTAAAGAAAAACTGATTTATCAAAGCTTCAAGAAAAAGCCTTTTGAAAATAATATAGAAATCAGTAAAGTCTATAAAAGTCTATAAAACTGAATAATCAAGAATATTACGATTCGTTACGTCAGTCCAAGGGTGACTAAACGTCGTAAAAAATGTCACGCGAATAAAATATCACAAAGAATTTTTTCACCGTGTGAAGACTGTAGCAGCAAAAAGTATCTAAGCCTTGTCAACTTCAGATGTAACACTTCAGATTTTCAGGTTAAAATTGAATGTTCGAACACGCAATGTATTCGGGATCATTAAATTCCGTTTGATTTCACATTTAAATCAGCAAATTCAACCGGATGATGTTTTTGAATCGACTATGTGAATCAATCCGTACAGATCCGGAAGTTTCAGCCATGAGATGAATCCTTGTGATGACAGAAAGATCGAGGGCGCTTTTACAAAGGATAAATGGACAGACAGGAAGCTGCGTAAGCTTGTGTCTCTGTACCGGAAGTACCCCTGCCTGTGGCAGAAGGACGCAAAAGCGTATCTGGATAACAGAGCAAGGCACTGGGCGTACAGGTCGATACACAATGCAATGTCGCCACTCGAATGCACCTTTATAGAAGTCATGATGAAAATCCGTGAGCTACGTCGGATGTACGTTATGGAATTGAAAAAATGTCTGCAAGCAGAAACTATGAATTGTTACTACGACTCGGGTTGTACTTGGTTTCATGTACTGCATGAATTCTTATATCCATATTTGGATTACGACGAAGCTACTGAGTTACATGTACATATATATCGTATATGAGAATATTTTAAAAAATTGAAAATATTACATCTTTTGATAATATTTTTTTCTAGAACATTCCACAAATTTCAACGTTCTACAATATACAGCATGGTTATAAGAAAAGGAGAGATTACGAGGATTTTCTAGATTCCTCAAACACATGTGTGACAACGTACAAAAACAATCGTAATTCTTACAATGAGAATTTCACATCAAAAGTTGTTCGTTACCCTGAATCGAAAATCCCAGAGAATATTCCTGCTGGGAATCTTCGAGAGAGTCCTACTAGAATAATTGAGTGTAAGACAAAGAAACAAGAGGCCCAGAGTACTTCGACATGCTGTGCTTCAGTTGAACCAAGAAAATCCATTTCTCTGACTGTTTTATACGATAAGAAATCGGAATACTATAGTAAAGGAGGTTCCTCTGCTACGGATCAGGAACCTTCGTGGACTGCTGAATCTACATACAAAAAGGTAAACACGTCACTTCCCTTCGCACTGACTTTTATTTTACTTTAAATCGAACGCTTCGCTTCTTCGTGCAAGTCTCTTTCGTCTAGTCCAATTGGATATCATACGTCTGCAATTTCTCTACTATATATTCAATAGTAGCCAATATATAATCGACTATCGATTGCAACCAAGTTGCACCTATTATCGATTTTACAATGGGTATCGCCCATCCCGTGATAAATTACATGACACAGTTGCATTTCTTGAAAATAGCCCGACTTGTCCGCCGTCCGGAAGTCGTCGGCTGACGAAGCGGAAGTTAAGTTACGTATTGAAGTCGAGGACGAATTTGACATATTTTCACGAAGCGTAGCCTGTCAGTTGAAGAAAATGGAGAGAAACACTGCACTGAGAGCACAAATGGAAATTCAGAAAATTCTCACAGAGAAACTTATAGGTCCACAGACAGCAGTAAGTCCAACGGTTATCCTGATTCATATAAAATCATTTGAAGGGATCTCTTTTCCATTTTCGAAAAAAAGGAAACCGTAAGAACCGCATCGAAAATTCTTGTGCCACGTAAAGCCGATTCTCGAAGATATGCAAATCTGCCAAATTCAATAATAAAAAAAAATCGAAACGAGAGGACGAACAAAACTGTTCCTAATCCCATATCGGTAAGGATATCCGATCTAAAATAATAATAAAAATGACAAATATTTATCTTTTAATTAATTTTATTCCTATATTTATCTCATTAAAAACGTTAGTTGCGTTATATAATAATTCCTTTTTTTTTAAGACTCTTAAGAGCACCGCTGCCCAGTTCCAGCAATCATTGCAACGCAGATCAGCGGAACTAAACCGATCGGAAAGAATTGGTACGAAACGTGGTCCAATCACTCCAGTTGTGCCAACCCGACGGGACAGAAAGTAATCAGGGACTGTATCGCTCGCGGTATTTGTCGAGTACGTAAACAGAAAGCAAGCAGAGTGCAAGTAATTCTCAAGGTATCTAAACCGTTATCCTCTTAAAGGATCACAGTAACGTTGCGATGCCGACATCGAAAGGAAAGTTACGAGAATGTTACCTAAAATTCATACACCCCGTCTGCTCAAAAAAAATAAGTGTTACGAGTTTTTAATGATCTGAGACCTTAAAAGTTGTTGACGTTCAAGAATTACGGCTCCCCGCTGAAAAGGATTTTGGAAACCCTGAAAGTATTTTGAAGTTCACTCTGTAATGGACACCCGGTACATATTGCTGGTGGACATAGTATACATGTAGATTACAGACGTTAATGAATATAGAGTAGAAAAGTACAAACTAACGAGTATCCTTAAAGTCAATTAACTGCGAAATTCACTTTTTACGATATTGAAAAAAGGAATGCAAAAAAGCACGGATCGAATTGTGAATTATCGTGTACAAAATAAAAAAATAACGGTGATGGTACACATTTATTGTACTCTAAATTATTTCGCATAAATCGCCGTGTGCAGCCCGCCATTTGCATACACGATCGTAAATTTCGAAAAGAGGTTTTCAATGGCCAGTTTTATTTCATCCTGCAGAAACTTTTACGATTCAGTAACATTGCTGTACTTCAAACATAATCCGTCATCCAATCCGTCGTAAGCTTCCCTTATATTTCGCTACTCCCCCTGTATAACGGACGCATGAAGGAAAAGAGATATCCGATAAGCGAGGACAATAGGGAAAATGGTTAAATTTGAAAAATTCAACGCTGCCTTCCGCAAGTGTACCGCCATATTCGAGTATTCAGAATGAGAGCAAAAGTACAAAAAAAAGTAAAGAAAAAAAAGAGCAACGTACACAGAAACAGAAGCTATCCGGTTCAATCTGAATGTTCAATGGATTGCGACTAATGCAGGATTTTGGAAAAACAAAAATGAAAAAAAAATCGATTGGACGTCAAATATGTATATACGATAAAGGGTGCATGAATATTCATCACAGTAAATCTGCTGAATTCCTGAACCTATACATAATACATAAGAAATAAATACTTTTGTTAATGTCCATGAAAAAACATGAAGAAATAAATATATATGGAACATAACCGACTTTTGTACAGACCAGTAGAATGCGAGGGTTGTATTTCTCCCCACTTACGCTTCAATATATTTCGTTTGCGATAACAATATGTTTCACAGCTGCGTGAATTCGACTGCGGTTACGTTCACGTCCGTCGAATAATCGCGAAAACCAAAGGGTTTGGGAATTTTGAAAGAGGCCGTGGAATCGAAGGCTTCGCCGAAAATGGGAAAACAGTCGAGCCCCTAGTGGCAACGGACATTCGTAGTCAGACGTGTTAGCTGAGCTGTGAACGCAGCGTATCGACCCAGAACCGCAGGCGGTGTTAGTATGCCAGTAGAGTAAGCCACAGACGATCAGACAACGGAAAGGACGCCAAGATTTTCTCTGGTAACAAAAGCCTACGCCATATTGCTATGGTGCCAATGGTGTGGTTATTGCGAATATTATGAGCCAATAAGATGGCACTAAAACACTATACTCAACTATAGTGCGAAGGTTGTATATCATATAATATTGCAATATACCAATTTTATATCTATATCACATACGAGCGTACTATTGTTTATTAAATAATGCATACAACAAATTTTCCATAAAACAACATACAAATAAATAACGGGGAAATAAATAACATTGCATTTGCTATTGTCCTACAACAGTTGTTTTTTCCTATAAAAATGATCCCATCTTTAAGGACGTTGGTGAATTATTGATTTCATCTTAAATTAATCTGTCTGTTGACATTCAAATAGATTCAGCGTGATTCTGTTTTCTGATCTGTCCACATTAATCGAAATAACATTTATCGATACGTATAAGAAGGCTGGCCTGGCCATCTATCGCGATAGCTATCCTTATCAGAGACTTTGATTTGGAAAGCTGAAAGATAAGAAAGAGTGGAATGTGTAACCTCGGAGAACCTCGCCGAGAACAGCTTTGTCCTTTAGGGAAGGGCGATAGGGGATCTTGGATCGAGGGCAAAGATTTAGTCCAATTCGCGCGATCCCTTTGACGCCCGTTGAAAGGATTTAGACGGTCGTGTAGGCGTCGATCTGTGCTTAACCTTTAAACCGGAGCCAATTTAAATGGAACCAATAAGTGCCCGTGGCTCAGACTTTCCGATTTCCACGGAAAGAGCTTTGCAAATGGAAAATAGTAGTTTGGGTTGGTAGGTGTACGCTCGACCCAGTTTCACGTCCGCACTGAAGCTACTTTGCATCGATAATACACACCCGGTATGTTTCGTTTCCTTCCATAATCTCGTTTAGGTTTTACCGAAGATTTACGGTCTCAATCTTCGGACTCTCCTACCATACGTGATCCCAAGAAATTCTGGACGAATGAGCGAAAAAATATACTTGGATCCAACTTCAATATCTCCACACCTCGTGTCCTTTTCACAAAGGGTCCTCAGGAGCGATATGACTTAGTAAACCCGATACGGAAATTATAATCCAGCTCGTAAACTTAAACCAATTCTAGTACAAAGATTAGACGGTGTTAGTGAAAGGGCAGGAAATTCAAATAATCCCATAAGACAAAGTGTTGTCATTGTACTTACTGTAATCAAGCTCGTCGTGTTCCGTAGCGACATAACCTGTAGCATTGTAAACGTGCTGGTCGGGCTTAACCGTGGCCGTAAAGACGGCGCCTGTTAAAGCCGTGGACGGATTGGCCACGATTGTCCCAGCAGCACTGCTGATCACGGTGCTTGCTGTGCTGTGGGTGCTTGCGATGCTCGCAGTGCTTAGAACGCTCGCCGAGGTCGTCAAGGACAGGGCCGGGACGCTCATTTTCTCTGTAGACGATACGATTGGGACGTCAGTGCTCGTCAGGTTACTCAGGATGTGTCGTAACATTTTCAAGTGTCTCTCCCTTTTACTAAATTTTGCAGGAGGCGTCGAGAGCCTTCAATGCTTCAAAAACACTTGTTCATCCTCGTGCGTCTCCTACATCCATCACATAGTAGCACCTCTCACATTTATCGCTCGCTTATACACACTTTCGCGTAAAACACGCGTGGGATTTCGCCGATGGCCTTTCATGGTGCGTAATGAATTTTTTGGTCTTTTTACTGTTTTTTTTTTTTTTTTTTTTTTTTTCACCGTGACAATAGAGTGGAGTGGAGTAGAATAGGACGGCGATGAGAAAAACGGATGGGGAGGGAGAGGGGGGGTAGACAGAGAAAATCGATAGAGGATTGAGACGGATAGAGAGAAAGAGAGAGTGGCAAGGAGAAAGGTAGAAAGAGAGACACTTACGAAAAGGAATAGAGAGAGCAGAGAGGACAGAGTACAAATAAAATTCACGTAATTTCTTCAACTTTCCATTAGCGCTTTCAATGGTTACACCTTAAGCATAATCGGCGTTATTATTGTCGACTTTAAAAGGTACCTCTCGGACCCACTTTTTAGTCGTTTTCACATTTTAAAGACACCGAGGGCCATTCTACGTTTCCTGCTTTTTCGTTCACGTATTTTTCCTGCCTTTTGTCCCAATCGCGTGGCAATCTGTTATTTAAACTTCCTTTCACTTGTATTATATACGCGTTAATGAGTCAATATTGTTATCGCACGCAGCGATTGCGGCTGCTCCGAGATTTAGTGTTGATCTGCAGTTCTACGGTATCTGTAACAAAAAATATATGAACTGTAAATACTTGTACATTATAGATCACGCGTATGCTTTCCACGTAACAATATATGCAAACTTTTTAATTTGACGATACATGCGTTTGACATCAGGGTGTTGCAGTGGTGGCCTGGAGCGCTGGATATTGTGAAAAACACTGCAATTTCCCAGATGATGGAAAGATTATGGGATCGAAAGAAACAACACAAGATTGCGAGCGAATCTACTGGGTTCGGAAATCGTGGCGACGCGATTGGCTGAAGGAGTTGTATTCCGGTGCGACACCATAGTACCTTACCTATTCGGCGCCACTTACGGTGTAGCCATGTGATTCAGTACGAAGAGGGTAATAGAGACAGAGATGGAGTGAAAGCGAGGTAGTGAGGTATGAGTGAGAAAGGTTAGGATCCATGAAGGAGTGAATGACGCTACGAGTCTATAGCATTTGAGTAGCTGGTCGAGATACACAGAGCAGTAGATTAGCCTACTGGAACCTGAATCCAGGCAGTACGTGTGGCTTTCCGCTAGCACGATCGATTGAACTCGATGCTTGCTAACAGGGTGACGAATTCGAGGATCTGTTATCTTGCGCCATTGTTTGGCGTTCTAGTATGTTGAGTTAGCATGTCCTTTTCTTGTTGGGGAAATAATCCTAATCAGTCCACGCCGCGTTTAATCGTTTCGGTCGCACATCGAGTAATGTAGGGACCATGTGAATGTGATTCTCATAAGCTATGGAATTGTGTATGTCGGAGGGAATTACTGATCCTTTGCCCGAGAGTATCGGAAAAAGACTGGTTCCCAGAACCGACTATCATAGGAACTACAGGCGAGAGGGGAAAATATTACGTGTTTCCTAGACATATTAGTCAGGTGGATATGAAAACCCAGAGAGGAAATGGCGGAATCGCCCTTGTAAACTGTTCTAAAGTAGCTCAAGATCGTTATTTCGTGCTTAGCCAGAAATTGTAGATATTGGTACCATCCCTGTATATTGTAACCCTGGAACCGTCCAAGGTATTGCAAATTTATTTTAAATTGTGTCGCAGGACTTTTGTCCATAGTTTATCCGAATTTATCTAACGTAAATGTAATATTGTTTTGACACTTTAACGGAAACCTTGTTCCGACCTATGCAACTATTGTTGACTTTTAAATTGGTTCATAAGGAACTGTCATTCCAGTACTAAAAATTGTTCTGAGCTATTCTGTGTCGATTCTCTATTTTGGAACTATTGTTCCAACGTATTCTATATTCTCTGCTTTATATTTTTATTAAGCAATCGTTCTTTCCCTTCATTTTTTTGTTTATATTATTTTTAATATTGTCTGTAGTTTAATAAATCAGACCCATCAGTGAGTTCCGTTTATTATAAGAAAATCTAGTCTTTTATTAATTTAGTAACCTTCTTCTGATTTAAGATTTTCACCTTATGTACGTCGTCTCCATATTCAAAGACCCCAACAAAGAAGAGCTGGTTTGAATGTCGAGACAGTTTTTTTGAGGATATAATTTCCCATTATACCTGGCGCCCAAGAATTTGATATGTATTGTTTATTCCTTTTCAGAATACCATTTATTTTGATAACCACAGCTCGATCGGTAACGTCGTTATACTGTAGTAAAAATAAAACCCGGCAGGCCCATATACTGACCAGGGTCTCGCCAGAACATTTAGGGAAGTCCCGATTTCTTAGCTTAAGAACAGTCTAGTTGTTGCCTGGTTAGGTGCGAGTCTGTACTTCCACTTCGGAAATAGTCATGTTTTTGTATACAACTAATATAAGATGTTCAATCAACTAAATTACGATACTTTGGTCATGTCGAACATTATGTCAACTTCTGCGATTATAAATCAAGTTGTTTTCTAAAAATGTTATGTCAGACCCAAGCATTAGCCCTGTCAAGTTTTTAGTTTAGCTAAACAGTGAAAACTTGACAGTACTCAGGGAGGCCAGACAGGGCGCTGTCAAAATTTCAGTCTGTTATGTGTATTAAAAAAAAATTCATTTATGCACCATATACCTCTATATATAATGTATATTTCTGATACGAAAAAATTGTTGTGTTTTTCATCATAATAATTAGCTGATTCATTCTAAACGAAACTGCTACACGGGAAAAAAGGTTGATGCTAGAAATGACATTTTAGGTAATAATGAAATTAAAACGATATTCACAGTATTTTCATTAAAAATTATATTATTTTTAAATTACCGTAACTTCCATAAGGTTAATATTATCGACAAATTGTGCTAAAAATCATTTGGATATACTATTAAGGATGTATAGGTCAAAGGTACATGATAAGTGGAAGTTCTGAATTGTTTTTTTTTTATATTGTAACTAGAGTATTGATCTTAATACCTACAAAATCTCAGGGCCCCTTATTAATAATTTAAAAAAGACAAATTACTAAAAATTAGGACTTTTGCCTAGTGGCCGAGCTAAAGCACGAAAGCGATGAGCTTCGAATTGATAATTCAAATATTTCCATTTGCCTATAAAAAATAAAAAAATACATTCCAAATTCAGTTAATTTCAAGAAATTCGTTAATATTGAAAAAACTAAAGGTTCCCGGATGTTCATGAAAGATATTCTTAGTTAAATGTGACGATCAATTATTTTATGCTGTCTGATACTTTGACGATGGATTATTTGAGTTGAATTTCTAAATATTATATAATATAATAGCTAGATGTCACGAAATACCAAGTTAACCGCTTTGTTCATTTAATGGGGATAAGAGAAATAAAAATGTTCATCATAATCGATGACTATATAATATTGAATATAGGCAATAAATATTCAGCATCCAACGCCCAATGTTCACTCTCATTAAATTATTCGGTAAATTTTATAGAAAAAATTCAAACTTGTGACGATGATGAAATCGGAAAGAGCAACGTACGAATTAGTCAAAGAGCAGTTTCAGAAAGATCATTTTTACAATAATGTTATTATTTCAGCCCTGCTCCATAACTGAATATGGATTTTAATTAGTAATATTATTATTAGAATGTCTAAATCCACTCAACTATGCAATTGAGATTATTGACTCTCTGTTGACGATCCACACATCCTTAAGCAACACCTATTTGAAATTGTAGTCGCATGTAATTCATACTAACGAAGTGTGAATTGTTGCAGCTTCCCATAGCACAATAATTATATGACATTTTTTCCAGTGATTTATGTAGATCATGTTTATACATATTCTTAGAAATGCTTGTGGCAACAATTTTAACGTTTCAATACTTAATATTTCTAGGATATTATTAAGGAAGTTTTTAATACAATAGGCATCTAATTTGTCATGCAAAGTGATAATTTGCTAATAAGAAAATAAAATATATATTACAATTTACATCTAATTTATAATGAGATACGAAATAAAATAAAGGTTAAATATTGAGTTATTTTTGCTACGTATATGATAAAATACAAATATAATGAAATAGAACAAAAGTTTTTTAAACCAACAAGATTTTATATAGTCGAATTCTGAATGAATAAAAATGAAATTGGACTTAACCCTAGTAGAAATTTCCTAGTCGTTTGTCCAATAATGAAAACGCCCTGGCCGGGCGGAGACTGGTCATCCGTAATCATGGACACCTCAATCAGTGCCCAGCGTGGCTCGCGCCAATACACCGAACTGCTAAACTAAATCACGATTCGCTTTTTCGCAATTATGGAAATTTATTTGGGCCCGAAGTCGCCAGTACCGCAAGATTTAGTAAGCTAAGTTCAGATCAGACAGTTCCTTGTTAAAGTGACAGTTTATTGATTGGACCTCATCAATATTTAAGACAGAATTTGTGTGTTTGAATGCTATGAATATAATGAATCGTAAAAGAATTCGAACCCGTCCAGCGTGTGTGGTGAACTGGTAAATGTTTTGGCAATGCTCGGGCATAACAATGAAGATTGTGCTTATGAAACTCATGGTCCAATGATAGAAGTTAATAATCGAGCATAAACCTTTTTAATATAATATAAAGCATTTCAATATAATATTTGGTATAATTGTTGAAAAATAAAAGTTTTTTCTAAACCTTAACAAATACTTTTGCAGGTACTTCATAAAATTATGTTTGTAACGTTTAGTCTGTCACACATTGATTAACGCTTATAAACAACAACATTGCATTTTCAGAGGAATATTGCAGATCTTACGATACGCATACATACAAATAGTGTCAATTATCACTTCTAACTGAAACAATGTCTACAAACCGGGTTGATGGCCGAGTGGGTAGAGTGTTACACGCTTCATTTTGAGCATCCTGACGATCGCAGGTTCAAACCCCATTCATGGCAGCACAGATAGTAAACACTCGAATCTATTTTTTAAATATTGCTTTAATCATATGATTTTATCATTGCACCAATTACATGTTTCATGTTTTTATGTAAGTTTATTTTATTTTATTTTAGTCTACAACCGAGACAGTTTGACATAACTGGTGGCTAGACGGAACATGCGTTGCATTTATGGTCTGGCGCTAAATAATTGTCCTAGTTAGCGCCTAGATGGAAGTAAAGAAAACTAGCTAGTACCTAGTTAGGACCCACATAATTTCTACTAGGGAATGTATTCAACTGTTTTCCTATACGTTTTAGAATGTTTTAATTATATAAATATTGACGATTGCAATCCTTAATCTAGATAACATTTACAAACTGGGCTGGTGACTGAGTGGGTAAAATTGTCACACTCCTCACTTGGAGGTTCGAGTTCCGCTCACAACACTACAAATAGATATGCACCCAAGTACACACTAATTTTTTTCACATTTGTCAATTATACATTTGACATATTTCTATGAATATTGATAATATAGTAAATTTTATATACTTCATAAAACTGGAAAGGAATACAAATCTGGCCCTGGCTAGATTGGCCGGCTAAGCTCATCTCGGCGCAAGCGTTACATTGCATATTGGACTCCATCCGGGCTTCCAAAACGTAGCCAGACTAGACAGCAGTGTATACTAGCCAGCGCCCTGCCTTCACCAGGTCATAGTTTCTACTAGGACACTAAGCTTCTGCCCACGATTTCCTCCGCATTTTGCCGACTTGATTTACATTATCGCTCTCTACTCAGCCCCTTTCAGACATACCATACCACGATGACACGTAGCCTATGTTACTTCTGAAGATCAGAGTTATCTATCAGTAGAAGAATTTTTCAAATCATTTTAGTGATTCTCGAGTTTTAAGGTAACGTACATACATAGGAACATACGAACTTCTTTTATATATTTGTGTGTATACGCCGATAAATATATATATAGGCGCCAACATATGCTATTGGGCCGAATGGATAATGGATTGAAGGGTGACAAATTCGTTCCATCTGAGCAACATACATCATTTTGACAATCTCGACAGCGCGAGGCATTACCATCCCCTAAGTAACGGTCCTTCAGAATATCGGCGAAAGAGTAGCAAGAAAAAATAGAAAGAAATACAAAAAAAAGATTTCTACAAAAGCAGAGGAGTAAGTGGCTGACTAAGATTTCTCAGCATCCTGAATATCTACCGAGAATACTTATGGGGGGCTAATATAGTCCTGATCCAACCACCAAGTAACCCTTCGTGCCAAGTTCATGTAGCCGCAGCATCGAACAGCATCTCGGAATTACTCCCAATGCCCACCGAACCTACGTACGGGGTATGTTTACCTTGAATACGGATGTGCTCGACTTAGTTCGTAAGACTAGGAGGACAGCTGAATTATGGAGCAATTATTTATGTACCACTCGCCCCCTGTATATTCTCACGGTATTACACTAGCAAATAGAGAAACCCGAAGCCACCCTCGTAAGACCAGATGAGACTCGCGAAATTACTCGCCTTGCGAATACTACCCCCACTATCTCCACCTTAACGCTGGATAATATTTTTACTTTACACTTTAAAACTCTCCGAACAAGATCGTCTAATGCACTCTTATACACACGCCAACAGCGCCAGAAGGTACATTTAATATTGGGGTTGTAACTATGCTAGGGATGCACAACAAATTTTTACTTCGTACAACACCTCGCGAATACTTTAATATAATTTAATTTTTTCTAAAAATAGTCATTTCCTAAATCATTTTTTTTAACGTCGTTATATAATAATCATCATATCAACATGATAATAAAATCAATAATCCTTATCGTATTATTCCATCCTTCTAAATGACGATCGAGTTTAATCCACGTATAGTTCCAGCATTTAATCACTACCGTTCAATACGTTTGATAATTTTACTAAAGCGAATGAAGTCAAATGATCCGATAATAACACCCAGTGTCAATCGTATCGAGGTCCATGAAGATAATTCCGATAGCACGCGAGCTATCAACGGCGTCTCAATAATTGACATTGCGTTCCGATTGATTGCCAGCTTCCATACAGATAGTCCAAATCTGCGAATGAGTGGCATTGATTACTAATGAATTGATTTGAGGTCTTCGTTCGCTGTGCACTCACAGGTAGCCAATTTCCCAGGAAGGGTCCCCAGTTACAAACTCCTCTTCGATAATTAAACTTGGTTAGTACCAGTATCCGGTTGCAGTCAGCCACATCAATTACAGAACCGCAGGATGGTTATTCATAAGTGCATTTGCAATGGGTCCTATCATATTTGCCTTGAGTATAGTACGCATATAGAACGTAGTACCATATCTATATGACGTCTCAATCGCACCACCTGAAGTTGGCTGCATCACAGGATTCAAAGGGATGAGCTAATTTCTTCGGTATATGCATTTATGTCATATATGCATTTTAAATTCTAGTAGCCTCTAGTCACATCACGAGCGATATATGCATTTCTTTCCACTTCGCGGTATTTACTTCCGGCCGGTATCCGTTCCTCACTTGCTACAGCTACAGCATAGTATCCACTTGCTCCCTTTAATCTTGGTGCAGTTTAGCGCGCATTTTCATTCTTCATTGACTTCGAGAGTCCCTCGTACGGTTTGCTTCAGAATGGCGTCGGAACTTTCTGAAAGGACTTATTACGTATACGGATATATTGAGTGAAAAGAAGTGGAAGTTTCTGGAAGTCAATGTACTACATACGTGTTACAATGGTACATGAACTTTGGATGCTGCAGATATTTTATATACATTTTCTTCGTTCAGAGTCTGGGGAAATTATTGTTTCATTGTCAAGTATCTAGGGCGGATTAGTATTGATTTTCAAAGAAATCTTAATGATTCTGACCTGTGATTTGCGATTTAAAAAATGGGACTTTCGAGCGGGAATTATTTTTAATAACGAGGCAAGTTTTGTTTTACAAAATAAATTCCACTTAATCCATTGAAATCGTATGGAAAATGAACGAAGGTAAAATTGGAAGGTCGGAAATCATCGCTATTAATTCAATGTGTTGGACTACTTGAAAAATACCAGAATCCGCGAATAAAAGAAGCGAAGCGCATTCGTCTCAGTGAAGTAATGAGATAGTGAAGAATTGCTGACGCAGGACGTAATGTAATAAAGTGTCGTTGCGTTGTATCATTTATTTATTTTATTATCTTTCCCTGCTTCTAATTTCTTTAAGTGCCACGTGACACGTCTACATCGTATTAATGTCCAGTAAAGTTACAAAAAGACGTCACCCGATAATTGTAATTATCATTTGACACTCTGACGTCATCGTTGAGATTTGTGAGTCATGTGGTATACCTATGTATAAGAGTAACACCGTGAAACAACGCTGTTTCTATATAATATTGCAATTTTACTTTCGGTGACAAACAAAAGAAATTATATGAAGAATAAATAAAGGAAAAACAAAACGTCACAAACAAGATAAACCGCAAATTGTACGACGGGAAAGATCGTTGTCGGGATATTGGATGGCAGAATAGTATTCGAAGGTGGTAATTGCCTTACTAGCCGGATGTATCTACCTCTCGAATCTTGGAATCCACAGACACGTAACAATTTCCAGTAATGACTATAATACGTTGCTGATAAAGAATGTTTGAGAGTTATCAGTGATTTTCCATTGTTTGAATGGGCAATATGAAAAATCGTTACGCTGGATATCAGTCTTAACGAAATCGTAATGGAACTTGAGAATTAATCAAAGATTTCTTTTTATGCGTATCTTATATACTGTGTACTACATATCTAGTATGCAATATATTGTATGCTTTACGTGTATACACTGAGAAAAACCGCTTCACCTTTTTTGTTATTTTAAATAAATGCGTTTAGTAGCCGCACATTTAGTCAGGTCAACAATTATTCTGTACCAGTACAGTATGTAGTAGTCAAATTAAAAACATGAACAATGTCGGCTGATTGTTCTGGGTCAACTATCGTATTTAGTTGAATGTGCAGCCGCTAATTTAGTTGTCTCAAATCATAATCAGTCAATTCAAACTTATTCTTGTTTCGATTTCATATCGCAGACAACTCAATGGGTTTTTTCTATTAAAAACAAATTTATTGTTCTGAATCTACCAACACGCTTGGAAATATCGTAACTTTGTTCAGGTGGGCATTATTTTTACTTTAAATATTTGATTCAATCAAACTAATGGGTTAAAGACGTTAGGTTGATTAAATTCCAGCATAAATTTATGTAAGGAAACGTTATTGTTGTAATGATGCTTCGTTCGTTTAACCTAACCGGATTACACTTGGTGCATCTATCGCATGGGAACAAGAGACACAGAGCGATAGACAAAGTAGATTTCTGTCTCCCTTGTTCTCATGCAATAGATACACCGAGTGCAATTCAGTATCAGGAATCGAAATTGGCATAAAATAAGGTTATTCGAATAAAACGTTTTGTAAAAATGATAAGATATGTTTAGAAGAAAAAGATGTAAGGTTCGCCTAACGAAATATTTCTTTCATTTGAAAATATGGACATTTAGAATCATGCAAAACAAATCACGCATCACTCAAACTACGGTACAGCTCAATCAAACAACGTAACATGTCTCGACAATACTTGTTTTGTTGATGTAAGTAACTGCCTTTTTAGATTAAGTAAATATATTGTTCAATAACCCATGTAGGATACGTCAGGGGTAGCAACAAGGCCAATACTTGACCCATTAATGGATACCAATAATTTACTATTAATAGCGGTAGCAGGTATTAATTAGGTAATACCTGATCAGGAAATCCTGATATTAGTCTGATCTGGGTTTCATAAGAGTTTTACTGCCTTTATACATGAATTCTTTTCGCGAGTGAATATGAGATTTTGGTGTTAAAAAATTGATAGAAATCAAACAAATGATAAAACTTCAGGTGGCACAATAGCTCTGAATACGAATATATTATACGAATATCTTACTAATCTCTGCATTAATAAAAATAAATGATGTGGTTACGTCGATGAAACAATTTGGTAAATGAAAATGTGTATTTGAATATCGCTACAGCCTATTTAGTAACCAGAAAAATGAACATCATTAAACTTAATAAAAAGTAATCAATGAAAGTAAATTGCAATTTGAGTAATTGAATAAAAGTAATTTCCCTATTTTTTCATCTGATGTGACTAAGATCGCGTTTACTTGCAAGAAATTGACAAGTAACCGATAGTGTTGGATAGCGTGTATGTGCGTGTTATATGTTAAGTCGCTGCTTCAAATCTCCAACAACAAAGGGACCAACGCTAACAACGAAACATGGATAATAGATAAGTTTGTGAACGAAATATAACTTTTTTAAATTAATTTTGTCTGTTTGAAATCCTGTTAAGTTTAGCAAACAAAGTACATACATTTTT
This sequence comes from Syrista parreyssii, assembly GCA_030142615.1. NCBI lineage: Eukaryota > Metazoa > Arthropoda > Insecta > Hymenoptera > Cephidae > Syrista > Syrista parreyssii. The sequence goes on from JARQTG010000210.1 coordinate 559,101, forward strand.
CGTTCAAACGTATGTTTTAGTGTTATACGGACGAATTCATTTCAAAAGTAAGAAGTTTCTATTCTTTCAAAAACCGATATGCTTGAGGCACCAAAATGCTAGTCAAATCAATTACTTGCATTTGTCGGATCAAATAAATATTCGGTGACAATAGACTTGCAATCGTTTGAAGTCACTCGATATCGCATCGCCCATAACGTATGTTCTTCTGGTAAAACAACAAATTATTTTCTGCACATTACAAACAAGTTTATTTGAACGTATCCAAACGGTTTATTTAAATGAAACGATTTTTTTTGAGTCAACAAAATTTTGTTTTTAGTGTGCGACGATCCACTACCGTACCCAGCCAAAGCGAGGCCCTGTAAGCCCGCCAGTGCCGTACCCGGTAAACGCAGCAAAGCCCTGCCATGCCCGATCTGCCGACCAATACCGAAGCGCGTAGTCCTATCAATCTGTAGACCAGCCAATCCCCAAGACCCTGGAGGCCCATCGAGGGAAACGATAAAGACCAGAAAGAGCAAAAACACCACTTCGAGCCAGGCTGCGAAAAAGTTTGCGAGTTTTGAGCTATCGAGTGCAAGTGAGAGTTTGTGAATTGCGATATTTTAGATATTGCACGCGCGAGAGCTGTGTGAGTGAGTAATTTTGCGTATTGATTGAATTCCCTTTTTGCCCTTCAGTTTAAAATATCTCCCTTTTTGATTATTGCGAGCCGTCCCCACGTGGACCAACATTTTCTTTTGTACTTGTACTTTTGCTATAGAAAATCGACTTTCTATCGTTAATGCAAAGCCGAATGGTGTGCGTTACGTATTGCTTTTAACATCTTGCACCCTTATTCCCAAAGAGCCCATTACCCCCTGCTTCCCTTTTCCGTCATAGATCATTCCAGAACCAAGGTAATAACTAAGAACCCGTTGTGATCAGGAACCTTCTCCCTGAGACCCTTCACCCCTCCACCGCTTGCCGTGCCATTTCAAGTAGAGTAAGCATTCCAGGATCTCCTGAGGTCACAAGTCGGTGCTACATCGTCACAGTAGCTGGCGCTCAATTTTTGTGTTGAAGATAATATTTAGTGCCAGTAAGCCCTCCCTTCCCTCCTACTCTCTTGTCCACCAATACCTTTCAGCCTTCCCCGATCCTCCTTTCCCACTATACCATTTAAAGTTCCCAACCCCGTTGTGACATTGCATGCTCCTGAGCGAATTCCCGTCTCTGTTGTTTTCATTCTTAGCTGTATCCTATTGCGTATTTCTAGTTTTCTTTTTCTTTTGGTTTCTTTTCTTTGCTTGTATACTTTTCTATTTCATCTTACCGCCGCGTTCCCTTCTTACGGTTACTCTTCCCTTTTTGATTCATGTTTTTGCGGCTGATTCGCGTCCTGGGCCTATAAAACTCAGGATACAGCACAATATATATATATAGAATGGATGTACTACTGTATACGCAATATTACATACTGGACGTTGTTTACCTGCAGATTAAATGTAAGGGTGAATATCTGTAGGGGTTAGTTTCCTAGAAGAATTTCAACAAAGCCAACGGTATCAAGGGAAGCGCTACGTTTATTTTATTTTATTTGTATTTTTCTGGCATTCGTGAACATTTAGATGTAAATTTATACTGGTGTATTGTCGATTGTAGTTATAGGATTTTAACCCTGTACTATTTATTCTTTGAACATTACTTTAATATTCTTTTCTCTTTGCTGTCCGATTCTAGTACTTTCGTGATCGTTCGATATTTTTTCTTATATACTCATAAGTATAATTCATATTTACTAAATATCTTGTCTGGCTGTATAAAACTGATTTATGAAAATTGTGTTAAAGCCGGTTATTATCACCCCATTGAAAGCAAAAGGGCGTATAAACATATGATTTTGAGCTATCATTCGCCCGTTTGCTTTTAGTCACGCTATATGACGTCAGCTTTTATCGACATTGAGGAATGACCCATGTCGATAAAAACACAGCCCTGTGATGATATACATATAGCGCTACCAATTTGAGTATTTTTGATAAGAATGTCAAGAGGTAAATTGAACGATCTTTATCATCTACTCGTAATGTCGTATTATAGTGATAGAACTAATATAACTGTCCCGTAAATCGTAAATCCATGTAGGGCCGTAAAAATCGAATCACCAAGTCGTTCTGTCGCTGATAAGCCACGTTGAGTAAAGCTATCCTTTCCCTTTGAAAAATCTTCCTAAATCATAATATAACACAATATATGACGTATCCATAAAAATACCAAAAATATTCAAAAACTATCATCTTAAAAACGACAAAACAATTAATAATAATACTTTCCATAGAAATCCATACAAACGCAAAACCATTCTCGAGTATATACATAGATATAGTTGATTCATGAATTCCATGTGTTTTTTTGATAGTTCGCAAGTAATACAATCCTTAGCAAATAATACGTGGTTTTTCATCCATGCATACGCATACTTTGTAATAAACATTTTATGCATTGACACGCATGTCTTCATTGTTTCCATATTGACATCGAACTCATTGGCCGATTACGCACACGGGTGCAATTAAATTTTTGGCCATTGCCCTAGTAAAAATTGTAAACGAGCTCTGCATTATTACATAACAATAACAATAGTAAATAACTCCCTAAAATAAATACCTATGCCGATAATCCGAGTCGATTGTCTTTAAAAACATAACAAAGAATATGGAGAAATTGTATGAACAAAAAAATTGTAATCTATTATTTTGCTGATTTACGTAATTTTTTTTAATTTCGCGATTATTTGCACATTTTGTCGTGATAATCATCCCCTGAGTAGGGGAATGGCTTTTGAAATAAGTATCCCTCGTTAAAAAAAAATACAATGCGGGGTTGTCTTGGGTGCATATGAGTGGTATGCTTTCTGGGTAAAGTGCATGTCCGTATCAATATGGTTGATTAAGCAACAAGATGGCTACCGGTGACGCCGAGACTGCTCAGCAGACTGTGCTTAATTACGGCAAACAAAACGTAGAACGTTATAAGCCGGACGGGGTAGATTGAGGTTGGTGTCGTGGGACTTGCCTTTCGGGTATCGGAGTCAGTTTCAATTATTAATCTTCGTCGTCCGTGCTCTCTACCAGGGAGGCCTAAAACGTAATTGCATGGTTGTCAATTAATTTGTTCCAGACTCTCGTCTTTTAGACGCGGGTTCGTTCCTCCCAGAGAACTTTGATTAAAGCACGTGGCGATAAAGCAACAAACGTCGGAATCAAAGTCGCTATTGCTCTGCGAGTCCCTTATCAGAGCCTTTACAAAATGTCTTACCCCTATCCCTTAACGGCAGGCACAGCCCACAGCATCCTTTAGAAAATTCACTTCAAACTTTCTCCAGCGCCACAGCACACAGCTTGTATATAAATTTGTAAATACGAAAAATCATCCCTTGAGAAAAACATAATAAATTTTTAATATAATCATTGTGTAAAAGTTCTCATTCGTTTATTTAAACGAAACTAGTACTTGATATAGAATTAAAAATAATTTTTCTTTCTAGTAGTAAAATCGTTACCGGCTTCAATATGGACCTGCAATGTAGGTCAAGTAATGGAGGTCATTGTAGGAGTATTTCAAATGAATAGGGGGTAGGTATTGATTCCCAATGTTGGAATAGAGAATAGATACGAGGTAGAATAGGTACCAAGTAGGTACGCATCCTCTCTAGATACTTACGTTAGCTATATGTTCTCTTCATTCTTTGTCGCTTTCATCCCTGAAGGAAGATAGGGGCGCGTCTTGGGGGATGCTGCAGTAGTATAGTGCGTCACTTCGATCGCGATGGGAGCTTCGGAATCTCATTTCCTCTCGAGAATGCTCCCTCTGTATACTATACTATACCTATGTAGATATGTCGTATATATAATATATATATAGCACATATGCAAAGGTATCATACTTTTTGCGAACCTTTCATGTGGGTCGCCCTTAGTAGTTACATATGTGGCCTGATGTTCTGACTATGTACATGCATATATGTATATATATATATATATACATACAAGTATTAGATAAAGATATGTATTCCTTCTCGCCTAACCTTCCAGTCGTTATGCAAAAATAAATTGACAGATTCCTAAAAATGCTGATCAGCAGTCGAGCGTTTTCCAAAGCTGCCGTTATAAGATCGTTGGTCTGACTCTGCCGTTATCAGACGAATTTTGTTTGGTTCTCGTCGATAATATATTGGGTGAAAAAATTGAAATTGATCCAGCGTTAAAATCTTATTGGTCGAAGGACGCCGGAGTGGGGTAGAGATGAGCGGAAGAATTACAAGAAAAAAGAGGACGTAAAAAATTGTCAAATATTTTTTGAAAATTCATCCCTCGACTGGATCGTGACGTGTCTCGATTTTTATTACTTTTATTTGCCCACGATAGCATCGCTTCAGGTAGCACTCTCGTTAGCGCATCCACGATAACTCGTTTTAACGTAAACGCCAGAGCTTTTCCAGCATTAATAGTCGGCAAAGCTCGGCGTTCGTTTCGGGCGTCGCGTTTGAATATAAATCGGATAGCGCGACAGCGACGTCGGAGCGATTCTTTGAAAGGGGTGACAAAAGCAGAAGAGTGTGGCCACAGCGTGCGTGAAACAGAAGGGTGAAGATTTGCGGGTGAATTTTTTTATTTAATCGCAACGGAGCCTCGCCGGGATGTTTTATTATTATTTTCTCTTTGCGTTCTCTTCTTCCTTTACCCGCCATTATTTTCCGTTTACTTCTTCCCTTTCTCTTTCGAAAACTGACCAACGTATATTCGCCGCTGCGTACTGATGAAATTGTACGTAAGTGGCAGAAGCTCCGAACCTCGACTTTTATTTAGAAGTTAACGGCGAGGAAAATGGGGCTGACGTTCAATTCTTCTCGCTGGCAGCCGTTGTTTTTCCACGGAGTCTAATCAAGCCGGGGATCCATTTTGCTCATATGGCGAGTTTACAATCCCACGAGCGACGAGGGTAGGTCCTGCGTACACTCTAAGCAAATTCATACATCCATAATTCACGGGTGTCATTCGCCCATCTCTCACCCGTATACTAGCGCCCTCCATTCATACCTATAAACTCCTCGTTTGTTCCTGGAAACTACCCCTACTGTTGGCTCATATCGATCGACATCTCACCCTTAGCCCTCATTCTCTTTCATCGCGATTGTCACCTGCCACCTGACCACTTCATCGAAGATTACACGAGTAGGTCTGCCATTTCAATACCCGTGTAAACAAGACGGATAGATAACTGCCAATCAGTACGCTTCTGGCTCAAGTAGATATAAACGTTGCTTGATCGGCCATGTCAGATACCACACAACCGTTAGGTGCACAGTTACCTAACCATACCTGTACTATTGGCTTGCCGAAAATCCTGGAATAGGCTGATCTAAATCAGCCTTAGATAACATGCTGTCAATATTTACACGTGTAATTAGCCAACACGTGTTACGACTAAGATAGTATACAATTATAAAATTATTACACATTATATGTACTCTCTTAAATTGAATCAGTGAATATTTATTAATTGTCATAGTTAAAAACGAACTACTGACAATCAGTGGTATTCTATTAAATAAATCAGTGAAATTCTAGTGTTATACCAATGAAACAGATATACCTATTGATTTAATCGATGAGGAGAAAAAAATGTTTTGTAAGTATTACCGCAATATGAGAGTTTGATGGGCTTTCACAAATTCACAATTAAAAGAACATTTTTTCAAAGCTCTTCATGCACTGCCGAATATCCTGTAAAATTAACAGGGAAATAAAATGTGCTGCACCGAATGACAAAAATATTTTGAAAAAAGCATTCGCAATACGTGTAAAGATGTAACACATATTGCATTATATAGTTAATGAAAAAAACGCAACTTTTTTGCATTTACATTTTTTCTCGACTTTTTCCTACCGAGGTATATGAATTTGAATGGAAATGCATATTCTAACAGGAGGGATTTAAAAATGTGAAATAATTCACAGAAAGTGCTTTCAAGTGGTACTAGAATGTGGCTAATTATGAGAAATATCCGAGAGGGTCCGGAAAAAATTGGCTAAACTGACGGCGAATGCCTCATATATGGATATTCAAAATTAATGTTACCACAAGTAATTGTACGATTTTGTATAAGAATGAGTTACATACATCAGAAAGAAAAGTACCATGTTATCATATTATTATTGAAAACTGCATCGATTCACTATTCCTTAGTATTGCCAGCAGTGACTCGCACACAACATGACAATGCGACCAACAGCATGGCAAAGCTGACGGAGCTCCTATAACTCCGAAACCACTGATTTAGCACGTGAAATCACTATTTCTTCAGTGAATTTTCAAGCAATTGAAACCACTAGTGAAATTTTCAATGATTCATCTACAAAAAAATATAGTAATAATAACTTGTCATTTTTCATACACAGATTCTGCTCTTCCTACAGGAATTCAATCCTGTTACGTCACCACAATCATTCATCCCCTAATTTTTCACAAGTACAAAAGTGCCTCGTCAACATACTTGTGATTACTTTCAGCTGTTCACCCATCAAGGAGAACATCGATTAGACATAATTTATTCAGTTAAATAATGCGGAATACGTCAGTCCCAGGGTTACCAATTTTTCGGGGAAACATCAAATTTGATTTTAAATTACCACGTGGACCTACAATGCCTACGATGAATAAAGGATGAATGAGTCACGACAAGGGAGAAGAATATATAAAAATTCAAAACTCTACCACTTTACCTACACAATAGTGGCTTCCGCTATAGTCATCCCATTTACGTATGTTCTTTATAGTTATCGGTTATTTACCTACTCGCGAAATATCTCGACACCGTATTTCACAGGATGTCGAAACTTTTGAAGCGTGCAAAACGTTCGTTTGCTCAGGAACCCTCGCGGCTATTGATCACGTTGTTTGACAGAGCCAACACTGCCAACGCTGTTTGCTCGTGCATCATATCCGGGACTATAGCCCCGGAATTTTTCAGACATTTATTTCCATCGCTTGTTTTGCCCCTTACAAGAGAGACCTACATACCCATGGCTACCGAGGTAGAACGGCAGTAAGACAGGAAGTAACTGCGAGGGTGCTGACGGGTCGACAAGGAAGGCGGCCGATCTTACGCATCATTTGCTACGAGAATAAACGGGGGGGAGGTTAGACACGTGATGGTTCTGGAGCCGCGTCAAGAAGGTGAAGGGGAGGGAAGAAAGCATTGGGAAGATTTTGATTTTCGCACTGTTACTTCTCAAAGGGAAACAATATTCTTTGTTAAGGAATTCAGAGTCCAACCAGTCATTCCTTTTCTCTGTTTTTTACTTCATTTTTTTTCCATCGTCTTTTCCTTCACTTCCGGTGATGCGCGTCTTCGTCGTTCTTCATTACTCAAAATGGTTCGTTCGCTCGTACGAAGGAGGCACTAGATGATTTTATGGACATTTCTTATTGGGCGTTAGATTTTATGCTATTTCGACACTATGAATTCTCGTCATCCTCTTTATGATTTTTTTTTTGGTTAGATTGTATTGGATGCTGGGAATTTCTTTTTCGTGGACCACAATAACTTTTTGTTTATCTATTATAAGTTATCGCTTAGTTAGACGTATAATTATGGACTTTGCTTGAGTGCTTGGGACTGGACTTCATTCTTATCAACGGATGGCGGTGAAAGGGGCTGGATATTTGTGATCAGTTGGGACAACTTTGTAAAGCAAATAAATACTAGTTACTGTTGATGTCTGTGCAGACTTGCACGCTATGTTCAAGTTTAAAAGTACCTAGTACGTGGATAACCATATAAACTCGACTGCCTATATCCTGCAGAAACTTTTCTCTCGGTTAACCCTGAGGCAACGCGCGGCCTTGCGCCTTGGAAAAAAATCGTTTTGCTGGCTTTTGATTTTACGCCAGCGCCAAGGCAGCACCCCTTGATTTACATCCACACGAATTTGCATGATATACCCAGTGCGCGGTAAGGAACGTGAGGATGAAGTACGAGAGCATCGTTACTCGTGCTTTTCCCTAAAAGAAAAAAAAAGGAACCCACAGGATTTTCTCCAGTCGCAGCAATCCCATCGTACAATTTATAGTGTTTCGAGAAAATTTGTTCAACCCCAATATAACGCGTCTGAAATTTCTTCACTGTTACGATCAATAATATTTATCCTCGACTTCCCTCAATCTCAAGCTCTCATCTACATTTATCTTTGCGCCACCCAAAAGCTTCGTGTAATTGATATGGCAAGCTCCCACTTAACGCGGGATGACTTCGAAAAGTCGAAATTAATGCCCGAATCCTCATTTTGAAAGAAAAGTTCTGAATTAATGCAGCAAATGGTAGCGCAAGCTTTTTCGCTAGTAGAGCTTCTATACTTATACAACTCTACTATCACTGGTCCTAAGTGAAAGGATGGGAGTTTCGATTATATGTTAATTCTGGGAAAAGTGAACGTCAATCTCACGAACGAATAAGAGTGAAATACAAGGCGTTAAATAAATGAAAAAAAAAACTACTAAGAAACAAAAAAATCAAAATAACAATAAATAAGAGATATCAGAACTAGTGAAACATTAACGGGTAAAAATACTATGGATTCTAAATGATTTTGTTTCTCTCGTTCCTTCTAATATCCTCGCTTTGACCTGAGTTAACAGTCTCGTTCAAAAGTTTACCATGGTGTCGCTCGGGGATTTTCTCCCTCGTAAAATTTCCCATAAGTTTTATTCAAAATATTTGTGAAAGGATCGCGCGAGTCATCTCAAAATTGAACCGAGCCTTGGGGGCGAAGGTCACATCCGCGAACGAAGTGACACATGCATTTATAACGTGTAATAGCAGCAGCTAATTTTGCTAGGAAAATTTCGAGCGTTTCTGTACTACCTGCGCACATGCAGCCGGAATAGCCGATGTAGCATTATTCTTCTCTGACTGCAGCTTCCACCCGATGCACACACACGCGCTCACGCTCGTACGCGCACATACAACATATTCGTTAGCGTACTCGTTGAACAATTCACGTGTTTATTTAGTTTGGTGAAAATAGCAATTACGCGGAGCAGTAGTTGCCTCGAACAAAAGAGCAAAGAAATTTATAATGGAGAATTTTTTTTTAATATTCACTGTCGTGGATATGTAGGATTTGGAGTCAGGGAAGAATATTGCATGTACGCTTTATCCGCTGATAATTGGCCGGATGCTAGAGTGATGGACTGTCGGTTTAAGCTGATGGTAAACAGGGAAAAGCCGTAACAGTAACGGTACAAACAATACCACTAATACGACAAATTAATCCTTTGAAGAAGACAAACGAGCAGATTGCTAATTATACTAGTTTGTTCCCTTTTGTGCCGGGTTGCGAGTTCCGCGGCTCATGAGCTTCTGCCCGAATTACTGGGAGCGCTCGTGTATCCCATTTTGTCACCATAAACTCCTATTACAAGTGCGCGACCTCGTCCAGCAATCTAACGATAACTAGGAAACAGACGGGGACGGTGCCACTTGCGGGAAAGTAATAACGAGTGAAGTCGATAGCCCTCTGGTGGTGTAACGTGAAACTTTCGAAATCATCAACGCACACTAGAACATTGTTTATGTAAAAATTATCAAGGGTCTCAACGATTTGACGGACTTTACCTTTAATTGTAAGGGTAGCTCAACGAATTAGTAACTTCCCTGAACCAATGCCTTTGATTTCAATTTTACTCAACAACGTTTCTACGTTCGCGTAGCTTTATTTACTGAAAAATCTATTATGGAAGTTAACAATGGAAAGACGATTGCACAATGGTTTGGTGCTTTTTATACGTATACGTTTGTATTTTCGGCTATTAGTTAATTTCACTTGATCGATTATTCATTGGGTAAACGGCCATAACGTATCAGTGATAATCTTGAATATTTCTATAATAGCAAAGACCGAGGCAAAAATTATTGAAATAATTAATATTAATTTCCTGCAATTAAATTTGCCGGTGGCTGGGCGACCTTAGTCTATATTAAGACAATTTTCAATTTCTTAATATACACAAAAGCTAATTACTTGATATAAGTGTTCAGTGATTCAAATAATTAATCGCTCATTCTACTCAAAGACATGTCACTATATATATTTATATTTATATATCATACTCTACATTTATATATTGATGCCCACATGTTGGCCATTGAATAGATACAAATAAGTAACCCAAGCAATAGTACACGATAAGTAAAAGCTAACCCACGTCTTACGTAAGTAGGTACAGCAACTATCGATCGTCCACTATATATGTGTGAAGAAGGAAGTGGATATCGCTTTAGCAGAGAAACGGTAGATGAGGGTGCGGCGTCGGGCGTCGAGCAAAGTCAAGGGAGCGCGTCAAAGAGTGCTCGTAAATTCGGTCGAGTCGACTGGCAGCTCTCAACTTTCGGCTGGATGAAGGATGCTCGCTGGTAAAGTCGAGAGACGCGAAATGAAATGAGGCTCGACAGAATTCGACATTTCAACGAGATGGAGAAGATGAAAGATCGTGTTCAAAGAATACTATGTCTAACCTAACCCAGCCCAACCCAACCCCATTTGTTATATGTACAGGGACAATGTGATAAGGGAGTTCAAAACTCCGGTGTTCGTTAGAGCACATAAGTGCGTTGCATTAGAGAATGACAATCATCCCTTAATGACGAAGGCTTCTGAACGCTTCTGATGCTTGTGACGAGGGTGAAATCAGTCCTTACTTACCTGCTGATTATTCCCTGAGTGTAGACGACAGGTATATACATACAAATGCGTATAGAGATTCTGACGATAATACACGAGCAAAGAAAAGGACTCTACTCGCAACGCGTTAGACTGTTCCAATAGTCTAGCCGTAGCTATGCCGACGAATTCTATACCTCAAATAATTACGATACTCTGTCCCTCGAAACGAGATACGTTAATAACTGATTGAGCGTCACGCGCGTCACGAGACGAAATCTGCAAATTAGTTTCAGTAGGGATGGAAAAAGTGCAACCGGGTAGTATAGACGATACCGGATGGTAGAGGGTCAGGGAAGGTCTAGGTTTTAGTAATGGAAGCCGGCAAGGAGAGCGAGAAATTCTAAATGGAAAACAATAGCAAGTTAGAAGTGTAGCAAATAACAAATTGAAATTTTGATTCAAATCAGACATAACTTCCGTGATTTATTTAGATAAGCGAAATATAATTTAAAGAAAATTAGCTTTTCGAAGAATGAGAATAAGTGATGATACGTGAGCTCCCGTGAAGCAAGACAATACGTTGCAATGCGTTAGATCTCGAGAAGCAAGAAAACACGGAACATTACACGCGCCCTCGCGAAGCGAGAACACGTGGATTCTCTTTGTCAAGTCTCCAGGGTCACAAGACTTTGCGCTCGAAAAATATAACAAAAATTCAAGAAATATTAAAAGACAAAAAAGAAATTAATTCGACACACGGAATCTTTTCCAGGCTAGCAGCACCGAAATCATCCAGAGGCCGAAGCCTCGGGAAAACCGAAGCGCGGAAAAAGATAAGACAGCTCGTTGGTAGGAAAAGATTTCGTGATTCGTTATAAGATTTTTACCGGTACTACGAAATTAATAGCAACACGAAACACGCACCCGACCGACGTAGTAGCACAGAAGAGAATGAATGTACAAAGAAATGTTTCGCTAGGGCTGGACTTGCGTCCCCACTAATCAGCGAAAGTAGTACCTTCAAATAGCTAATAAGACCCCCGGAAGGATCTACAATAATTATATTCATACGCCGTGTCAAAAGTCATGCCTTTGGAATTATTTCTCAAATAATAAATTCGGAATAACGTTAGGGTGACATGTGTGGCTCAATCGCCTATTCCTTACAAGACGGATTCAAAAATACCTGATAGATGCCCGAGCCTTCCTCTGAACTGTGATACACGATACTCGAAAGGACGACGTTAAATAAAAAGATCAAACACGGTCTAGTCGTCATACCATGACGGAACTGTCGTTGGCGCTAGCCGTGCGAAGCTTAGTCACATTCTCGCTGCCGTAGCTCGGGGTGTCCAGTGGCCTCTGGTGACAATGAGGTTCCGGCCCCATCCTCGACGATAGTGGCTGGGATCTTGATGTCTTGGGTAGTCTAGTTGCATCTGGTTCCTGTGGCAGGCCAGTTACGGTGCTTCCACTCTGGAGCCCGCTAATCCTCCAGCACGAGAAGTCTTAGGGAATTTGACACTTCTCGTCTTCGGTATGGCGCTGTCCTTTTGGCTTAACCCTCCGTACTTTATTTCAGGCAGATTCAAATATGGGGTGGAGTTGCCAGATTACGGCAAGAGTCTTCCACATTCCCTGGCGTAAGCTCTGGCTCTTTCTTCCGGTAGCGTCATGATGTTGTGATGGCTCGATACGAGGGTTGTGGTTGCAACGTATGAGTCTTTTTTGCAATTGGTATTAATCTAACGAAATCTATTTAGCCTATGATCCTGGAGTTTCCGGCTGGTTGTGCGTAAAGCTACGGAAATACGTTTCGAAATAGGAAAACGACAGTCCATCTTTCCGGATTTCTGTGACCTCTTTTACAACATCACAATACATATATAGTCATTGTCAAGGGTGGATTCACCCCTTCGGTATAGCATATTCGATCATTTCCAAGTACCATCAGCTCCTGTCTCCACCTTTGAACTTGTCTGTTGGGAAATTTCCTTCCTTAGCCTTTTCCAATTTCTATCCCTCGCCCTCTTTTCCCCCTCTTTCCCTTACTTGCTCTTATCCTTATCCTCGTCGTCACTCTACCCTTGAAAATACTCTAAAGACGCTCTCCAGTCGTGTCGTACAACGGGATTATTCAATTTGCCTGAAGCTTTTCTTTTTGTGCTTTTTTTTTCCTGTACCCTTATCCCCTTTCGTGAAAACCGTATCGTCTTTTTAAAGTATACGCTCCTTTTTCTTCAGCCTTTTCCATCCATGTTTCACCGGCGCGCATACGCTATTTTTATTTATGACTTTTTTCTCATCTATTTTGATACTGTCGTATACCTCAAAAACAATAAAAGTTCAAACGAATTTGCGCAAATATGATTTAAAAAAAATGCGCTTAATTAAACATTCGGTTTTGCATTTTATAATAAAAAAGAGGAATAGAAAAATGCTACAACCCTCTAAATTAATTATACTGAGAGGTTCGTCCGCTTTCGTGATTACCCACATCATGATTCATCCCTCGTTTCTACTACCAGTGAAAACGTCTGCTTCTTCTTTAACCCCTAAAAAGGAAAATGTACTTCTTCCCCTAAGCTCTGTTTGCACAATGGCTCCTTCCTTCCAACCTAACCCAATGTTTAATTGGTATTTGAACGGGACTCTAAGGGGTTAATTCCCCGTCAAGAAATACCGTCTTTAAAGGGTTTCTCTCAAAAACAATACACCCCATGTAATCACACTGCAACAACTCATAATCCTACACGGAGAGAATTTTGTGATATTGATTCTCATATTGGGAATAGTAAAAAAGACTTATTCCCGAGTATGTGCGTCTGAGCTATAAATATATTCTTATCTATTATAAATATCCTAATATAAGCTTTTAAGGTACAACAGTAACTGCTATGCGTATGAAAAATGTACTTCGTAATTTTAAATACACGAAACGATTAAACGTAATTTGTTAGTGTTGCATGCATAGCAAACATAATGCTAAGGATTGATCTAGAAGTACGTGAAAAATGACAAACTACAGTAAAACAATAACACATACTAGAGCTATAGTAGTGACATACAGTAAAAATAGTTGTCGTTCTGAATTCTATGATAATATATTTCAACCAAAGGAAAACATTAGTTAACACACAAGATGCGTGAAATAATATATAACCGCTTATACTTTTTTTTAAATACAATGACCAGGATATTATTTATAAAAGTAAAATATAGAATAGAATTGCGGTATTGTTATCAATTTTCAGCAATTTCTAAAAAGTGAAGAAATTTACACGCCAATACACTAGAAAGCAGCAGAGCGACCGTAAACAATGGTACTAAGTGAATTTTTGAATTAAGTCAAACACTGTCTTAATGATAATTCCAGTCTGCATATAAATAAAAAATTATTCCTTACATTCCACACATTCTTTATTCCTTGCTAATAAATTTTTTGAACCTACAAAGTTGATAACGATCAACTGTTACTTATTACAAAAAATGTAATTGATTGATGATTGTTACTGTGACAAATATATACGATCGTTTAAAATGATCAATAATATCATTTATTAGTGGATTTGCCTGAGATATGACGATTTAAAAAATGGTATTGTTATCTAACCAACCATGCTAAGCGATGGTTATGTTTATATCGCAAAATTATAGATATAATATAGATGTAAATAGTACAAATAATAAAATACACTTTGTTTGACATTCATTCATCTTTTTTCACTGTAACCTGTCATACAGAATATTACAAGGACTGATATCGGTTATTTCATCCATTACAAAACAGTTAAAAATACCTATTATGCCATGATGCTATATGCTATATAATCACTATTGCTACAGTATTATATGAGAAACAATCCCAGTAAGTAATCTCTATACAAAGCCTTTACTGTATCATTGAAACTCACAGCAGTATATTGCGCAGTACCTTACTGCGACGCAGCCTCTCCAAGATCGTATGTCGACTTTTACCATGCGTTAGTTTTGAGAGCACTTACACATTGATGGTTGTTTACACACACACAGCGTGAAATTTGCTATTATTTCATTCATCTCTGTTCATTACATTCCATGTTGTTATACAGTACCAGAACGTTCCTAAGATTTGTAGAATAAGGCTCTTTTACTATGCAATCTACTACTGGTTACCATATTTTTTAGAGTAAGACTGCCACAAACTTTTCTTCGTGTAGGATCGTTACAAAGGTAGTCCTTCTGTAGCAGCAACTGATCAAATGACAATCAGTCGGGAGATAAACGAAAATAAAGATATTGCAACATCCCAATAATAATAAAAATTAAAAATATTATTTTACGCGCATGAATGAATGATATTTAATTATTTACTAATTAGAAAAATACCAAGACAGCAGTGCGGTTGGACTCGATTTTTTGCTCTAAATGAAGAACGCCGCCATGTTGATTTTCCCATAAGACACTACGTTAAAACTTTCGACTTATACATCACTTATTTCCTGCAAAGTGCCGCTACGCCTCACCTGTTTTTTCGTACGCATCCCCCTTATTACCGTATATGCGTCATATATCAAATTTAGGTACCCATCTACTACTCGTTGTCACGAAAGGAATACCTTAAATAAATAAACCTCGAAGGAGCTCCTTAAAAAAATATTATAATATTTTACCCCATGCGAATCGCACTATTCATACCAATGCTATACTAGTACAGTTCAAGGCAAAAATGCAACAACACAAAGTGCTTATTTGAATTTCATATATAAATTATGCATCGACACTTTAGTCTTTTTGAAATGACAAAGAAACTACCCAGCGAAGATGACATTAATTTGTGCAAAATTATCTTGTATTTCTCTCCCTTGATCCTTCGTTATTACATCACCGCCTCATTTTACAATGTTTCTATTTGATAATTATGAGCACACTGATTCATTACAAATTTATGCAACCTTTCGTTGACATTTAATTAAGCCTGTAGAGGAAATCCGTAATCCCTTTAAATTAACCAAGTGCCTCTTCTTGTTCGATTTCTCGTTTCTCACTGATTTCCCCCTTGTCCCTCTCACTCTTCCTCAAGACCATCAATGCTTTCGTAATAAACTAGAACACGAATCAAGCTTAGATTGTCTCTATGTAGGCGGCTACGTAAACAAGATACCGATATACTCGTCCTCCGACATTAGATTATATACGAGTCCTGTACATATAGAAAGGCCCTAAGACACCTTTTCGAAGATTATCGAAGCTTCCATTGTTTACAGACTGAAGTACAGAAGCAACGATCGAGCTTGATGCTTAAACAAAATTCAAAGCAATCGTAAATTTTCAAAACTGCAATGCGTAAAATGTGCTAACAAAATAAATTGAATAATTAGCCAAAATTAATACAGGCTTATACCCAATTTCTACATATTAATCACGGTTGCCCCCCCCGGAGCAAAACTTTCTCCGCGTTTTGCTTACAGTCAACTTTCCTTAACGAGGCGCTTCGTAATTTCGCATTTCCCCTCAGCGCTCTGTTTAAGCTTTTCTGCGCGATAGGAATGATTTTCCCACTCCTATGTGTCGCAGTACTTGGCCCATCTTATGCTATCTTACCGAGAGTCGACTGTACGTATACGCGTATTGAAATGAATAAGCTCCGCGAACAATTCCCATTCAGGTATAGTATTAAAATTCAATGATACAACCCTTCAGAATAATACCAGCCAGTGACAACTTTCGTGCTATTAACAATGGGCAAGGTCGATCGTAACGGTAATGAAATGTCAAGTCGTTGACGCCATTAAACATGGCATTAACGATACTATTGAAATTGAAGAGTGGCACTATATATATATATATATGCATAACCTCAGAGAACGTAGCTGGTACCTTGATTACATATGTGCATACAGATGCACATACTGTACCAGAAGCGGACTGAGAATGACATGGGAAACTTAAGCCATTCGATGCAAATGAATTTTACGCATGTAAAACTCGACAAAATGAAATTTGTCAGACGAATGAGAGTAGCGAAATTAGGAATGTAAATGATCCTTGCGAATTTTTCTTTTGCAGTTGTAGCACATATGAAGCATATATATATATATATATATATATATATATATAATGCATAAAATGTATGAAAGTCCTTACCGTATTTTCTAGAAGAAAAGATATGTGTACGATTATCAAAAATTACTTAGTATGTATATATATTGTATAATATATACACAACATACATATATAGACCTAAATGCTGAATCATTCCATTGGAAAAAGATTGACATGTTCTTTAATATCAAAAGGCCTATAACATGTATGCAAACAGAGCAGCTGCTTATGCAATAAGTCTTGGACATAGATTCTACAGAATATTCATGATAGTTAAGTCGATGAGTGAGAACATATCGAGCGATCAGCAATTTAGGCAATTTGAAGTAGATGTGAAGATGTGCTTGACCTCCTCATTAACAAAGAGTTTAACATTCTGTTTAACCATTCCCTTCTATTATTCAGCGAATGCAGCTGCAGTTTCCACCCAGGCGTCTCCTGGACACTTTGCGGCTTTAACGATAGTTAAATTAGGTTACGTTGGGTTACCATCTATGTGGATTCTAACTTACGTACCAGTTTGACATACACGACTTATTCATATCTGGTACTTGAGCGTGAACAGAAATTTACTAGATAGTAGACTAGTTTATGGTGGATAGATCCTAGGGAATCTCGTGAAATTCAACCAAACCTCTTCGAATGAAGCCATGGATAGCCTAGTTAGCTAATTAACAATCTGACCATTGAGCTGAATGGACGTAGTCGCTCGTATGAACTCTAGGACTGACTAAGGTCAAACAAATATCGACCATCGTTACAGAGCTTAACGAATTCATTTTGGTCGGTAATCTCGGGGGAATTCTTCTCTGGTATAATGGGGCCAAGGAGCCACGTTATGCGCCGTCCCGGCAGAAGGGGGCGCCACGACGTTAATTAACTACGCTGCATAATTAACGGAAGATTTAGACGTTAAAGGAGTTAAAAAGAGGGGGGGAGATTCACGGCGAGACTGCTCCGTCGAGATTTCCGGGCGCCAATGTATATATATATATACACACACACACACGTAAGAACGCAGATTTAGGTACGTGTATATGTAGATTTGGAGTATGTATATAACTCTGATATATATATATATATATATATATATATATATATTACACAGTAATACACACGGTGCATACGTGTTGGTTTGTATGCGTAACGTAGGAAGACAGAAGCGCTGGATAGACCATATAGCGTTTCCGGACAACATTTTCATGGCAGTTTTTGCAGAAGCATCGCCAGGAATAATTACGTCTTAATGCGAAGTGCTCGCGCCTGCAATTCCACGAATGTAAAGAACTTCTTCTCTTGGCAAGAGCTGGAGCGTCTTATTACACACTCGAAAGTGGAAAACGAATTGGAGCGAGGTGATTCTTGCCTTTCTTAAGATTTCTCGATTTTACGTACCAGCGCCAATGTTAATATTTGTCCAAGTGACGGTTTGCACGTGGAGCGGCCCAAACAAAATGATAATTTATATATCAATTCCATAATGAATTTTTTGTACACACTTCTATCCAAATGAAATAAAATTATAATGACGTCAAAGATAACACGTCATTTTTGTAACAATATACTGTTAATGAAATCGTTTAAATACGACTACACCTATTATGTACATGACGTAACACAATTCTGTTAGGCGAGATCTATTACAGGGAACCACCAAATCCCTGAACGCTAACTGATCCATTTTGGTCCAGCAGTTGCAGTTTGCCAATTCCACAGAGAGCAGAGGTAGGCGAACTATGTCTATATATATATATATGCATTTATGTATATATGCTACTGTATCTAGGAACCCTATTCTAGGTCTATCCCTCTATTCGTACATAGCATTGACGACCAAGCACCACCCCCTTACCTATGACCTATACCTACTGGGACCCTGGACAGCTTTACTGAATACTCCTTTGGACCACCCCTACATACATGATGCATGTCGATCGGAGTTGCTGGATGCGTATTTGAATTTCCAGGGCCGCCGACTACTTCGACGAATCCGAGCACTCTTAACGCTCGGTTACACTAACTCCTTGCTAACCCTCTGAAGGTCGCTCTGCACCCCTGTACCCTTTCCGACCAACCGAAAAAGAGAACTCGTTGAAAAATGTACTGTATAGATACTTCTTATACAGTGGAGATGGATATGTACATATGTGTTAGGATATATGAACGGCATTGGAATTACTATACGAGTTTGTTCGTCTAGCACAAAATTCTATTTAGCACGTGAGAATATTAACATTAGAACAACCAAATCCATCCAAATGACGGATTTTAGATTTCTTGTTTTAAATTACAGGAATTATTAAGGTGCTTTATTTCGAAATTTATGTTGACTTGGTTCGAGAAAAAAGAATAAATATATATGCCAATTTATTTTCTATCGACCACTCTGACTTCGAAGTTCTGTACATAGGATATCTAAATGCACCAAAGACAACGCTGGTTGCTCTTGTGTTAATTTGGAGGTTTTCAAATTTGGTATTATTGACAATTTTTCCTTCAATATATGTGCGTTATTACGTTACTTTGAAGTCATGTATCCAAGTACTTTCAAATCGATCATAATAATAATTCCCTAGTTCTTTTTTTTGGAGGAAGTTGGCTACGACGTTAAGTCTCTCTGAAGTTCCTAGTGTATACTTTCGAATGATACGATACATAGAATACACCCCTTGATCTATACGGTTGTTCGGTCAGTCTATTGCTTTGGGTATAAAGATTTTATCCTTACGCCATTGTTACGTTGTATACCTAGTTTTTACGTGTAAGCCAGGGAAGATCCTGAAGAAAAGAGATTCGCTGCGGAGGAAAAGAGGATTTCAAGGGAGGGTTTCGTAGGCACATATCTTTTTTTTCTTCTCTATTTCTTTTCAAACAAGGTTTTCGGAAACAACTAAGATTTTCTCTAATATCTTTCAACTCCGTGTTACCTATTTTCATTCCAATAGGAACGCTTATAATAGTTTCTGAAGTAAAAATATCACTACACATATATAGATATACAAGCAGATATAACGAATAGCAATGTCTTGTTTCCAGATTGATCCTCTTTGTAACTCTGAACGGGACAAAGGTCGATATAACGAACTCACTGTCTCCGTCTTGACGCTCACGACACGGAACGACTGCCGAAGGAAAAACGTAACGTGATCTCTAGGTGAAAGATGATAAGACAAAGAGACAAAAAATAAGAGAAAAAAAAAACATTCGTATATAAGTGGTAAGTGTATCGCTGGATGGTAGATACGAATTGGTCTGCCTAGTGTATAAATAAATATAAAAAGGAGCAGCTACGAGGATATTGTCAATTATGAGGCAGCTACAACGGCACTTTAATATGTTAAATAAAAAAGAACGAAACATTGGGACATTTAGCATCGGCGTTCCAAGCTATCTTAACATAGAATAGCCATTGTGCCAAACCCATCACAGCTCCGATGCTTAGAAAAAAATGTGGGAAATTCGGTGTGAGCCTAGCTTTACGGTCCTCGTAGTACACGTTAGGCATTAAAATGCTACGTAGGGCAGCTGTCTTTATAGCACACAAAAGTTCCCATAGCTGTCAATCACTGACCATATATATTGAATAAAGTCCTTGATACTACCAGTCCTAGAAATATACGTATTTGGTACATGCAGTAGCGAAACGGAAGATTAAAGGAAACTAGGAAACTAGGAAATGGGAATGTCCGCGGATTATTTTTGTCGGACAACCTCCGGTGCACGATATTCACTCAAAATAACTAGAAGCTACGTTCTATGAACATATATACGTATACATATATTATAAAACATACGTTTAAACGTTAATGGAGAACATCTCGCTGTAAACTAGAAATAGTCACAAAAAGAAAAACAAAGCTTCAGTTTAATATTCTCGTCGAAATTACTTTCACTGTATATTGAAAAAGGAAACGAATAGCAGGAAAATTGCCAGTATAAAAAAAATCTATTTAGATACGAACAAGCCCACCCCTGCGTCCCCTTTTCATATTTCTCATTTCTACCCCGGTCTGTAAAATCGTAAAAAAAATAAACTTCCAGTTCTATTTACTGTATCCGTATCAGTTCGGAAGATGCAGGACCCTCGTCAAGAATTGGCATTTATTCCTGTTCCTGTACTAGGGTAATATTTATGCTCAGTATAAGGGATGGATGGTATTGCTTTTCATACATTTTTTTTACCCTGCCGATATCTGACATAAGTCTTTTTTTAATATAAAATATATAACGAATAAATTTAATATTTGACAGTGCGTCGTGACGATCTATTCCAGTTACCACGTGTTACCTGTTTCAAAATCTATTACAGCGGCGAAAACAATCCATTCAGGGAATAGAATTCCTATCCCTATTCATACACGATTGATATCCGACGCGTGTCATTGCACGATTGAATTTGAATATTTCAAAGGTTAAATTTTCCGCCATTGAATTGTACGATGATATTTAAATGTCACTACGTATTGTAACGATACATTGAAAATTTGTATAGCGACAATAACAACCCCTTGGGTCAAAACAGAATTCCTTTCATTAGGACTAATTATCTCATTTATATAATAATCGTCATTTCTCCTCTGCTTCAACATCCCACGGCATTAGTATCACTGTATACATACTTATCTAAGGCTCGAAACCACGTTTAATTTTAATCTAACGTTACCAACAGCACAATGGCTATACCATAACGCTAAGGAATGTTAGGGAGTTTCGTTAGAATCGCTATGGCGAAATACCGCAGGGTTAACCGCTGAAATTCCACTGGAAACCTTCAGAAAGTGCTTTAAGCATCCTTTGCCTCCGCTACTGGAAAACACCATCGAGAATAATTCAATGCATTCTACGATACGTAGATTCAGTATAGATCTAAAGCCACGATAGAGAAATCCCATACACGTGAGATAATTCTCTTAGTGTAATAGCATTATGAAATTTAGGTAAATTTTGAAAATATTCAAATAGCAATATCGAATGATTTGATATACGAGACCTAAAAGCAGTACACGTGGAAATTTATATGAATATTCAATATTGTATGAGTAATCTCAGATTTCGTGATCTAACATATTCAAAGACTTTGAAAATTCGGACACAGGGAAGAACAAAAAGAAGAATCTAAATGTTGGCGAAAACTTGAGCGTGAAAAGGAAGTATGCAATTCGATAGCCATTTGGTATTGTTTCTGGGGTGTCGAGGGTCGCATTTCCATAATTCACAGCCCGTGGCGGACCTCACGATCGACCTGTACTGCCGACAACAATAGTAGATAGCAGCGTAATCCTGGCATTGTCAGACCACTGCATTGTTCTAACGCTCAAGTTGTAACCCTTTGTACAAGGGGCTGTGAAACGCTACATCCTGATCAGGATGTCCAATAGTTTATTTGTTGGACAGAGAAGATACAGTTAACAGATGAGGTGCTACATTGGAATATGTAGTTGCAGTCTATTATGACACTAGACACTATTAGGTATCAATAGTGACACGTCAAACCGAAAGACAATAACGCATTAGCAATTGGAGGTAAACTTCAATGTGATTAATGATAAAAATCGTATAAATAAATTTTCACATAGAAAGATACACTTTTAACCTCCACCCCCTGTCTCTGTACTGTAATGCAATAGTGAGCATTGATCATTTAAATTAACCGTTTGGACGAGGCAAAGTGAAAAAGGAAAGGAAGCAGAAAACGATAAAAAATATTTATCATTTTAGGGAAGCTAAACGATATTCAAACGAATGCACATCGATCCTTTGATGAAGTTCGATCGAATTAAATGCTACATCCAATGTAGACGAAAGTGAAGAGAGATTCAACGTGTTTCTACAGTGTCGGCGTAGCGAAGTGTGCAATCTCAACTGTCAATTTAAAAATATTTCGCTGCGAGGTCCATAAACGCTTCGTCAATAAAATAACTGTCAGTTTCGCCACTACAACGAATTCCCCTATGATAGCTGCCTATATTCGTGATAAAAGCTTCCACGATTAAAAAGTCTAACGAATTTATACACTAGGGAAATATAATTGATGAATCCCCTATAACGTTTAAAAAAGAAACGAAAAAGATCTCATACATATATATAATGTAAAGTTCCATCCTTGTACCTCACAATCCTCTATCCTTTTTCCTTCCCATTTATTCATTTCTCGATGATAGATACATCAAGAGTGGGGATACATGCACACAGAAGTGCATAGCAACATGGTTGTGCGTAACTATGTATATCTGATGAAACTCCATAGATCCTAAAATTCCTCAAAATGTGTATCGACCTTGCACAGCGACGCCGATAAACGAAAGGGAAATAAGATCTTTAAATTCCTAATATTATATACAATCCCTTTGAAAATAGTCACAGCGACAATCATGAGGATACAATTTTATAGATTATTACCTTTAACATTATTACCGACTGGAATCCAAACACTATTCTTAAGCGTCATCTATTGGTACGCGTCAAACATAATAGAAACACCGGCAAGCCAGCCGATACTTGAAGTAACCGAATACTATTGGACTAAATTAAAATATCAAATTCAATATTAAATTAAATCAGACGTTACCACATCGGGATAAGATAAATCATTATCCCCACTAAAGACGTATATATAGGATATAAGCAGCGGCTTCCTCGATAGGAATTCATTCGATTCGATTCACTCGACAATAGTCAGACAAACAAACAGTGTAGATCAAAAGGCGACAAGAAGCCGCAAAGCAAACTTGGAATAATTTAACGTAGGAAATCAGTCCTAACATGCTAGGACAAACCAGCGAGCAGTATTGTACTGCAAACTGTGAGAGCTCATCTTAAGAATCTTCCAGATCGAAGACAGCACCGTTCATCCTCCTAGTGTCAGGACAGATTCAATCCTTAGTAGATCCACTGCATCAGAGTTATAGTATCAAAATTGTCAGCGGTTTACCACCGACCTAAGAAAACTCAGCTCCTAACGTCATTGTGATTAGTAGCTGTTGACTCAGAGCCGCTCAAAAAGATAATAAATTTTAGCAAACGGGGATCATCCTGATCACCTGCGGTTCTGCACTATTATCATCTTTATTCTCAGCTGAGCTACAATCACCGGACACATCCTGTAATTCGTTGTATTTTTCCAGCAGTCTTTATCCCTCTCTAAGAAACTAGTACGGGGAAAAGGTAGAGAAATAGAATCCGTGTCACCGGCCGATCGATAACAAAGATTAGACATTTATAAGAGCACAGATGACAGCTTGTGCAATATATTATAATAAGTCACTTCCCAGTATGTAACTTATAGGACAATATACCAAAATTATTTTTATTTGAAAAATCAGTGGTCTCTAAAAGACGCTTGCTCTGTGCACAAAACTCCTGAAAGTCTCGTGATTCGCGAAATGTCTCAATATATATTTATGTACATTTTCTATGGTCCATACAGTTAATCCCGTGAGAGCGAGAAGGAGCCCAGTAGTTCTTTATTCTTTGGCTGCATATACAGTACTACCTCGATATAAGCGATTCTCTTCCGTTTCGCTAGGCTGGATTTTACTACACGTGTTTCGCTGTGATTCGGTCATAACGAGGAATGCTAATGACACCACTTAACATGCGTGATTCTCGAGCTCACCGCACAGTAATAGGGAAACGCTCGGGTGACGAATTTCTTGAAATCCTATTCCCCTAACCGCCCTAACGTTCGTTGATAAGGAGATAGTACTGTACCCAAGATAATCGAGAGGCCCGGTGGAGGCTTGGTAAACAGTTAAAAAAAATTGTTTGTCAAGAACCACCCTTACCTAACCCTAACAATCTCCCATGTCTGCTACTCAAGGCCGCCCCAAGACCCCTGTCTACTCTCATAGCATTCCTGAGCAGAGACTTCGTAGGGAAAAATAATATTTTCCTTCACTTTTTTTTTTTCCTGGCTCGATAAGATGAAGGCACATGTAGACATCCTCGCTTTTGCTTTAACTTTTCTCTATAATTTTACAGTCCTTGTACTTCCGGCAATAACGTACATACTTTTTGGTAAAAAGTTGAGAAAATATTGTGCACTGTTCTTACGGGCTATTCGCACGCGGCGATGGCACGAATTTTGAATTGCCGAAGGGAGTTTTCATACCTGTGCGTCGCACGCGACACTTTTCACAAAGGACGCCTTGAGGGCGAAACCCAAGTTTGAAGAGGGCGGAAACTACCCGCTTCACATATGCAGACAAAAAAGGCTTCAAAGTTTTAAATTAATGGAAGCGTTACGAAAGGTTTGCGATTGAATTATAAGTATCGCGTCGGTGAAGATGACCTTGGGTTTATAATTTTATTTGCCACACATTTTATGAAAGACAGCAATAATTACTGACAATAAACTTCTCACGCTGAACTTGTCGCGATAATGCAACCGGAAATACGTAAAAATTGAGAGTTCGTCCAAGCAAGAGTTACAACGCGATAGAAAGTGTTACACGGAATTTTTCATCGAACGAATGCGAACTGCAAACAAATTAAGTTAGCGACCTTGACCCTTAGAACCCTTGGTTCGAACGGTTTTACGGACGATTCCACTCGCTTAATCCGCAATCCGATAATTGGCCAAGTCCTTTTCGCGAACCTTCCGGTAGCCATTGAGGATAGGTTGCTACGCGCGCTTGTGTGTGTGTCCTGCATACACATTCTAATCTCAATAAGCGAAACTGATTAAATCATAATCGTGATTTGTAACTCTGTATAAATATTTTCGTTATCTAGAAGATATACGTATAAATACACACAAAGGAATGGGCCGTGTAAGTATATCTATATTTATGTTATAAATCCTTTCATATTATGTACAATATTCGAAACGATGACGTGTCTCCCACAGTAGCTTATGCTTGTCCATTGGAAATGGCCTTTCTCCCCGAGCAGTATGAGAGCGATCAGATTAGAATGCTTTTCCCATTTGTTGCCGTGTGAATTTCCCCGGATACGCGAGACTGACGAAAGCCAAGAGTAATCGTCCGACGTGGAAATTTTATTGCTTTTCAGGACCGTCCCGTGTTGTGCACGCACTGAGGCGGGATCTTCCGATCGCGGAACAGATTCGCCACCAATCTCTAAAAAGCTTAAAGAATCGCTCGACCCTTCTTAAATAATTTCATCGTCTAAGCCTATGCAAATACGAAGCTGCTCCTGTCGCATCTTCGTGAGGGACGACGTCAGCGTCGTTAAAAAACCGCGAGAAAAAGCGGATCAGACAATAGGTGACTTGATTAAAAAATAATTGAATATAAATCCAGTCGAGAACGTGAATAATAGGAACTGACGTAATTAGTACTACGTGGAGATTTCGTCGACCGTTGCTCGCAAATGATTCAGTAGGACAAAGCGACAAAAAACGATGACGTCGCCGAGTGTGAAAAATTGGAAAACAAGGACAGACGAAAATTGTTAATTTACAATGAACTTTATTTCATTCTTTGTTGTTGTATTCCGTATGCCTTGTATATATGAGTATGCTAATTAAAATCATTAAACAATTGTTCATTCTGGACGCAGGAGAGACTAATAATGTAAAGTAAATAACGTCGATTTCCTTGCTCGACGGCATCGTTACAATGCCTTTTGTTCTCTGGGCCAATTGTGGAATTCTTTTAATTAGCCTGGGGCTCCTTGTTTTCTCAAGGAATAAGACGATTTGTCGTATCCATTAGTGCTTTACAGTGCAATTGACGATCGATCGTATTGCGTCAGATTCACTTGAAGAGTCAATCGATTCAATTAATTCAATTAACGTATTGTTCGGCTTGTTCTAGTTTCCTTTGTCAGATTTTCACTATGATGAACAGACGTTATATCGGGAACGCTGGTTACTCAGTTGAATTTTCATTACGGTCAAGTTATATGAGGATATATAATAATAATCGTAATCGGTATAATTGTACACGCTCATTGGTTTCGCAAAACATATACAACATGCCATTTTCAAAGTTGCAATTTTCACTCTATTCAAATGCTGACTAGCGATAGTCTATTGAATTTTCAATGACTAGTATTCATTGTGACGTTTAATTAAATTCACTTACAGTAATTCAGATAATCACGTATCTCTTGCGTCGAATTAAATGTGTAATTAAAAGCGAAGCAAAACAATGCACATGACATATGAATAAAGACATATGGTATCTTAATTCGTACGCGCTGACAAAATGTTTATCAGGTAAATAAATTAATAACCAATCGTTATAATAATATAATAACGTCTGAAATGTCAAAAACAATATTCAAAGTTCCAGCGCGAAAATGCATTCTGAAAAAGTGACAGCAGACAACATCCAGCTAAGCTACGAAACATGGGGCAATCGTGAGTGAAATATTAGTTACCATGACTTACGCAATCGAAACTTACGTAATGTAATATTTATGAGAATCCAGAAGTACAAAGTCGTAATAATCTTCCGCACAGAAATGTCCTTTCCTTTTTAAATCAGTTATAAGAGTCACCACGAATCAATCCCTTTGTCTCAACAAGCACCGGCAGTCCAATGATTATAACCGTTACGAGACTATAGAATTAAAAGGAACATTCATACGAGATAAAAATTCCGACGCACTGATATAACGACAACGCAAGGCGTCGAGACGAAACGCAGTACAACCTGAATGACACACCTCTCGCGAAGCGCTGATACGGTGCAGTAAAGGGATGCTGGAAAACTGAGAAGCGATTGTGGCGCCCTCGACGTTGCGCGCGCGCACACTTCGAATAAGCCCGGCCAACCACGAACCCCAATCCACAAATCCGACGGTAAAGACGACGCCGACACCAACCCTAAACACCAATACTAATACTGGAAACAAATGCTTACAGAGAAATGCCAATGCCAATACAAGCTCTAAAGTAGCCACCAGACAGGCAATAGTAACACTAAATTATGCACACCTAATAGGTTGCGACTTAAACTGAAAATCTCCTTAATTTCCACTAGTTTAATTACGCAACTTGAAGTGAAAATAAAGTACCTGGAATTTACCAATAAGATTTAATGTATGTATATACATGTATGTATAACATAGTAAGTTCATATTTCTTGCTGTGTGATTTACGCTACTTTTGCGATGTTGAACTATACGGAGTCTGAGTCTAGACTTTTAACAGTATTTAGCTGATTGGGCGATGACTAAGAGTAGACTAAAAGATGACTTTTTTGTCTGTTTTTTTTTTTAAGAAAATTTAATACTATTGAAATTTGAAATGTTTTTATTTAAAAAATTGAAATTTATCTAAGCTATTGTATATGCGTTTGAAATTGTGGTTTTATACATAAAACAAAAAAGTTGTGAAAAATCCTAAAATCCCTTTAATTCTAGGAATAGGATCGGGTGGATTTACCTTCTGTGTCGCCGTTATGGGATTCTGTAAAATGTTGAAGTCTCTTATGTGGATATCTATACTCTCTTTAATCCTACAAAAAATCCTGACATTTTTCCTTATTTTGTTATATCAGTCCGAAGGATATGATTGGAATCCAGGAGGACCCACGGAATCTTGTTATGGTTCTATGTACCCTAAATATTATCGATATATGTATACCCTTTATTCCCACACATTACAAATGTAAATTATACATGAAAAAATCAAGCGTAGAATCTTAGAAATTATGAATACTAAAACTGTACGAAAACTCTTCACTCTCAAAAGCAAAAATATTCATTCCAAATAGATAATAAAAAAAAAACTGTAAAAAATCTCAGAGTGGGTATCACGAAAATTATTATTAATAATAAAAATCTATTCGTGCGTTATCACAATGCTACTTAATTAAAAACTTACCCATAGCAGCAATAAACTCGACTAGATAAATGGCGAATTTGTAAAGTTAAAAAAAATACCAATAAGAAGGAAAAAATTAAACTGAAACAAAAATGTTTTAGTATAAATTTAGAAAAGTTCAACATTTTTATATCGCGCGCCATCTTAAGCTAGGTTATTCAAATCTTTATTTGATGTCCAGCGAGGTTTGAAAGTGGGTATACAGGCAAGAGAATACGAAAATAATAGGAGCTTTCCAAGGTACCGAGCTTCGAAGGCGATAAGCTTTAACAGATCCGTAATAAATTACGTCGGAGAAAATAATTTACGTTATTTCGCTAAAGGATTACGACGAGCCTATCACGCGCTAATAAAGAAATCATTTAAAGCATCGATAATCCCGCTTAGTCAAAGCAATATCATGACGAAAAGAAGCTGTTAAAGGATTTTCATGAGACTGTGAAATCTGACGCTCAGCCATCAACCAATTATGCATCGTTTTCATCCTGCCTTAAGGTTCAAACGAACGAATATTCCAATTCGAAGGATATTTCTTCTTATAAAAAGAAATTCAACTCCGAAAGATATGAAGACAACTCAGGGTTGTTTTAAGTGCAAAAAAAGAAGTAATTAAATCAGCCGAATTGAGAGTTAACGCAGATTCTTCAACTTCATAAATATCTACTCTGTTCAGTCTGTACAGTGTTTGATTAAACGAGTATATTATTCGACTGAACGAAAACGGAATAATTCGTGCTTCATGAAATTCATGGATTATCCGTTAAACTTTATCGTTATCTAATTTACTCGAGCTTAATAAAATATACCCACCGCGAATTAGATACTTTAAGCCGGACTTACAAGACGTCGCTTGTTTCATTCCCTCGAGAAGTATTCTGCTTTGTTTACTCTACTACATCAGTACGGTTTGATTACATACGAAGGTAAGGAAAAAAAAAAAAAAAACCGAATAATAAATATCAATCGCCTTTAACGTTAAGTTAGGTTGAAGACTAAGGCGGGATTTTCAAAAAGTATATTTAGTTACCGGCCGATTGTTGATAATAATAAAAGAAATTATTTTCAATTTTTTTCAGGGGCTAAATCGCTACATTACTTGTAATAGATAGTATGTCTAAATGCCTTTCATTAAAGTTATCCCCTTAGCATCCAGCAGTTACAGTAATACCGTAGTTTCGCCATTATGGGGTCTAAGGGATGGTTTCAAGTAGGGTATGGGGACAAAGTGGGCGGGGTGCGCACGAGCGTAATAAGCAGAAATTTACCATCTCTAATTCCGTTATCGTTAACCGCATCTTTGATCCGGCAACCCAGCGAGTTTTCTCCTCGTTCCAGTTTATAATTCTTATATCAGGAGCAGACGCTACGGCATTATTTTTCATTCACATTCCCTTCGCGATAATTCCGTTGCGAATTAATTCAGGCCGTTTCCTTTTTGGCCTACGGCACATCCCCCCCGCTCTGCCCGCTCGCCGCGCCTGACCCGTGCAAATGAAGGTGGCTTTAATAAGAATCTATGACCGCACGGAGATGAATGAGGGTAGTGAGCGACAAAGACTAAAAGTACCCCTATACGCATTGGGGTACTTTTACGCACAATGTCTGAAACCATGAATTTAGGTCATGTTTCAGATTTGACCTTTTCATCTATATACAGATATATAAAGATTAATACTCTTTCTACTTTCTTACTTTTCTTGGTTACCTATTCTTATCTTTTCTTTTTATTTCTTAGTGGGTAACACTCAAGTCTTACTACAGTTGTATTAAAGGAGTTCATCCCTTTAGGAAGATATGTATCTTGGGTTATTCAGCTTAAAGCCACCAACTGAAGTTGGGTTTGCTACAAAAATCAAGTATACGGATCAACTCCAGTTCGTGCAATTGAACTATATATATATAAGGTGGTTCTGTGAATAGGTGTCAAATGTGCAACAATAAATATAATATTCGGATAACTGTGCATAGAAAATCTTCACATGAAAAATTGTGCATACATTTTTTAAAACATTAATTCTAACCTATTATAATATTGAAATTCTAACCTAGTCTAGGATAACCAATTACACCCTATCACAGCAATACATTATTGTGACGATATTTTTGGAACTAAAACACCATCAGGCTTACTAATAATTACGAAAAGTCTACAATCAGTTTAAAATTAAACTCGAGCATTAAAATTGCATGTTTTTATGATTTTATAATAAATAGGAATAATTACATAATTATAAATAGCATCTAAGAAACAAGGTTTATGCGTTAGAAACAAAGTTTTATTTCTTAACACTAATTTCCCGGCGGTTTGCGTTTTTACTGTTCCGTGCACAGTTGCTCCGTGCACCGTTAGACGGTGCAGAGTTGGGATTCACCTTGGTTCTGTCCATTTGATTTCTATTTATTCCTATGAAACTATCTTCAAGTAGTGTAATAGTCCTGAATATCTGTATAATTATAATATGTATACACGACTTGATTATCCAAGGCGTTCCTGGATCATGGTAAACACACAAATATACGCATATATATATTTTTTATACTTAGAATATTAACTCTGCAAATTTTTTACACGAATCCATGACTTTTGATCCGAAATATTCTTGTAAAATGCAGTCAGTGGCAGATGCTGAGATTCAACATCGAATTCTAGCATTTCAGGTATAAATCGTAAAGTCGGATAAAATTATATCTCACACCTTCTTCACCACATTTTCATATAATACTTTGACTCCGATATTTGCATGAATTCCATGTGAAATATCTGGCGCGTACTATATTGTATCGACTATTCGAGGCACGAAGGAAATAAAACGCAGGAAACCCGTGAATGGATTCCTTTGGTTGCTGTTCGAATTATTGTAATAAAAAAAATGAAAAGAATGAAAGAAGTGCAAGTCTTATAAATACAATAATTTCGCAGGCAGTTAAACGTGCCTCTGGTGGTTTTTAACAATTTTTCGAGTGAAACGATAGCGTAAAAGACATAAATAGTGGAAATTAAGCCGTCATTCGTTAGAGGTTATCCGAGAAGATTAATGATCCAAAAAGTCGACTGGAATTCGATGAATTTTTTAGGATGTTTTCTTTTATATCGTATGAATAAGTCAAGTCCGGCTGGAATTAAAATGTCGAGCAGACATTTCAGCTCACATTGAGCAGTATAGATATAAGTGTGTGCGAAAGTAATTGTAAGCAGCGCCAATTAGCCAAATATTCCTAACTAATATTTTCATATATTTTCATCAATATAATTCTCGTGATTTTTTTTTTCAATTATTCCAATTTTTCATTGCTCCCCTTTTCAATATTTTCATGATTGCACTGCATTAAAAGCAACCCCGGTTCAGTTGGTGAAGGTAATTTCTTTCATCGGTTTATGACCGTCGCAATATGAAAACACGGAAACATCGACATACAGTGGCTGGAAAAAAATGGCTTTTTATGTGCAAAAATAGAGAGATGAGAAGGGCCAAAAGTGCATGTGCGCATATGTACATATATTCCACGAGCATGCATACGTGTTTGCGAGGAATATAAATGGAAATGCGTATCCATCCATCCAATCGTAGAAATTGATCTCGGCAAATACGAAACTCCAAGAGTCTTATGAACAGAAACAAATGCATATGAAGGACTGGGAAAAAGGAGAGTGAAGAAAAATGAGCCAAAACAAGCAACATCCCTTAATCGTGAATTTCCCTGTGAATAACGGAGCTCGCTTCGATTACTGACACATTTTCCTTCTTTTCTTTCCTCTTCAATTTCGTTTCTTCTTTCTCGCAATTTTCTTCGTTCTGCATTCGTGTCGTTTTTTCACCCTCATTTCCAGAAATATCTCAAAATCTGAATCGGGAGGATCATGGTAAACACATAAGTATACACGTGCGCGCACGCACACATATACAGATACACGTACATAGAAGATATGGCTGACTTTTAGAAATTTCGGAATCCCCATTATCGACGTGACGGGAAGCGAGAAAGAAACGGTAATTCATATGTCAGTGCTTGGTTGCATTCCATGTGACGTCATTTCCTCTACACCTACCTGTGTATATTTTTTAGTCTCAAGAACTAACGAAATAACTCGAGTCTTTTCAATCCTTTGGAACTATGCAACATCCTGGTTTTAAGGATTACTGTTTGCCTGGAATTTTTCCCGTGCTTTACGTAATCAGCAAGAATTTTAAATACGTAATAATTTCCGAGCTTCAAATTGTCTAATGGTACAATACATATCAGGGCTGCAGTATTAAAGTCAAGACCTGTCGGGGGACAAGTGGACGCAGTACTATTTCTGTTCTAATTATGCGCTGAATCTCCAAGTAACCGAATGAACATTTTTTTACGTTCTGCCCTTCTTTGCCTTTTTAAAACACTTCACTTTAGGTAATTGGATTAACCATCGTTATACCTATCACTGTTTTGAGTAAAAAAAGTTGTGATAACAATTACTCTCGTTTATACGAATTTTTTGTTACATTGTATTATCCTATTTCGTGACAAAAATTTCCTGATATTTTGTCCCCACGCATGTGTATTTATCCAATCAGACATGCGAATGCTTATATATTAGCGATAACGAGGATTTTCGAAAAATGATAAATGTTTGAATATAACATTGGCGGATTAGCTGTATATACATATACTGTAAACGAGTAGACGGTGGGTATGCACACAAGATTCATTGCTAATTGAAGATATTGATTAATTGAAAAATTTGTTTACTGAGTATCGAAAGCCTGTTATGGAAATTTATATGAAATTTTTATCCTCCGTGAAATTTATTGATGTAACATACTTTTAGAATTTTAAAATAAGAAAATTTCCCGCCATTCTGTATTTCAAGTTGAATCCTTTCGTAGACTCAATCTTAAGGACATGTCCTGATCTTGTTTCAGTACAGGCGTATTCCATTTCTCGACAGCCCTCATCTCCTGGGACATCTCTTTCCTAGCGTTTGTCGTCATTAAATAATCAATTCCCACGTCGCGATTCATCTCCAGGGAATCAGGCTCTAAATTTTCAAAACGTGACAACTTTTGATTGAGCGTCGCTTCCAAATGATCCCAGGTAGGTAAACGAAAATCTGTATCGTCCTTTGCTCGTCGATTATCCACGACGTTCCATTTTGGTGAATCCTCGCGGCTGATCATCTCCTCGGATTTACATTTTGTGAAGCTGCCGTCACTACTGACACTATCCCACATGGGTGATGGACCTTCAAAATAAAAAAAATATATTAAATTTCTTTTTTAAATATCATTGGCTTCATAAAATATTCTCTAATTTGCCTCCCTATATAGGTTTGTGGGTTATCGAATATGTTCATTAAACCTCATTATAATAGTCATTAATAACAAAGAGAGAATATTAAAATTACATAACAATATATTCAAAAAAGATTGCACGTTGTAATAATTGTTGTGTTATTATTAAATAGTATTAAAGGTTCGTTCATTAATTAATACCTATAGGCCGTTTAATATTTACATATTAATTAATAATATTAATTACCTCGAACACATTCCCAAGCAGGCATGTGATTTCTTCTGAGTTTATTTCTGCCAATGGACCCCAGGGATGACGACCAAGATGCCAACGATGACACATCCCAGGATGGTAATTGGTCTCTCGACCGGAAACCACGTGTCAGCGTGTCTTGCATTTCCTCCATTTCACGATGAAGTTGTCTCTGATGTTCAGCTATGATCCTTCTCTGCCTTGTACTAGGTGAGAGTCTCTCCGGCGAATCCAAAAGGCTGGATTCCGATCTGAACGTGAGAAATAAATTTCCAGTTTACTTCCTATCTCGTATCTATACGGCTGACTGGCATTAAAATTAACGTTATTACCAGGATTATGAGTTTACTATGCTGCTATGAGATAATCAGGAAAGTTTTCATTTAGTTTCGACTAAAACGTATACCAACCGATAATCAAAATCCATATACACCCAGCAATGTTATTGACAAATGAAATAAAAATAAAAACTAATCGATTTTGTAATTTCACCAATAATAACATTAATTCATATTTAAATATTTCCCGGCACTATTAAGCCACCGTTGTTTACACGGCTTGGCATGGCTGTCGATACTTTAATCATTTACTTCACACAATACGTTCATCAGGATTGTAGGTCACAATGTAACCAATGGGTATTTTGAATAATCACTAACAAAGGGAAATAGGAAGCAGTCGTTACTTCGCATAAAGGATTTTACGTTATAGCAGACACGCTGTTTATTCCGCCACGGTTAAACACCCATCGTCAAATCAATTCCCGGATGATCCAAGCGCAATACGCAACGGCTAGTTACCAACATTTTAATACCAACCTACTTTGTAAATCACGACGTACGAATAGGAGAATGCAAAATGGCGTAATTAAAAAAAATAGGTGCATTACTCAGGCAAAATGGCTGACTGCGTACTCAGCATGATTGCAACGGCAACGAAGTCCATCAATTATAACGGCTGACGAGTTTTCATGTTTTGCTAGATATTAAGCTCTGAGGTCGGATTCCGCGATTCTGGTACGAGAGGTGATGCATGATTAATTATCTCAAGATCCCACAAGATGATCCTAATGATTAAACGACTACGAGTTGCGCAGAGTCTGATCGAACCTTTATGGATTTATACATGAAAAATAGACGCTTGACGCATGTATGCAATGAAGGCGGGAATTTTTAAAATAATTATTAACAATACACTATTAAATTCTTCATTTTGTAGGATATAATTTTATTTTTAAAATTGTATATAATTTTTTAATTCGTAGATAGTCTATCTGTCTCGATACGATTGTTGTTTTGCAAATAGTCTTGCCTCTCAAATATGTATCAATTACGTTAAACCTCTATTCAATTTACAACAGTACAATAGTTTGAATTTCACCAAATTACTAGGTGTATATTCATCCCTAATTGATAATTAGCGTGGAGTAAATACCGAAATGTACACTGCAGGCGAGATCTGTGTGGCTTTCAGAATTCCTAGGTGAGTTTCTACCTGTACGTATGAGTTCTATATATATATAACTCATATATATATAGTGTAACGTGGTGAATTCTAACCCGTTGTGTCCTCGGTGGGAACAAAGGTTTTTGACAAGGGTGGGCACCGCGAAACGCATCCAAGCAGGATTAGTAGGATTTATTTTAGTTAATCTTGTTTCGTTTTTAACGTTGCCAAAACTATTGTACGCGCTCGTTTGCTGAGTCGTCATCGAGGAGGAAAAGTCTTCCGTAAGCAGGGAGTGCTGGAAGCAATGACGTCACGCGAGAGCCTCAGGTTGCCAACGCTAGAGTGCAGAGCGAGGGAATAGCCACAGTACCACACGCCAGTCACGCACAGCTTACAGATACGACTGTTGGATCAGGACCCGGGACGAGGGTTGAGAAACATCTTCAATGAGGCCGGATGCCCCTCAAGAAAAATTACGAAGGAACATAACACGCTTGTCCGCGATCTAGAAAATGAACAATTAGACTTTTTCCTAGTTTGTAAATTCGCACGTGGAGCCACAATTAAGTAGAAGGATTGGTCCGCGGAGCCAGGGCCGCAGGATCAATCGCCTACTAATAATTTCCGCGATAAAGAGCTGCGTGTCTGAGAAATGTAACGCGTGATGTTGCTTCTCGCTCTTGCCTAGACGTTAGAACAGTCGTAACATACTAAAAATTGCTGCGCAAAATACAAAAGTGGAACTTGGAACCTCGAGTACAGTTTATAATCCACGGCTAAAGGAACTTTTCCTCAATTGACAAGCCATCACTCGTTGAAGATTCTGTGGAGAGGTTCTTAAGAGTGACCGTAGTACGGACCCTACGAGAACACGTGTTTTTGGGAGGCCTATCTCAACGGCTCAGTTAATTCACGCCATTTTGGTAAGCGAGCAAATTATTTCGTAAACGACGTTTTTTCGCTGTAGTTCTTGAAGTTTGCACTGTTTGTACGGATAACGTAACTCCAATTTTGCTGTGTTGGATTCGCGTAGAATCATTCGCTGTGACACAGGAATCAGTCATTTTTTGTTCAGTTTCAATTACGTTTCGAATTTTGAATCGTTGAAAGCGCCGCCGGGTCCCGGCGCTCTGTTGAATAACATTCGAACGCATTAAGGGTCCTTGGGCTCGGTGTCTATCGCAAGATGATCGCAAATGACGGTCGCAAATTCACGGTAGCAAAAGGTCCACGGGAATACCTAGGGAATGTAGAGAATAATTGTACGCATAGGAAAATTCTATCCTGCTCTTATTGCGGAAATGACAAAATTTCGAACTAGTTAAATTGCATCAGTTAATCGCGTGGGCGACATTGTATTGAATTGTTTTGCTAGTAATTAACAGCGATCGGCGCTTCTCGCCGCATCATCTTTGTCTGTGCGACGCGATTTTTGCGTTGAGTAATTTAAAGTCAGATGATTCTCGCCAGTGTATAATTTAGAATGACGATCTGGTTTTGCTAACTTCGTCCTTGCACTTTGTGCACAGCATATTTTGTATAAATAAACTACTACGCTGGTTACACGAAGATTCGAAATTTTTTATTTCTTCGTATCTAAGATTCCCTAGTCCCTAATATAAAGTTTACTTGCCGCCTCCGCGAAATGAGCTTGTCGGTGGAGAATTGTTTGTGTACTTAGAAAACTTGTTAGAAAAGGATCGCGAAGACGATCTGGTCCAGAACTGGACCAGGCACCCAACGTTTCGAATAGTTGTTGTTTAGACCTCGAATTGCCGAACCCATAAATTGTATCCGCTTTAATCGCCTCGTCTCCCGTCGAGGTGAGAGAAGTCCAAAATTATTATTCATATATGGTAATATTACATGAACGATATATGCACACATATATATTATATATATATTTGTGTATGTATTTTTGCCGTGATGTCTATTATAACTAATGGTATACGACTTTTTAAAATTGCATTAAGTTCAAAAGGCCATTGACTTTTCATGCTAAATGGATTTGCAAAAATCTGTAGATTTTCTATCGCGTCACGCAGTTTGCTGTATTTAAATGGTAATTTTGCTATCGCTTTTTAATTATATGGCGAAAGATACAGTCGCATTTACTACAATATTTCTCCAGTATTTTGTTATGTATCGCACGAATTCTGGAAAACCCGTTAATTCCTGTACAACTCTGTCTTAACTGGCGGTGCTCAGATAAAATTTACTATCCGGCAGTTTCCACGAAGCGTTCAAATGTTCCCATGGAGTTTCCAATTATCGCTTACTATTCATCCTGTACTGAAATTCTCACGCAGTATGTACCTCGCTTTAACGTTGCACTATCAAGAATTTTATGGGATTTCATATTTTCCATATGCTATACGAATGTCATAAAATCGTATTTACAAAATTCAATAATAAGTTCGGGAGTTAGCATCTTTTAAATTTTTTGAATTTTACTAAATCTTGATTTTCATTTAATCTCATAAAAGCATTTATTGGTTAATTAACAAGTGATGAGTTTCTGCGACATTCTGGAATCTTCCTATCGAACGATAACCATTATAGTGCTTATATATCTATAGTCAGCCATTAAAATAGATCACTGATCAAAATAACATACCAAAATCCCTAATATATAACTTAACAGCATTGTTCAAGGATTTCATGACATCCTATGAAACTAATATCCCACGTACAGAGCACAATGAATCAGTATACTATATCGTTATCAAGCAATTATCAAATAGATGGTAGATCAATACACATTGAAATACCCCCGTGAGATTGTTAGGTTTCTACTACAAAAGCTACCTCACAGTGATAACAGGATCTGACACATAACTTGGATATTATATATTTCAAAGTTATATCACGAAATATTGAACAGCATGAAATCATCCATAAATTTCATCCGTCGAATTTATTCCGAAACAGACTTAGTCTAGACTAGTCTGGTACTTCCTGTAAGGATAAAATCCTAACAGACCAGCATGATTAATTGAGGATTCTAACCAACCCGCGTCTCAACTCACAGAGAATAACCCTGAAGACACACGCTAAGGGTTTCTACCCCTGCTAATATGACAAGCGGACCAGGACTACGGATGGACTAATGACCCTTGACCAGCCAAAATACTAGTATTTCGAAACTTTCCTGTATCTCCGCAGGACTTCGAACGAGTTGGGTATAATTGACTGTCAATGAGAATAGTACTCGAGAAATGAGACACAAACTGGAACCAGTAAACTCCTCAAGATCGAGAGCTAATGTGAACTATAAACACACACACGCGAGGACGCATACACACAGCGTTTATATATAGTGTCCATATATGAATATACACCATTGTATGTATCAAGTTTCACGTACAAAAAATAAAGGCCGACTACCTCGCTCTGTAAGTCTGCCTTGGCGATCCTGTTGAAGATGAATCCGGGCAACTGGTTCTTCTCAAGCGTCGCGACGCCTCCCTAGCTACTCTTTGAACAGCGTCAAGCATCGCCGTTCTCTCTTCCTGTGGCAGGACTACAGCAACTTCCTGTAGTATCTATAAAAGTAGTGAAATAAAAATAAAAATCTGTAGTGGTACTAAAAACAAAAAATTTAAAGCAAAACGCAGCTTTTATACTAAAAAAAAAAAATAAAAATTCACGTTAAATGTATCTATATACCCGGTTATTCAGCCCAAACGCACCATCTGAACATGGAGTTACCATAAGAATTAAATAGATGCATTAACTTCTGCTGTTGCATTTGGACTCAATTTTCCGACTTATATATACATATATACACACACATATAAAACTCTGCGTGTTTGTGTTTTTTTTTATATTATATTATATATACAGGGTTACTCGGTACAAACGCACCATCTAAAGATGGTTCTATGGTTTCCACAATAAAAACAAATTAACAAGCTAACTTCAGGTGATGCACTTGACCTGAATAACTGTGTATATCTGCAATGAAAATAATTTTCTCGTGCCCTATAAGTTTCATGAATTCACGTTTACCTCAAATAATTAAATTCCACTAAAGGCAATAAAGTATAACGCACCGAGTAAAACAACTGCATAATTAAGTTTTACGTACTTTTTACTGGCAGTAGTGAAGCATTACGTGACGTATACATCTACTCCATATAACCACCCATGCTAAACTATAAGATATCTACTATATGCTATACAGTATACAGTATTAATACTATAATATTCCAAGGAAAGAACATGCAGCGCTCCTGTTATCACTATGGCTACCAAAATTGGAATTCATCGTGCGGTGGATCCCACTATTTTCGAAGATGCCGAACGGGCAATATATTTATGACGCAATAGAAGAGTAATATAAACGTAATATTTTCGATGGCGAAGAGGGGTAGCGCCGGAACAAAGGTTGATAGATAGTCACTATTACAAAGGGCGGTTTACCCAATTCGAGGAAAAATATAAGACACGCCATTTTCGCATTTTTCCGGGTCAACCATTTTTTAGGTTCTCTTACTCACTCATAGTAACTCTTACGTATTTCTATCACCCCCCACTCACTCCACCCCCAACGGACTCCCAGAGGACCCCTACCGCAGAACTCTGCCGGAAATTGGCTCGAATGGAACCAGCGGACTTTCTAGGACGATCCGGGAGTTTTAGCTAAATAAAGTGAAAAATGCTTTCGTATCGTCTGATTATACCCTAGAGATTTCCTGGTTTCCTTTACTCTTTAACGATCCGATCGTTACTGGCTCTTGGGATGTATTATATATGTACTTGGTTTAGTTTCCTTTACTTATTCATATATTTCTCTCTTCGTGGATTCTTAATTGAGACTTTTTCGGACACGTTACAAGTATTTTGTACTTTGTTATGTAGAGTGAATAACAAGAAATGTACCAAATACGAAATTTTATATATACTATCTTGAGATGTACTCTTACGGGATGTAGACTTTCAATAGGAATTGTTAGAACAGATTTGAGAGCTACAGCTTACGTGCACAGTGTTACAGTGTCCATATAAACTGTCTATAAAACCGTTTTCATGTGTCTCTATAAATGATGCAAGAACAATTGTTGTTTTACGGATTAAAGTAATTGGTACATGTGTATAATACTACGGTGTATGGTGTCCGAATGGCTGTAAGATTCTACTTGTTATGTGTATTTATTGAATGTAAATTATTGATTTATCAGGACTTTATAAGCTGTACTGTAAATCGTTACTTTAGCATTTCAAACGTAAAATAATACATCGTGTAATAATTGAACTTCCAATTAATACAAAAACAATCATGTACATTGATACATTTGATATTATAATGATTATGATATAATAATTATTTTAATTTAATTCCTAGAACTGATAAAATTTTGTCACGAGTAACGGGTGTCATCGTATCATGAAAGTTTCCATTGGATACCAATTTAATACGAGCCGCAAACTTTGTAACTTCGTAACTTTAATAAAATATCAGTATAGCACGTGGAATTTCACGACTGCTCCATTCATTAAGTATATGAAGCTACAGGCAAGACCTTGAAAATCCACTGAAACTCCATCAAAGTCAACGAAATCTGTAAACTCTAAAGACGATACCTTAAAATCATATTTGATAACTCATCCCCACTTGTCTGGTCACAGTAGCTCGCAAAATTAGCAAATTGTAACCACGTAAAATACACAATGAACCCACAGGAAGTCACGATTTAAGACATGACGGAATTTGCGAACGAATAACGGAAAAAGTTCTATCGTATAACCTTCGAAATTCTCACTAGTCATTTTGCTCGTGTCCAATAAAAAGAGAGAAGGAAACCAATGAGATTTCCCAATAGAGATAAAGAACCCTTAAAAACGGTGAAAAAATGAAATCAGTCCGTTCAACTCGACCGTCAACTCACAGCACAAGGGGTGTCGCCGTATCGATAAAGACATTTCACCTCTAATTGCGATTCCTTGAAATCTAATTTCACATCGAGAAACAAGTCATGGTAGCAACTGATCGAGGGGTGGTTCAGGGGGTGATATCGTACTCGTACACAGTCTTTATTTTCCACGAGGTAAATCCGTGTTCCAGTGTCCGTTTCCTTTCTTACTTTTCCTTCCTGACCTCTTCCTTTTCACCCCTCGTTTCTCCTCGCTTAAAATCTCTCGACTACCACCCCCCCACCCCCCATACCTCTTGACAGTATTTTTATCCTCATGGGCATTCCTGACGCTGCTCCCGGACGCTGCTATTTGCTGTATCGCCGTAGAAACGCCCTCGAGTCGTTTGCTCGCTAAAGGATGCCAGGCATGCAGAGCCCCTTCCAAGAAGGAGACCAATGTAATTGTGATTCCTGAGACTCTCGACTAGATGCCCTTCATCGTCCCGCCGCCCCACGGACTTGCCTGTCTACTCCTTTCCGAAGGGAACTCATCTCTATATAGGGACCGTCCCATTAAGACTCATCAAAGTTCAGTAACGAAACCCTGAGTCTTACGGTGCTATAGCTTGTATCTGTATTAGTGCATGTCTTAAGGGATGTTTAGTCCTAAATTAAAAAAGGGATATGATGGTACAACAGTCTAAAAATTTTATTTGTACATGATGGATACGAGAGTACGAAGAGCGTGAAATTGTGGAAAGGTCAATTAATCAATGAGCTTAAGGTTAATTTATGTGCTAAATTAAGTTGCAAAGGGATTTATGAGACTCTAAATATCTTGGAGGATGATGAGTCTGATGACGGTGTGCAAGGTGTGTTGGGCGTATTATAACGAGCGACGGATCGATTCGGTTGCAGGTAGCACAGGGGTCGAGGGAGGTGCGGAGACACAAAAGAGGGTGTATTTGAAATTCTGAGGGGTCACGACTTTCCACATTAATTTTTAAGACCTTTACCCCAATTCCAACCCCGTTGAAGGATTCTCGTTCCGTGACCGAGATTCCGTTTGCGATCTTGACTTTCACCTGGCATCTTTTCTATGCGTGACCTACCCGCTGTTAAGTTTCCACCCTCCGTCCAACGCTCACCCTACGTCCATTTTACTTTTTCATTTCCTATTATGACCCTGGCTGCAGACAGTAAAATATGTTCTAGACATGTGGAATATTACCTACGCTTTCAATTCGGCCTTCCATTTACTGGTTTATCCCTGTTTGCCACCCCTGTTACACGTGCTACAGCAGTACTGCTTTCGATTATCGATGCAGTGTCGTTATCGATATATTTATTCGCTTATTCGTTTATCATTATAGATAAAAATATACTAAAGAAATCTTAAAGATTATTATAAAATTTTTTTTTATATTTTCATTTTTTTGAAAATGGTAAAATAATAAATTTGCCTAATTAATTTTACGGGGAAATTCTTGATTCGTAAGTAATTACGACTGTAAGTAAAGCTACTATTCGTACAATTTTAACTATGAAATGTACGCACGGGCCAGTAATATTTTGCTGAAAATATTACGTAATCATTTGAAAAATGCGAATTTTCTTCGAACCAAATCATGAGTAGTAAAATTAAGCCTATTCCCAATAATTATATTTCGCATAGTTAAAATGCTTTCATGTATTAAATGTTGTCTGACATTCATAAACAAAAAAATCTAACAATGAATGAAGCGCTATACTGGCGTTCCTTTGTACAGCTAATCCGATTACAGTCAATATAATTTATGAATATTATGAATTTTCCAAAATTTATTTAATCTTTGTACCCATCCTTAGTATCTGTACTACGTGAAAACATGAATTTATAAAACAGCTTTTAAAAACTGAACTCGAGCTTTGCCCCCGTCTTCTTCAACTCCTAGTCCTTATTTCTTCTCTCGAAACTTTCTTGCTACCATTCAGCCTAGTCCTTTTTACAAGAAGTATCTTCACCCTAATTTGTTCACCCCTTTCATGAAACTTCCATAGACCCGATAGGAAGCCCGGCCATCCTTTGTTCGGTGCTATAAAGTTTCAAGGTCGGTAGGCCTGGGTAAGGTTAGGCTAAGATATCCTAGGGGATGATAGTGTTAGATCCCAAGTTACCCCGTAGAATAAACTCTTATCATAGCGATCTCGCTATATACCATCCCTTATGAAGCCCTTCTTCTTAAATAGGAAAGACTTAACTACGGCATACCCTCTAAGCGTCAATTACTTGATTTCCCTAACAGCATAAGGGGTAACAAATTATTTGTTCTCCTTAGAGGGGTGACTGGGAAATATTGTAAAAAACTTATTAAGTTTAACGCATATTCCAGATATGCTTATGATTATTTTATTGGTTGTTTAAACGGGTATTATTATGGACTCTGTGTACGATACCTTATTAAGATATTCGTTTACGCAATTCTCCGATAAATATGACAGAGTAGAGAATCGCTTGAGATTACGGAAATGGCGAAAACCACAAATTACCGTATCCCTTTTGCCATCAGGAAATAGGCGACTCTAATTTGATCAAACTTCAAACCCAAATCGAAATTTTGTTCCTACGTTGTACCTTGATACGCCATAGTGCATCGATTGTACCTCAAGATTCTAAACGAAACCTCCTTTAATTCTGTTCAAATCCTAGATCCTACTTTAAATCTATACGTCCTGTCGTTTTCGATTTCAACCTACTTTGAACCACTATGTGCTA
Organism: Syrista parreyssii; assembly: GCA_030142615.1. NCBI lineage: Eukaryota > Metazoa > Arthropoda > Insecta > Hymenoptera > Cephidae > Syrista > Syrista parreyssii. Next base: position 603,279 of record JARQTG010000210.1, read on the forward strand.
CTACAATCTATTTCAATGTTTGATGTCCTATCGAAATTTTGAAAATAAATTAAAAAGTTTGTTTAGAAAATCATTTTCTAACAGTTTTCTAGTCACGCATACACACGTAGTTATTTATTACCATCTGCCAAGTCATTTTCAAATTTTAAGAGTACAGGACACGAGATTATACATTTTTTAAGCCTGAATGAGTTCCAAACTGTAGTATTACAAAGACAATTTACTGGTAATTTTGTATAGGAAATTTATTCGAAAAATTTCCACGTAGTTGGTAACCTTACATAGCAATTTCGTGATATCAATAAGAATTATAAGAAACGTTAACAAATAAATAAAATCAAATGACCTTAAATACTTGCATAAAATAATAAAAATAAATCAATAACAAAAAGGTATTTTAATTTGCGTATAATCATTGATCAACTAATTATGCCTATCGTCCTCGTGTGTAGACAAAATAAATATTATGTAGTAAATAAGAAGATGCAGTAAAGATGGACCGAGTATGCTGGACGATCATCAAAGTCAAGCAGCAAAAGGGGAGTGCAATCTTAAATGGATGACTGCTTGGAATTTTACCATAGAGGAATTAATTGCGAATTACCAGAAATGCGTTCTTTCATTTATTCCGATTTCGCAGCAGTTTCACGAGATTCCCTTGAAGTCCTTTTTCGAACCTCAAAGAGAAAAATATGGAAATGTGTGCAACATTTAAGGCACGAATGAGAACCTCAGTTGCATGGGAATACGTTCTGACTAATACCTTCTAAGTGCTACTGAGCGTAGGACACCGTGGTATAAAGAAGGAACATTTCGACTCGGAAATTTTTTAATTAACCAAAAGCGGATATGAGACCAACCCAACACGATCTCTTCCGGTTCCGAGAGTGCTTTTCTGCAAAGGATAAGGACAATTACGTTGCAGCGTACAAATTTCTAATAAGCAATGGCAACACTGCTGAACAGTTAGTGTGGCATCATTGGCTTCCTCTAATTTCGTAATATCTATTTGCACATACGCATTATTGAATCCATGAGAAAGTTTCCTTTTTTTTTAATATTGACCATGAGCATAATCCAAGTGATATGACATGGCAGGTTTCCGCGCTGGGAATACAATTCTGCAATATGTGTTTTCCAATAACCGCTATACTAATCATGTTGCACTATGCATATGGTGCTTTTCTATTGTACATTAAACAGCCCATTTGCACATGAGCTAATAGGTAATAACAGTGGCACCATTTCTGATGTTATGGCTGATCGGTTTATTAACGTTATAAAGTTATAACAACGATAAAGTATTAAATAATTATAAAAAAATAAGGCTATTATTTTAAAGCAGTTGAATAAGCTGAAAGAATTTTATGAATTTTTCCTTTAAGCTTTACGATAGAGACGGTTTCGGGGAGGCAAGATACGTGTGCGCGCGCGTGTGTGTATTAATTATATTATATATATCAACTCTGTAACGGCGAGACCTAAAAAGGAATGTTAAAAAATTCGTCGTTTAGTAGTTTCGTTAATATCATGTCGAAATGTCTAGTCGAGACCGCCAGTGCGAAAGGATTGCCAGAGATAATTAAGGACTCACCCTAAACTTATTGAGAGCAACCAGGCCTGGGATCAAGCCTCCTGGACCTCGCTGTCTTCCTTTTCTACGTCCCAAGGAAACGACGTGTGTCAAGGGGCTGGTATCCCTCAGCTCGACGTGCCCTGCAACCCCTAGCAGGACAGATATCAGATTCAGAATGTATAATGCTCCTCTAGTCCTTGTATCCTAGACGACCTAGATTAGAGCTTAAAAGACAAGGCTGGAGCTAATCTTATTCACTTAGCGCTACAACCCTTAGAACCCTGAGGACACCTGAAAACTGTATATACATCGCACAATATGTCCATACCTATGTTATTCACTAATAAATTCCATTAAATATTTTTATATCTGCAAATTTATTACTGCATTCGCAAAAACATCCTCTGCCAAATATTAAATTGCAAACTACCCTATTTTTATAGTCATACATTGTTACTACGCCGTGAATTCTATTTTTCTATGCTAATTGAATTTCAGTCTTTTTGAACAGCCCTGTATATGAAGCACACACCAATACCTAGGGTAGCATTGAATTCAAAGTCACGATCGAATGGGAATCACTATTGATGGGTAATGTTCATGTGATACAGCAGCATAAATCTTTATCGAATGGGTTTCCCTCGGACCTGTACTCATGGCAAGGGGTGAGAATGTCGGTCGTAGGCATCCGTTCCCAAGAAATAAATGGGACACGTATATATAGGGATTGTTCGAGAGGTTTTATTGCCTTGAAGGTACGTGCCTTATTAGAAGACAATTAACATCCGGCAGAATTCAGTCCAGCGCAAACGTGAGTGACTGTCGATGTTCGAGAAAGTCTCCCTAACAGTGCAAAAAAGTCTGCACAGTAAATAAAAAGTATTCGTAGGAATAAGATATCTCGATTAATCGTTCCGTAGTTAGGTACATAAAGAGGCAGTTTCACAATATTTCATATTAGTATTGTATTGCCTAATTACTCTGTTCTACGTCTATCAATCTAGATGAGACAAATAACTTGCTTACACTAATATCGTCTGCATACTCATCGCGAGTGCAGATGGCAATTTTTTAATTTGGCTAAATTTAATCTTAATCTCATTATCAAACGAACCTTTCGTCTCGTAAGATGGATTCTGTAATAGACACGTAGTGAGCATATTCGTCCTGGCAATGGTGGTTCTCTTAAGGGCGTTACCAATGTTCCTCGCTTTGCTCCAGGTCGAGAAGGTACTCAGTCCCTTATTGTTAGTGAATGTCAAGTTATACTTGATCACCCTGGTGCTCGTTATAAAAACCAACTTCAATCCTTGATCGGATCTTTCGATCATCCTCGTGATATTTTCAGCCCATAACCAGCCCTTTGACAGAGCCTCGACTATACCGTCCGCAGGTGAAACTTCTTGTGCTGTAACCAATTTGCAAAAGAGTGCCAAGGACCTCATCTCCGTAGCAAGGATCTCACGTCTCTTCTTCCAAGATTCAACGTGCCAGGCATTCTCGTGGGAGGAATTAAACAGATTTCCAAGGTAGGGTCGTAGAATTGGACCCAAGGTCTTCTTATCGTTTTCCATTGCTGAAACATGCACAAGGTCAACGTACGTATAGTATGTGGAAATATTCAATTCAAGGACACAGAAGTCGGAATTATGCGTGAATAAATTTTCACCCGAGTCCATATATAGGGTGGAGCGAAAATCATGGTACAACCGAAAATTAAGGGATTTCTTATGAAAAACTAAATCGAAATTGCAGATTAAATTGTTTCTCTACGAGGCTTCGATTTTAAGGAAATAGACTAAGTATTAATCGGGTATGCGTGTACTTAACTAAGGCTTACCTTACGGAGTTTGCTACAGATTATTGTTTTTTTCCGTATCTGTATCCAATATCATGATATAAGATGATTTGAAATAATTTAACCCAGAATCTTCATCCGTGGTTCATTCGTACCTTCGGCAAATAGATCAACTATAATTCCTGTGTTCAAATCTCGGTAAAATCAACGATTGGAAAATTATTGTTATTCAACTATGAAAGTTTGATTTTATAGTTAAGCTCCTAAGAAACATTAAGGAATTTTTTCAAATTTTTTGAAAATAATAAGATTGCCTAATATGAAATGAGTGACACATGTGTGGCGTTAATAAGTTCCGAAAACACCGATGGGGATCTTGGGTTAACCGATTTTCTACTCTCGAGAACAATTAATTTTGTTAATTTACGAATCGCTGAAAATGTCGACACCATTATTGTACACAAAGTTGTGTCGGTTGAATCAGAAAGTAATGAACTATGTCTAGCATGGTCTAAACCTTTAATTTTTCAAACGCCTGGACGACGTGATATTGTATACAAAAACGAAAGAAAATAGTATATCTAGCAATTTTCCTTAATTCGAGTAGTAGTCAAGTACCGATTTATTTTTCGATTTACTTTTTCATGAGAAATCACGTCATTTCCGATTGTACCATGTATTTCGTCCCATATTAACGTCGCTGAAAATAAATACTTTACTAGGATTTCAAAATTCGCAGCTAATCAAACAAAGGTATGTTTGTAGCTATATACAGGGTTTATGACATCATATGAGGGGTATACAATAAGAATAGATGTGGTCCTCAAGAGGTAATACAAGGACTCAGAGTGATATATAAAACTTGCAGAAGGATGCCAAAATCGAAGGACGATACCATGGAAGCGCTTTCCGAACTCCTGGGAAACGTATTGCCCTGGAAAGTTCACAACGTTTCGAAGAACCTCGAGGAAGTTTAATGGAGTTTCTCAGTGGGCAAAATGATATTCACAACGGGCTACAACAAACGACGCAAGTAGGTTATTCTTACCATTTTACGGTACTTTGTATCATTTTCTTTTCTCCCGGGCCAACCATTCTGAATTATATATATGCTCGTGTCACTCACGTCTGTTGATTTTCAAGTTAAACGTGTATTAGAATTGTTTAAATAAAAAAATGGTATTTAAAAATAAGTTTAAGCTATAATATTTAGTTGGTATTTATTTATCATTTAAATTGTTTTTTTTTAATAATATATTACGTTTACTATTATTTTCGTAATTAAACTCACCAAAATATAACCATCTGAGAAGCGTTCTGGCCATAACAGAGTTACTCTCCAAATCCAAATAAGCAGTTTCTCTATCACGTCTTATCACGTCAACAAGCACGTCAACGGATCTGTCGAAGTAAGTCGCTGCGTTGCTCTTCCTGCGTCCGTAGCTCCTGAGCTTGCGTCGCTCCCGTTTCCGGTTCCGACGATCCGTTATCGCGTTAATCTGCTCCCTCGCCTGTCGTAATATCAGAGTTACGAGATAAAGGAGATTCTCAACGGGCTCAGGGCTCTGCGACGAATTTGGAAAACTCGGAAAGGAACCGTTCTGGAAGCCCTGAAGCAAAAAACAAATTGCAGTCGAATTATCTATGAAATGAACGATATTTAAAAGTGTTAAGTTGGAAATAGAATTTGTTTCTCCTTCATTTTCTTCTATAACAAAAATATCCTTTCTAATATTACCAGTGTGCATTGCAGCTATATATGCACGATTAAACATACGTGTTATGAACATTGGATAAAATATCCAGCGACTAGAAGGAACAAATATCCATAAAATAGTGAAAAAAGAGAATAGAAAAGCAAGGAGGAGAGAGGACTAAAAAAAAGGAAAGATTCGAGAGAAGCAAGGAGTTTTCTGTGAAAAAGGAAACCTATCAACTTCAAGAGACTCGCGAGCTACTTTTACCTATACGATGATGTCGAGCAGCATTTTACTGCAGAACGTTAGTATAGGAAAGACCAATAGACATCATATTGCAGGTGAACACGTTTTTGTATTTCTATACTGCGCACTACGTGACCATGTGTAAACTAGACTAGCTCATGAGCACCCGAGCAGTTTTCAAGTCCAGCAACAACCCTATGCAATGAAAATAATAAAAGAGCCGCACGGATGAAAGAAATCTTGAAGTCAATAAAGGAGCATTTTTCAATTTCTCATAAGTGATCGTAAAGATACTCTGTGTCGCGTAGGATTATTCGACATGACTGAAGTGTATCATTGAAAAATTTTTGCTAGATTTAACAAACATGACGTTCAAGAAAAAGCAGACAAAAATTTACTCAATAAATCTCCATGAACAATCACCACGTTCAAGTACGTTTGCAACTTTCCTTTAACCATATAATTTTATTTACTCATTTCCTCGACAACTCATACTTCCACAGTAAAACGTAATTTATACTCTCTCTCTAATTAGGTACCAAAAATATTAATACCAACCATCCCTCGTACCCTCAGTTACAGTATATTACATATTAAATATGCACCTCAGTCGAATGCTCCTTCACTCGTAGTACCTCCTTGACAACCAAGCCCAAGTACTCCAATTGTCTGACACTATATCCGTAATGTCTTCCCATAGTACCTCTAGGCAAGGATGACATGACGCGTTTCCATCGTAATATCAGTTCGTTTTCCAGGAGATCGGTAGGCTGAGGAACACTGGGCGACATGTTCAAGGAGTGCTGGTGCAAGACTATCAGATAGGACTCCAAAACTCGTGAATCCGATATGTAGGAATCCTCGTGGTGGAGAGTACCGCCTGAAAGAAATATAACGTTATGAAATTTATTGGATTTCGTGTGATCCATAACAATAACCTTGGAAGAATAATATTTATCTTCCGAAGGATGACAATATTTATGGACGTTGGTTAACGTAAGTACATAAGTAGGTATAAGTGTATAGGTCGACAAGGTATGTGTACTTTCTGCCGAAAAGACTCGAATAGATACGACCCTACCCGAGGGACTGAAAATTATAGCAGGTACGTTATTCGAGAAAATAAGCGAATTTAATTACACAAAGCGATGCTAGAACGACGCACTCGTGGAGATTATGTAATTAAATAGTACCGTGAGAAGGTAAAGGCTGTGTGCAGTGCCACTGTAAATGGTTTAATGGTAAAAAGTACAGTGCCACTGGGAAAATTGATGCCGACTACCGCCGTGGCCGTTCGCAACGAACCTCAAATTCGATTACCTAAGGCTATATTGTAAATTTAGTTTTCATTCCTGTGTAACCGATATGTACCTAGCGCCAAATAATTGAATTCTTTTTGAAAATGTTATCTCACTTCGACGTTAGCAATTTAAAAAATATATATAATGTAGTTATTGGTATAAATAACAGTTTCTACTTTGAGAAGAATAATTTTGAAATTTTTGAAGTTTCAACATTTCCATTTGGATTACGAAAAAAAAGACGTTGAATTGTCTACACGTTTATATAAGCCATCGGGTAAAATTTCCAATTTTCGTATAAAACATCCGGATCATCTATTAATTTATCTTTGACGTCCTATAGGTGTATTTCGAATACTTTCCTCGTATTAGGAAAATATTGCGAGATTAAAGATCAATATGAAATGAGATAACAGATTTAATGGGTATAATAAATTTTAATATAGTCAATTTAATGAGACATAAATCGAGACTATTCAAAATAATGCGAGGTGCTATTAAGACGTCCAGGAACGAGAAACGGTTGTTAAATTCTCAAAAGTTTGTTACTTTATAAAATGTAAATACATAATTCAATAAGGGTATGTCAATTTAACACTCGGAACACATGCTTGGTATTTGCTATTTATGTATATAACAAAGGAGCGCTGAAAGGAACAGCATCTATTCAATAAAATATAACCGTTGAATAGGTAAAAGCTTCTAGGTCCTCTGCCAAATTTTTCAAACTATCCAAAGTCCCGAGATTCCAACTGACCACGATTTAATCAGCATCTCAACGAAGGTTCTAAATAAAACTAAATATCGACCAGAAACAAAAATTAACTGCAGGGTGTCCCAAAATTGCCTTACTAACGAGGTACAGCAGTATTCGGGGGGCATCGCTGATCACGAAAATGATTTTCCTTTTGTTGAAAGGTGCTCAGTTTTTAAGCTAGAGCCGTTTAAAGTTGGCCAATCAGAGTGAGGCGTCAGTAGAAATGTAGGCACCTCCGATACTGAGTTTTTGCCCTTGGTATTGTTTTTCAGTGACACCGACGAGATTCAAGCCAGGCATGGATGCCTACTAGATATACGCTACTGTGCTCTGACTTTGCACGCGGGTTATGCAGATACTATCCGACATTTCAGATGAGCGAGATCATGAATGGTTTGAGTCTCGTCATTCCCACCGAAAAATAATCGCAAGGGCAGAAAACTCAGAGATCGGAGGTGACTACGTTTCTAATGACGCCTCGTTCTGATTGGCCAACTTCAAACGGCTTTAGCTTAAGAACTACGCACCTCTCGACAAAGGGAAGATCATTTCCGTGATCATCGATGCTCCCGCACACCGCTGTATTGAGATAGTAAGGCGATTTTGGGACACCCTGTATAATATATTACGGTTCATTATACATCTGAATATATCCAGAGCATTCAATTGCATAACTGTGAAACGGAAATTGGTATGAAAATACTTTCGAATATATGGAAATGCAAATCGGCGTTCCTGCATGTAGAACGCAGGTTGCCTAGAAGCGACAAAGTTTTATTAATAAAATAAAACTTCGAAATACATTCAAATCCTTATACCATTGCCAATTTTCCTCAAACTTCTTGGCATACCGTCCGATCCGGAAAATACTCTTGTGTTATCCCGTAAGTTAACCAAATCAATTCGAGTTTTCATTTATAAAGGAAACCTTCAATAATCTAAAACCTCATGATAAACAAGCTCACGTCCGATTACATTTTTTCTCCCATTTTGAAAAGTAAACAATGACTTACTTCAATTCCGCCAAATTCATCCCTTAACCTGACGCTATGACAAAAAATCCAAAGATCCAAAATCATACCATGAACCCTACAATCGATATTTATACATGTATCTACGGATATTAAAAACAATAATAAAAAGCCTGAGAATATGTAACATAACTGGCAACGAAAGTAACGATCCATGCCGCCTTAAGGTTTCATATAGGTAGATGTACCCTCTCTCTCCTTCTCACATACTCGCACTCTCATCTATCAACCCTCTCTATCTTCTCACTCCCTCCAACTCTCCTATAGCTTCTCTCAGACTCAGTTGCGTATTCTCGAGAGAGCGATATTCCACGCTGATGTATGGATCTAGGTACAGCACTAGTGGACCAGGGTAACCAGGATCCCGGCAGATGATTAAACCAGTCGCCAAACTCGTGTAACGAGTTTCCAAACGAGTAACGCCGTAGCGCGAGCATCGACGCGGAATTTGCCGATACTTCCGCCTTCTGGATTAATTATTATACGCATCCTAGACAATTTTTTGGGAAATCGCATATTGCCATTCGCTCTTTCCTCGTTTGACATTCCTGTTGAATCAAAGTCCTTCACTCCATCTCCTCTTCCATCTCTTCGCGAAGAGTCTTGCTCGTGATCTGGATGAACCATCCTGACATCGAGATCATGAGTACTTAATCATTGCCAATGGAGTTACAACCAAAGCGGTTACCAGTTGCAATAATGGGATCTCGATGTTACTATATCATGGACGAGGAACGAAAGTGGAGAAAGTAAAGTAAGTCATGGAAATTAGTAACAAAAGGCTAAGCTCGATCTGAAAGTTCATTCAAGATTAAACGATTAAGATTATCCGCGCAGGCTGCAATACCGAAGAAACGTACAAGCGTATCTGCGACGGTAGCTTTTACCGTAATGCAGAGGGTGGTGCAAGCGCGTGGAAAGAGGGTTGAAAGAAAATAAAAGAAAACCTCTTACTAGTGAACTCGCCATGGTTCTTGGAGTTAAGGTTGACTCGTGACGCGCGACACGATCACACGAAGAACAAGCAGATTTTTAGACGGGAAAGTTGAACGAGTAATTGGAAAAGCTTTTGAAAAGGGATGCGAATAAGCTTTAATTGAGTTTCCTTTGGTGGGTAATTAAAATGAGGTAATACACGAAGCCTGGAAAACTAATCGTACACCCGAGAGATAAAGTATTTTGTCTTGAGATTTCAAAGGATCGCATGTAAAAACTTGCTGCAAGTTTTAATGAGATTAAATCGAGGTTATTGCTCGCTACGAATGTTTTTGTTAATTGTTTTGGAAAATTTAATCGGATAACAAAATTCAATTCCCACAAGGGCTACAAATAATTGCTTTACGCGTGTTAGAAAATACTTGTGGAACAATGGGAACGACGACGAGCTTTGGGAAAAATGTTCTTCCCGAGTGTCTTGTATTTCATTTCTTTTGGCCTGTTTTCGTGAAATATTATTTTTTTCACATTTCTCGGATATAATTGCAATTACGTAGTGATACGCCACTAGGCAGCACGGAATGGCAATTACGTAATATTTGTCGAAGTTCATTTTGACAGCTTCGCTTCCGTCTCTGCGATTCGTTTCACACTCCAGTACGTACATACATATGCCCGCTGCTACTGGTTCGCGTACTGTTGAAAAGTTGGGCATCTCGCTTATTGGTCTGGTAGTTGGAAACTAACGAAATTCTAGCAGCATGTGGATGTACCTCCACAGTCTTACGTAATATATGCCACTCGTCGATTTAATTAAATAGTTTCTGCTGTTCCTGGCAATTAGGCTGGAAGCTGAGTGCTTTGTTAGATACGAATCCCTTCTTTCATCTTTTTCCCTTTTTCCCTCCTAATCGAATTCATGACCGACGAAGGAGACTAACGCAGAAACCGCAAACATTTGGAAAATTGCTAGTCAAGTATTTGTCTGCCCTTTTACGTACTCACTTCACTAACACACTGTGTCGTGACTGTAGTACACTGTATTGGAAATGGAACGAGGGAAAATAATGAATTGATATAAAAGAAAGAAACACATTTCCCGATTAATTGGAATTGATTTGTCGGAAGTGAAATTACTGACAGTAACGAAATTTCATTAAATTCGTAATACCGTAATGCTTGGATGATTTAATATGTCGATACAACGTAAATTACATAATAGACTTATAATGGAAATATGTCGGTTCCGTAAATTGATTTTGAAAATTCCTATAAATTATCAGAAATTTATCTCTACAATTTGTACCTTGATTCATTAGTCTGCTAATAATTGTTCTTGATCGTTCAAGGTATGGTGAAATCGTTAATGAAGAATTACGTAATTGATGTTTATCGAGCGATGGCAATTAAACAATGTATCATATATCTTAGCAGCAGTGATAACAACCTCATGAAATTCCATTACCTTTCGCGCACTGTAGCATCACGTTGCAGCGGGGATAAAAGTAACATCTCAAATTTTGACATTTCAACGCAGTTAGCAACTCGTCTAATACGAGAAGAACGTGTCTTGAGAGAGTATCAGGCGCCCAGCTTCTCAGAGGATCTGGACCAACTCTCTCCAACGACCACCAATGAATTGTCTTGAGAATATGACGAGAGACGACCCTGAGAAAATCCTGTAACGAGAGATTTATTATAAACTACAATAGAAGCAGAAAGAAAAACCGTATCCAACGGACAAAGTACAGTCAGACGAAAAAATATGTAATCAATGACAGAAATTCTCCATTACGGCTCGTAGTACAAATTGCAGCTAACAATAATAAAACGATTCCTTCCTATCCATGATCGATGGACAGAAATATAAAAAGATAACAAAGAGCATCTCTTATCGATATTCGGATGAAAGTAATTGAAATTCAATTTGTAAGTTTTGACGTCCCGACGGTACGGTTTCCGGAATACGTCCGCTTTTTCTATAATGGCAGATCAATCCAGGATCGATAAAAGTATTTCAGAAGCAAAACCGGTCCCGTGAGAGTCAGTTGACGTTATTCTTTATTTGGTTATAATAATAGTGAAAGGCGAGAAATCTTAAATCGATACAACTTTTTTCATTACGCCATTTTCCCTTGGCTCTTCCGACGGTCGTACCAGAGAAATACAGTCAAGCGATATAATGCATTATCATGGGAGTCAGCGTCGCGGCACGACTTGGCAATAAACAATTCCAGCCATTAGAGATAAAAGAACAGAAATACTGTCGAATGTCGTGACTAAAATATTCTTTAATATATCATCTCATTAAATACGTGAAAACCTTAAGAAATATAAAATTCAACTATTGAATCGTTAATAATGTTTTTCTGCTTGATAATTATAATTTTTATGTATAAAACTGACCTTATTTTTCAGAGGTAAATCAAGTGATCCTCTACCTCGCAATTGATCAAGAATTTTCATAAGAACCGACTCTGTAAGAGATGGTACACTGTCTTCTGAATAATGGTGGTTAATAATTGTTTCAACAGCCGGTACGCGAATCTTCCACAAGGTGGCACGATCTTCGCACCGAGCCCCAGGATGTGGACCGACGGCGACGACGTACATACCCTGAAAAAAGTATATGTATATATGTATATATATCGGTGTCACTGTATCAAGAGATTTGTTGAAGAGAAGACAAGTTTTTTAAAATAATATGAAAGTTATATAAAACTAGTTGTGCCATGTCGAATCAAATCATGTTAATCTTATTTACCTTGAAGTATATATAATTGTATATAAACCAAATCGCATGATCTTTTTTAAGTATATAAAAAAAAATTATAACGATATTTTGGATTGGTTGCTGAGTTAGTATATAACATCTTTTATTTATTCATTTCTAATCATGCCTCATTAACTCATCACATATATGGAAATAATTCTAACTTTTTTACCCTGTTATTCCTACGATGAAATGGAAAAATGTTCCCTTCGTTATTATACACGACTCGTTTCGACTTTTGTCGCCGGCGCTCTAATTTCACAGGAGTTTACTTCGTAGCACCTATGTAAATGAGTACTCGGGAAGGATGGTTTGTTTGCATGAAAATGACTGCCGCATTTGCATGCAACTGGAAAAGAACCTCCGCAAGTGGAACTGCGCGCCTGAGGGTCTAAGCTTAAAGAAAAGTCTTCCTGTTTCAGCGAAGAAGCGAAAGCCCTTTCAGCATCCGGTCTACCTTTTTCGTTGACATATACTAGATTTTGGTCTACCTACTTTAGAATTACATTCACTCGTAGGGTTGAATAATTTTTTTGTACACTCGGATAAAACGTCTCTGCAACTGGAAAATACTTTGCAGCAAATATTTTTCAATAGTAATTTGCACATGACATTTTCATCGTTATAGTTTGAGTGAAATTTTTTAAATTCAATTCGTAATTTCATACGATTTTGTAAAAGGATGAACTCACGGTTTGAGCTGCCGTGAAATGGAGCAAAGCATCGCAGTGATGAAGTGGTACTCTTTGAGGATAATCCGCGAGGCTGGACCAGGATGCTGTAGCAGCTCCAATTAACAATCTGACTTCTACTTCGTTAGATTTTTTGGAAAAAGTACCACCCAATCCGATTTTTAATAAAATACCAGTAGCATCTTCGACTATAGCCACGCGATGATCTCGTGGTTCTGGAAGTGTGGCCTCTGACGTTGCTAAAAATAATAAAATTATTTTTTTTATAGAATTCATCCATTTCAAATTTTAATAATATTGACAAACATGAAAAATTATTGTTAAATTCTATTTTTCATATATTTTATGCTCCTTTTATCATCTCCGAGCGTTACCTCATTCGTTTGCATGAGATGGGACAAAGTGGCACGTGCGAAAACTCAAATGAAAAGCATTAAAACAAGTTGATTCCAAAAAAAAATTCTCACTCTTTGCCGGACATTGTGTCCTTTTTTTTGTATATATTTCCTTTGTTTCCACGTGGTGAAGGTCAGAATAATACGTAGATGATTTATACCTATGTACATTATGCTCAACGACAGGGAAGCATCTAAAGCATTTTTGAGGAAAAATAAACTTGATGGATCTCATTCTTTATTTTCCCTTCGACTAACGAGGCAAGTTCGATGATTTACTCGTTCCTAGGCTGACGGCGGCATTATTTTGTGGTAGCCGTTATTTTAAATCTCTGCCAGTTATAATTAAACAACTCCACTCAACCGTTTCGTTTTGATTTATAGGACACTGGCTATATTGAATTACCCGGTTGCCTTTCTCGGCTAATGTAATATACGGTAGGAAAAGACGGCAGTATATATACATGTATATCTTGCACGGAAAAATGAAAACATACCTAAAGCAAAGGACGATATTATTTTATTGGTAATAAGCTACGAGAATGTAATATAAGGGATGTTTTAACGAGATAAAATGGCGTGTCTAAGTTATTTATAAGATGCCGTTCAACATTTTTTCCTCTTGCCAACCTAATGACGCTAATACGAAGATTCATTAAATAAGCAATATTTTCATATCCACAGATTATAAAGCATAGGATTGAAAAATTGCAAAACATTTTTTTATAGGATATTGCTATATAAATTGTATAATAGAATATGTGGGTACAACTTGTAGTTTTGTACATATCGAAGTAGTAAAGAATCGAATGGCTCATTCGCAAAATTAATACCCAGCTTACTTCCAGATATTAAGACCAATTTACGCAGCTCCCTTTATTGAGACTAACGTGAGCCATTTCGGTCGGCTTATAGAAGAAGTTAGGTGTCAATATATATTTTTTACCAGGCCCAAAGAAAATACGGCAGTGATCCGGCTGTTTTAGGATATTATCAAGGATCTCAGGATCTACCACTTGTCCAGGAGTGAAGCACGTTCTCTCGTCGATTTCTTTTATGGTATCTAAAATTCAATTTGGTTTATATATTTCTTACGTAAATATTTTTCCCGCCTAACTCGTTGGGTTACCTGGTTTTGTTGCGGCTGCTAAAAGATTAGTCAGCCTATTCTTGATCAGATCCCTTCTGATTCTACCTGCGGGACCTAGAAATTCACTCCAGGATTCTGCCCCTAATCCCCGTATCCTAAGTCTTGCGAATCCTGGCATAGACGTATCTTCTTCGATATTCACTGCTGATTCGTTATCTTGGAGTACAGTGGGAGTTGATAGAGCGTCCAGACGTATTAAATACTCGAATCTCAATTGCTGTTGTTTTTTTATGAATTAATAATACTTTTTGTAATAGTGTTAATTCGCAATAAAAAATATATTTTGATTTACCTTTATTCTGCGTCGTTCATTTAGCGATACCAAAAACATACTGGAAAATCTGGAGTCAAGGCTACCAACAGCCACAACTAGTCTTTGAACCAATCTTTCCACTATTCCTTCAATTTCCGTTATTTCTGTTGAAACTGCAGGAATAAATATCTTTCTTTTTAATATAATATTATACAATACATTGTTGTTATATTTAATAATTAATGTTAATATTTACTGCATATTGATTATGGCAATCGACACTATCACAAGTCCCATATGGTCTAGTGGCTAGGATACCTGGCTTTCACCCAGGAGGCTCGGGTTCGATTCCCGGTATGGGAAATTTTTTTTTATTTTTATTTTCAATTAAAATAAACGTACCTCTGCGACGTTCCTCTTCTATATTTTTCAAAAAATAAGCATTAAGATTATCCAACTGATCCTTCGTAAAAGTAATTTTCGTTGCCATTAATCTAAGTCCACCGCCCTTACAAGATGTTCCACTCGGTGCACACCCCATGATGTTTATTAAAAATAAACTAAAACAAACAAAGAAATAAAATTTTTGTTGAAAAATCTTTCGCCTTTTACTAAAACCAATCCACAAATACATCATTTAAAAAGACCCATTTTAAACAAATCAAAATTGATTAGTAACAATATGCCACATTCATTTGTTTCCACACCTAACTCCAATAATCTATATCAATAAATGGTGGTTTATAGTTCCCAAAGGCAAAGAAATCCAAGCTGTAATAATACATATACAGCTTAAGTCAGCAATATTAAAACCAACAGAATAGAGTGTAATTCATAGTTATGTATTGTCGGTATACGCGAGATCGAATTCTAGACTAAGAGGACTCCGTTATATGAAAAATACATAAGCAGATGGAACCACAAATCAAAATTGAGGTCAGACTAAGAGGCAGTCCTACTTAAATAAGTAAATATATGTATATATATACTTACAAGCATCTGACGTGTTTCATACAATAATATCAAGCCCGTTTATGTCGCGTCAAAACCCAAAAGAAATTCATTAAAAATATTTTCCCCTGGGAATATATCTCCTCCCTCTAGAGTGGAGCCAGAGGCAGGATTGAAGAGGGTTCGCGCGATCGTAAACACGTGAAAGTCCTTGATTATGTTTGGGGTACGTGACTACCACTTCGAAACCTTATACTTGTCGCTCTTCCGGTTGAGCGCTTTTACAAAACATCCCCTAATATTGAGATTGCACAGCCACACAGTACGAGCAGAATACGTAAATACTTCTGACCAAAAATTCACATCAAAGAAAACCAAGCTCGTTTACATTGGCGAAGGTTAAGTCTGTTTCAGATTGTGCTATGTTAGGTTAACCCTTTGACAGTTAATGACGAAAATATCCGCAAATAAGGTGACCAAGAATATTCATGAAAGAAAAATCCGGACATTCAAAAAAAGATACTTTCACTATAGCAAATAACACAATTTTATATGTTTTAATGTTTTTGGGGTCGGTGAATCCAAATCTGCGGTCAATATTTTTTTAATTCAAGATGGCGGATCCAATATGGCGGACCATCAGCCATTTTGAATTTTAAAATTTGTACCACAGATTCGGATTCAGCGATTCAAAGCCCCACTATCGTTCATAAATTTCAATACACCTTCCAAATCGTCAATTTTTCAGAAAGTAAAATATATATATACAGGGTATTTCGGAAGCCCCGAACAGGAACTATACCGTCAGATTCTGTGTGAAAACATGATCAAAATGGCATCAATAAAATGAACAATTTTTAACTAGTTTTTAAGTAATTATGAATTAAAGGTAACCGATCAGGAGCACGTAAGAAATGATAACGTGTCCCATTGGTCGAGAATGTCGATCAACCCACGTCGATAGGCTTTAGCAGTCACCTCGCCTTTCTCTCTTCTCCACAAAACAACCGGCAGATATGTAAACAAAAATTTGAAAACAATACAGTTAGAGCAAATACGATGGATTTTATCCTTTGTGAAAAATAATGTTGACTCTGGAAAAGGGCCGATCATTGGCTTATTATACTCCGCTGTATATTCAAGAAAGAGATCATTATTTGAACAGCTTCTGTGGTAGCCTGCGCACAAGTAAATGATCGGCCCTTTTTCAGAGTCAACATTATTTTTCACGAAGGATAAAATCCATCGTATTTGCTCTAACTGTATTGTTTTCAAATTTTTGTTTACATATCTGCCGGTTATCTTTGTAGAGAAGTGCGAAAGGCGAGGCGACCGCTAAAATCTATCGACGCGGGTTGATCGACATTCTCGACCAATGGGACACGTTATCACTTCTTACGCGCATCTGATTGGTTATCTTTAATTGACAATTACTCAAAAAAAAATTTTAATTTTTCATTTTATTGATGCTATTTTGATCATGTTTTCACGCAGAATCTGACGGTATAGTTTTTGTACGGAGGCTTACGGAATACCTTGTATGTGTGTGTGCGTACACACCTAAATAAACGTAATAAATTATAACAGCAAATGGATTCATTTCTGTGTAAAACACACGTGTCACGTTTATCCTTTACATGGAAACCGACAAATTTGGAAGTGTATTGAAATTAATGAGCAGTAGTATAGTTTTAGTAACTTCTACATTGAGAGCATACTTGGCTTAAAAGCATTTTTTCGCGAAACAGTCGAGGAGTTAAGCCGTTAACAATGCATCATGATTACCTTACAATTATACATTAAACCGCCTTTGGAATTGTAGCCGCAATCCGTGAATCACTAGAAATGCGAAAACCATAACGCATTTGCTAGAGCTAGTACAAACTGCGTTAAGTACGTGCAAACGATATGAGAAAACGATTAAATTAATTTTCACTAACAGCATCATCGAGGCAACCAATACGTCAGGATTATTGCAACTAAATACATAATACACGAATAATATATAATAGTTATATAGCACAGTCATAAATTGAATTTTCATCATATATACGAATTTTCGATTTCCTTACATAAAAAATACATGTAAGACCAAGCCCTGTCATCGCTTTTTCATCGTTCTGATTGGCGATCGTGTTTGACAGAGATACTCACGCTCACTGCCCACGAGAGAGGAAGAGAGAAAGAGGCGCACACTCTTGTGTTCAATTCTAATCTAAAGGACAGCTACGATACAAAATACCTAGGGCGAGCGAAGCGAATACGTTGTTGCTAGTTAATGTAAAATAAAGTGTTGAACGCTTTGCAGTCGTTGCAATTTGATATGCTATTGATGAAATACCCAGTGCAGCGACCACTGCACTGTTATTGGAGTCCAATTGGGAAATAATTTTTTTTTTCGTAGAATTCGTACAACTGCAATTGCCGTGGGAATAAGCATAAAAACAGTCAGTATTAGACTACATATATAGATATAGAGGGTATGAATTGTCGTTATAGCATAACCATATAGGTTTGCAGGTTGCAGCGAATCAGTTGGCTCGTGGCCACAGTCGCAGCAATCAAATCCATTGTGGCTAATTGATTCGAAAATTATCACACGAGAGAAGCAACGAAATTAAAACGTATGCATCGAATCGAGACAGCCTTCGGAGAATGCTGAGGAAAGACCAACAACCTGCAAATTCACGATAGAAATCGTTATTTACATATATCACATGAAAGGATTCAAAACACGGGTTCCCGTATAGGTTAAATTGAGAAAAGTTTGTGAAAGTTAATTCTATTAACTTTTTTTGTCAATAAAGTTGTTATACAGACGTTTTAATAAAAATATCATTTTTTATACTGATTTTCTATATTATTTTTGATTTTGCAGGAAAAACTAGAGGGACTTTGAGTTTTACATATAAAAATCCTTTTCAACGACCGTATATCTGGTTATACTGAATGTAACGAGTTTTCCGGCTTCGTCATTGGATTCCATCGATTTTCTCCAGTTTTATAGATATATTCGTCCTACACCATTTTCCAAAGAAACGACGCTGTCCTTTCGGATAGGAAGATCAAACGACACAAGATATACGATTTATGCTAGTGGGTGCACGTGAAGGGAAACCAAAAGCGGCATAAAGAATATCTGATAAAAAAGTACCGTGCTACCGTTTCAGCAAGATGTACCAAGTAATATAAAAAAAAAAGAAATATTTCGTAGAAAAACGTGATAGAAAACAGTATCCACACGACACACGCAATTGAAAAGCACGGCCGACGGCCAGTATAGTATTTACGTAAACAAAATTTACGTGACGAAATTTTAATAAAATAATTCTGTATAATTCATAATTTCACGCATCCCTTACATATACCATATAGGTATAAGGTGACTTTACAAGGGAGAATGGTTTTTACGTAATCTCTAAAAAAATTAGTTCCAAGCTAGTCTCGCCGACGTAGCGGCGTTATTCGCGCGAAGAAAAGCTCCAAAATGACAGTCAGCACGGACAAGGGCCTGAAAGTGTGATCGTTAAAACTCCGGCAGTAAATTCAACGATTCGTAACGAACGGGACAGCTGTCGTAAAAGCTCGGCTAGTTGAGCCAGGTCAATTAGGCCTCGCAAAAAGGTTCACTAAGGCTCGGCAATAATGAAGATGAATGAATAAATTCTATATCTCTGTTTTTTTCCTTCATTCTCTACCTCCTCTGTCTAATCCGATGTAAATCAATCTGCAGTCTTAAAACTGTTTTACAATGTAAATCAGAACTACTGCTGGTGTGACCAGACGCTTAAGGAATCCTCTGGAGAATGCACGTTGCGCATTCCTTACAAATTCTGTGCATTCACGTCAGCTGACTCGAAGCCTTAGCGTGAATCTGTATGCTGTCTTTTTTAAGGGACTACTTTACAGGCTACTGCTACTATATTGGCTGTTAGTATTACACCAGCTGGTATTATTAATAGTGGCTGCTATTATTATGCAGACTGCTAGTATTACACAATATTACTGCTATACAGAATGTCACTGGTGTAGCCTGTATAAATATCTTACCACTACAGTCCATTTAAAAATAAAACTTTTTTACACGCCTGTACTCCCTTGTTGCTATAACACTAAGAATGTAGATCGGCAGCCTGATAGAGAAACAAAATTACTTTCCTGCGTGCATGCCTACATATTGAGTAATACATTTTTCCGTTTCACTCCAGATGGGTATTTTCCATTTAAAATACAAACTCACGTTTACACAAGAACAATGAAAAGCGCAGGGCAGGCGGGTTTTAAGAAAAATAAATCAACGTTCAGCCAATGCGAATCTATGTAGTCGTTGTAGCATAAATTGTATAAGCAATGACAATATCACTAGATCGAGAAAATCAGAACTTTAGATACAGGATTAATTTTCCAATATGTACCTGGTGAAGAGACGATCAAAGTTTGACTCGGGTGACGAACAGCTAGTTCAACTAGAAAGTCCTTAGGGTATATAGGTTAGTGCAGCCAGCAGAAGACATCATTTATCAGATCCTAAATCCACGTTCAAGACAAACTACATATATCCTTATACATGAAGTCTGCGTTGTATGTAGTCCAAGAGTTGGTACGTATCAATCTTTTGCACTATATTATTTTCTTGTCGGAGATCAAATCAGTCCTGACAATTGTTTCAGATAAAATTTATTTATTCCTGTGAAGGTTTACACTGTGGATTTACTCGCTCCTGACTCTCACTTACAGAAACGCACGGTATACTGAATCAATGTTATTTTGTCAAGCGTACCCGAAGCAGTTTCCGTAGACAGGCTGAAATAATATTGCCGGTATGTAATTATGGTTTAATAAATATATACTGGACAACTATTTTACCGTCGCATTCAGCTCGCTCGTGACAATGCATCCACGCTCCCCGACTACCGGAATCACTTCCGATTCCGATTGTTGTAACTTCACTTCCGGCCTTCTGGGTGCGCCCATGACATACTAGTCCTTCCATGCTATAGCTTTCCTATAATAGAGCACAACGTGGCGAACTGAATCTTATTATTATAGTTTTTTAGACGTTCTTGAATAAATATTGATATTTTTAAAAGAATTTCTCATTGCCAATGGCTTTTTGTCAAGGGGAGTGCATGGTAAATCAATGAAAATCAAAGAAACATCATATATAGGTATTTGTTTTATATTGTGCACCATTGCAACAGAGCCGCTCACGTCACGAGGATAGTTGACGTGAAGAAAGAGCAATATTTTTTTGAAAAAGAACGATGAATCCTGTGTGTGTTGCGATCGTATACGAAGGTAAAGAGCAAAAAAGCTATGAACATACCCACTATGTATTCCTCCCGAAGGATCAGGCAGGATTTGCCAGAATGTGGCGAGAAGATTGTATCTAAATTTAAAATCAGCGCCACGTGCAGAGCTTGGCGCTCAGGGATGAAAAAAATGAGCTCGAACAGGATTAAATCCGCAATTCATCCGAAGCCGCAAAAGTTTCATTTCTTCATTTTCAAATCTTTTTAATTTCTACATACGTACGAGGATTTTCATTCTTTTTATTATGTCGTTACACACACACTGTACAGCATCCTCTAATTCTCCACCCATCGCCCTCGCCAGTCGAAATTCGCACGGGAACAGCCCTTTGTTCCTGTTAATTCCGTCGTGTTGTAGTATTAAAGCTGCTTTATCCGAATTATACAATAAATCAAGAAATAAATCAGTGATAAATACACAGAAAAGCGATTTGGGTAGATTGCAAAGTAGCAATTTGTTCCTTGCTACTCTTATTTTAGCCCATCTGCAACTTGCCTCCATTACAGTAACATACTATGCTATACATTCCCTGTAGCAAACTATGTATACATATACTTGTACCCTTCACACTTTCGGCGTTAGCATAGTTCTTACTTGGTTGTTTTGTAACTTTAAGAAAGTGCAAAGGACACTTCCCTGCGTATTAGTAAAACAAAAATAGCAAGAATAGTTATGAAACAAGCACGAGATTTCTCTTCATTTTATTTATACTTAAACGGACAAGTAACATGGACTGTGAAACTTGAATTTTTCACTGAAACGCGAAGCAGTTTTATTTTTACACGTATCTAAGTGAATGTTACATACAGCTTGGCATTTTTCCGGTAATTTCGATCTTGCAAACTGGTGAAATTACAGCTGTCACTTGTCCGAGCTTCCGCATGTACGTGCATACGTGTATGTCGTACGCACGTTAACGTGGTATTTCCAAGGAAACATAGCTGGACGCGTATTACTCTAGATTTTCAGTGAGTGACGTATATGAATCTTAGAGAGCGCTTTACGTCAAGTATAAACTACAAAAGGCCCAACTTGCAATTGATGAAGATTCATCGCTCTATTTGTTTCTTCATCTGTTAGGATTGAATTCCCTATACCGATTTATCACTAAAGTCCTGAAACGATGGAAGATGTATTGTTGGGTCAAACAGAAATTGTTTCTTTTTTTACTATTTAAACAACAAAATTTATTGCTGACCGCACCAAGTTATCTTGTTGAATTATTCTGTACCCATAATCCATTTATATTGTTTGAACGATAAATCAAATAAGCATTTGTCACAAAATCCATGTGATAAAATAATTGTGTCCACACAGTAAAAAGTGGTACAACCAAAATGACCCTTTGCACTCGACATTTCCCCAGTTTCCATATATTCTTGGGTCCAATTGTAAGAGTGGACAGTCGAGTGCAAAGGGTTAACAGCTGAAACAATAAAATTACTTGTTGCCGCGATATTCCGATTTGACGAAACAACCAATTGACGTTTTGATTCGTTGAAAAGATATATAGCTTGCTATCCATGACATCAAATACGGTACTTCCAAATTCCAGTATTTATTTGTTAGTATTTAATAATGCAAGGACGTACATACTGTTATGGTTTAGTAGTTGGCATTCACTGAAACCGAAGGCTACAAATTTTCATTACACCGTTTTATTTAAGTAGAAAAAAAATAGCAAGATAAGTTCAATTTGAGCTCACTTGGAGCTCAACAACTCAAACTATGACCTTAGCTTGTAGCCAAGGTGTATATACAATTCAGCTGGTTTTGTGCTCATTATTTGAGGATACACGTTGTCCTCAAATTGACTGCATTATGGCATCTCATTTTGAGTGCACTTGAACAATATGTGATTTGTGTTCGACATCTTGTTACTAAATAACGCGCATCTAGCGGATTGACCTAAAACGTATCGAAAAATTATGCTCAGTTTGAAAATAATTTGAAGGCGACACGACATGTACAAACTGTGAACTTAATATGTGCTCCAAATTCACGGTCGATATTGTAGACACACAAAGTGGTGATCTCATTGTCAATTTGGCATCAACTAAACATTATAAGTTACAAAGGACTCACGCTTGGCTATCTCGATTATGCGAGCGTTTGGATTATATTTTTTCTGACAATGAGTACACTCGACGTCATTAATGTCTGGAATTACCGACTGCGTTTGCCTATTTAAATAACGAGATGGACGAAGACAAAAATAGGTTTAGGGGTCCAGGTATTAATGTCGCTGACTGTATGTACATGTGTGTATATAGATAACAATAGCTTAGTGGAACGTCAAGAATAAGAAATGGCTAGCAGCGACATCGGCCGAGTTAGGTTGGAGTTAATCTTGATCTGACTTCCTGAGCGTAGCAGAATGGCACGCGATTAAATCTAAAAACCGACAAGTATAAATAAAATTGTGTGTAAAAAAGGTATTTGTGTCGTAAAATGGCGTCGGCTTATATTAAAGATGAGCAAGGTAAACTCGCGCCGTGGCCGAAGCCGCTTGTCGCATTTGTATATGCTTCAAGTTAGATCTAACCTCGGTCATGTAAACAATTTCCTTACATGTGTTATGAAATTGGCGATTTTTTTTCCACGAAGATATGATCTTATATTGGATTTGTATTTATTTTTGAGCCTAGCTAATTTTCTTAAATGAAAACGAAAATTTGTATGGTTTTGGGATCGATCTTTAAATCGTTCATTAATCACTTGAAAACAGAAATTGGACTAGGCCCAATTTATAAAGACTTCTTGCTCTTAATTAATGTCATTACTAGAATAAAATATTAGAGTTTCTAATAACAGACTACCATAATGAGATTTATGCAAAGAATTTATGTAATTTTATGATTATGTGTACATTGTTTAAAGTATAGTAGGATTTTTTACTGTAGATTACCTGTTGCAGGATAAAATATATTAATGTAAGACAAAAATGTTATGTCATATAGGAGAATTTTACTTATTTCTCAGGAGGCACATTCATCCCTGCCAGCCAACGACCAGATGGTACATGGCGCAAACCACGAAGAGTCAAAGATGGCTATGTACCTCAGGAAGAAGTTCCGCTGTATGTATATTCTTATTGATATTTGCACTATTCACTTGTTAAAAATACTAACTATGTTCTTGTTCATTCTCTTAATCTTATCCGTTTACTGTCTGTCATCATGAATCGTAACATTAGTATGAATATCTAACAAGCAATATTCATATAAAATAATCTGCTAGACATCATTGATAAGTGTATTTTTTGTTGTTGTAGATACGAGAGTAAAGGTAAACAATTTGTTAAAAACTTACCAACATACCCTGTTGGTATGAGCCCAGAATATGTGGCTGCTCATAAGGCTAAGCGTGAAGCTCAAGCAAAAACTTCACCAATTCCTGGTTTAGTGATTCAAACTGAAACCAAAAAGAAGAAAAAGAAAAATAAGAATAAGAGTGTGGAATCAGTGAGCGAAGATTTATCTAAAACTACAATATCTGAACCTGAAATTGTTAGTAAATTACCTGTCGAAGCTAGTGTGGATCCAACAAAAAGATTGCGAAACCTCAGAAAGAAAGTTCGAGAGATAGAGGCCTTGGACTTAAAAATCAAGAATGGAGACATCAAAAGTCCAGAGAAGGAAGTTATTGATAAAATTTCTCGAAAAAAAGAAATCGAACAAGAAATAAAACAGCTCGAAGCCAAACAGTAGACAACTTCAACTCATTTCTGCATTGGTACAAATCGACTCGTGCCATTGATACTGTGGAAAGTGAGCATTACCCAAATCCACTGTGTAGCATCGGCATAGAGGCATATTTTACAGATTTTTATTTTCTCTCGACTCGAATAGCATTTTTGTGAATTGTCTGAACATTTGTCTTTGTAGAACGACTCGACAACATATTGAACTGTACATTTATACGTGAAAATTAAATATAATTATTACTGCTTTTAACGTGTCGCATTAAAGGCATTTACAATAGTAATCGCGCGTTAATGAACACTGCCTCAAGAATAAAATCCTTTTTTATATTAATAAATTACATAATTTCATAAGATTCTCCCTGTTGTATATACGATCTAAGAAGAACTCAGAGTATCTTCACAGTGATTTTAGATTACAAAGAACAATGGAATTTCGACAAAAATCAGCTGAAAGTTCTAACAAAAATATTAACGTTATTTTTTGTGATAGAAAAGTGACACGACTAAAATTTTATATGAGATGATTGCTTGTTGCTGCGTAAAATTATACGTAATTCTGTTACTGTGTGTTGTGGCCTTGATACCAGCGTCTATTCTATTCATTTACAATCCTCATTGGCTAGAAACTAATAAGGAACTTGAAACGGTCGAAGGCGACAAGGAGTTCGGTCACGAGGAGGTACATTGACGAATACGTACAAGTATACAAAATATACATTCTTATATTTTTATATCCACATGTACACCGAAAATACTATAATCTTGATAAGACAAGATTTGACAATTTTGCTTAAGTATCGAACATTTTAAGTTTCGCGGTTAAAAACAGCATAAACCACAAGAAAAACCTCCATAATATATTTATATATTAAAATGGTATTTGGCGAACGTAGTTTCATCTTCAAATTTGCATACATATTTTAATAATCATATACATACTGCATTATACAGTATAATGTATAATGCAATCTAGTATATAGAACTTAATTATTATTCTTATATAGTAAATGGCTACGCTGTTACCAGATTCTACGAGATTGCAAATACGTAATTCAATGTATATCTATACTATTTAATGCACGTATTTCATTGTTCATCTTTGTTCAGTGGAAATATAATTAATATTGTACCTCCAGCAATACAGTAATACGATTCCAATATTGATTTGAACAATTTCGTTTTGTACAGAGATTCAAACGTGCTACCATTGGCTGACACGCAAAATATCAAAGTCCTGCAACTCCATGATCACAGAATGTCTTTGAAAGGAAGAAGTCTTGCCTATGTTTAATAAGGTAAATAGTACGCATCAGCAAATTTTTAAAATCCTTTAAGATAACTGTACTAGTTGACACACACATTCCAGTCTCGCGACACTACTACAAATATTTCAATTTATTAAACATTCTACGAATAAAATTGCAAATTTAACACTTGAGATGGCATCTGAGGTACTTAATTGATATATGTATAGGAAAAATGTGAAATACAGTTTCACGTGGATTATAATATAACTTTAGAGCTTTATTGAAGCTCTCACGTTACGAAAGCAGTTGCAACCGCCCAGCCAACACATAATGTCCATAAGTCGTCTTAAGGCGTCTAACGACACAGAAGTTGTTTTTAAGACATCTTAAAGATGCCTTTTATACATATGTGTTGTCTGGGCTATTTCTTAAGGCGAATAGGAATTGATAAGGAATAATTAAGGCTTTTTACCATCGTCTCGTTTAGCTTTGAAGTATTTTCGTAATAAGTTATAGTTCTTTCTGTTGAGGAAGGAGTAGGGTATCACAAACTGCCATTTAACATCCCGTAAAAGCACTTCTAACCCAAGATCCCCACCGTTGTTTTTGGAACTCATTAACACCACACATTGGTCACTCATTTCCGCGGCATATTAGGCAATCTTACTATATTCAAAAAATTTGCAAAAATTCCTGAATGTTTCTTAGGATCTTAAGTATAAAATTAAACTGTCAGTTTAATAAAATTAATTTTGCACCGTTTTTTTTTTATCAAGATTTGAAAACAAGAATTACAGTTGATAGATTTTCCGAGGACACGAATGACCTATGGATGGGGATCGCGGGTTAACAACATAATTTTCGAGTTCTGTTATTGGAGCACGTAAGTCATATGCTGTACAGATTCTGTCTAGGCAGTGGTACGTCTTTGCGAAATTGGGGGTAGATCTACCCAGCAACCGAAAAAGTATTGGAAAGAATAGAAAATAAAATATTGGAATTTTGTTTCATTGAAATTCCGAATTAATTGTAAATCACCGGTATATGTTTTAATTTGTTTCAATCCTTCAATTACATCTTATCCGATTTCTATTCGTGGATTTCGTTCGATACTGAATTCCGTTCAATAGTTGGCTATGCCGCCATCTTCGTTTATTCGTTTCTATCTATCATTTTCTTACAATAACGAATTCGGTTCCATTAATTGCAATATTGCCTTTTAATCAATCTGTTCCAATTCGCTGAAAAGAAAGATTCTTATGATTTTCTATTCGATTCAATTAATTTTCGAAGTTTACAGTTTTATCTTTGCGATTTAATTTGTACGAAGGAATAAAGACAAATTTGTCCTCGTTAAGATTAATTCGTCCATAAAATTATTGTCAACTCAATCCGATTCAATTCCAAGTTTTGAATTTTTTTATTAACTTGAATTCGAAGCAATTCTTGAGTAAAATGAAGTCGATTGAATTCTACATTGCAAGTCATAGTTAGTAATTAAATTCCAATTTATTGTTTGACCTAAGAAATTTTTTTATGAATAATTTTATTCACTATTTTCTGTGAATAATTGAAATTAGAAATAATAAGTTGTTTTTATTTTAACTTTCTTTAAAGAAACTTCTCCATATTGCGGAAATATATGTTTATTTGAAATATATAATAATAAGGAACGAGTAGATTTCCTATATTTTAAAACATTAATAATTTAATAGCAATGAGAGTTCTGAATTTATTGCATTGCACTATTTATTATTTTATTGTATGAAATAAACTGAAATAAAATATAATTTAATAAAATTTCTATCCATTTTCATTCGAATGAATATTGTGGTTTCAATACATTCTTATTGATAATAATATTGCCTATTCGTTTTAATACAAATCATTTAAGAAAACGAATTGAACCGGATTGAAAAATCTCAATTTGGTTGCTCGGATAATAACCGGAAATCGCATATTTCCCAGTAAGCACATAACGTATTAAATAACATACATGTATATGTCTTATTTTCAAAAATTATATTTTTTGAATATAATATAACAAGTTTATTCCACATTGCAAAATAGTATATTGCGCAACTACTGAGGGCCATTAAGTAGGCCATTTCGAACCGCGAGTGCGACTGTGACTCGCCTTCGGATCGGGATGGCAAATACGTGGGCGGGGATGGCCTACTTCCCTCTCGAGTTGCGCATACTAGTTTTTGCCACATTGTAACGGAAAGTTCAATATAAAATTCCCAAATTAGTAAATACTTTATTGGACTTAGAGGTTAGAGGGCATTGTAACCGCGTTCTACACTTCCCTCTCCCCTATACACACCTACAGACATACATGTTTTTGAGATGTAGCTGGACATGAAGAGAGATGAGATAATCATGAAAGAAAAAAATTTGAATTCAAACAAAAGGAATTGAAAAAAATGTATCATACCAAAACAA
Organism: Syrista parreyssii; assembly: GCA_030142615.1. Classification (NCBI taxonomy): domain Eukaryota; kingdom Metazoa; phylum Arthropoda; class Insecta; order Hymenoptera; family Cephidae; genus Syrista; species Syrista parreyssii. The sequence continues at coordinate 631,546 of JARQTG010000210.1, forward strand.
GTTTTTTTTTAGTATGAAATAACGCAAAAAACATTTATCTCTATTTTAGTGAAAATACATGTATTTACAGATCTTTTTTTAAAAAGCAAGAATAATATGTTATGTTAGAAATTATAATTAATATATTATCATTAATAATAAGTTAAAAATTATATTAATGATAATAAATTATATTAGATATAGTCATATTCATTTTCATCGTTTCTATACTGATGGTAGTTGATTGTATGTTGCTCGATCTTGTAGTTTTTTATTTTTATAACAGAAGGATCCATCGTTACTGATTTCATTATATCCTTGTTTTTTTTTTCTTTTTAGTGGACTGTTTTTGTAAATTATTGATTTTTTATTATTGTTTAGGTTAGGTTTCAGCGGAGTGAAAATTTTCGATTGATGTGAACGGAATTTTTGAATTAGAATTTATGGTCAATGTCAATGGTTTTACTGAGTTTGAGTTTTTGGTAGATGTAGATTGGATTATTACGTGAGGATTTTCGATCGATGTAGGTGAGATTTTTAAGTTACAATTTTTGGTCGATCCTGAGTAAAAATTTTCGGTTAATGTAGCTGGCTGTTTTAAGCTTGAGTTTTTCATCGATGAAGATGGGATTTCTGTGTGAGAATTTTCAGTTGACGTACATAGATGGCTTCTGAGTTTATAATTTGGTCGAAAATTCGTCTTTTGTTTCCCAACGAATTCTCAACGATGCCGTCGGCGACAACGTTTGATGTTTATCCACCGTGTTGTTTCACAGTCATTAGATCAGCACCTGAGTTTGCAAGTAAGGTGAGTTTGCATAGGTGCATCGAAAGCTGTGCTTCGTGTAACTTTCAGGGTTTGGTAAATTCAAATACAACGCGATGGTTTTTTGAATTTTACTGATTTTACTTTTTTCAATCAGGAAGGAAAAATCTGTTGGTATCAGTATCATTTAGCTTAAAAGCTGCGTACTGATTGAATTTGTAGTAGAAATTATCTCCAATTACAAATGATCGTGGATAATAGTTTTTGGTATCTGGAATTGTTAGAATGTATTGAGAGTCAGTATTCTCAATATCTATTTATATTGCAGAATTCGATTGACCTTGGTGTTCCACAATCACCGAAGATGAGAATACCTGCAATATAGTGATTTTTGTAAATATCAATTTGTACATAGGGAAAAAGATTGTAAATAAGTTTGTATAAATTTGTATATTATAAATAAGCTAGGATATATATTTTTTATTTACCTTCATTGCCAGATAGCTGTTATCTATAGCTCAGTCGCTGAACTTTGTGATCTGATACCATGATAATACTTTGGCTTTCTTTGCTTGAAATCCTTTGGATTTGTTTTTCATGAAAGATTTCAATCTTTGGTAGTTGGTGATGTTAATTCCATGATTGATGTTCTTGATCTTCGGACTTCACCGAACATTATTATTTTTTCTTGACAACGAAACAAAAGTTTTAATGCAACCGACATTGACTGACATTGCACACGTTTAATGGCGTTATCAACAAGTTGTTGCTAGGTTGCAGCATTGTGCGAGGCAAGGTTCACGCATGCACACAACAAATTCCTTTCTTATCGACAGGGCAGAAAAATGTCTCTTCTTTCCTGCTAAACAGGGTAGGGATTCGAACTTTCTGCGGAGGTGTGAAAAGAAGAATTATCATAGAACATAAATTTTAACCATAAGATAATATTAGTCCGTAACATATTCTAAAGATCTATAGAATCTAATAAATCCTAAATTATCTCATTGTCAGAGAATTAGTCATATCTCGGGTTTCAGAAAAATATCAAAGGTTATATCACACACCTATAACGCATACATTCCACCTTTATAACCCATACTTTAATGTAAAATTTGCAATGAAATCACTATGCTTTGAAAATAACTGTCTGTAATTAATAGTTTACCATAAAATCATTATTTCTAAATTTTGATTACTTATCTATCACGTTTTGCCATGTTGTTCGTCCCTCCGTATAATGCCTTGTCAATTTTGGTAACACGGTGCAAGAATTCCCTTGTCCAAGTATCAGCCTTTTGAGACGATTTCCTCGCCATATAATTTCGAGTTAATAGGCAATAATTATCCTATTTTGTGAATATTTCTCTTTGGATCAAGTCACTATGATTATGTTGCTCGGTTTTGGGCTCTGGCGTTCATATTTATAGCAAAGATACGATTTAAAAGAACTTAAATGGACGACTTTGTGGTTTCATAGTAGAAAAGAATGAATACATTGCTCATTACGAACTTCTTTCTCATTTGACGCCTAATCAGCGAAAGGGGCGAGCAATTGGCTTACGTAGCTATCGTACGTTATTATACTGAATCGAGGGTGCACTATTTAGGTGACTTCTGATGAACAGTTTTAATAATACGTGTACTAATCGGTGGGTAAGAAAGGATTCGTTACATAGATTACATGCAAGATACATGCAAACTGTTAATTCCGACTTAAATATCCCTAGCAGAAATTGTATGTGGATCCTTACCGGGCTCAAGCTAGTTTTCCCTACTTCCATCTAGACGCTAACTAGGAAAACTATCTAAGGCCTAACCCGAAAGTGTCTGTCAAATTGTCCCTGTCATAGACAGTTTTTCAGGTCAGTTTCTTCTTACCCATGTAGACATGTACGATTGACACAGACAATTGTCTAAACTGTTTAGATATTCATTAAATAAAATTATGAAATATGCAATTGACACAACGACAAAATTATATAATGAAAGCAACATTACGGCAGTATTTGTGCTGCCGTGAGCGGGATTTGTGCGTGTGATTTCAGGATACTCAAACTAAGGAATGTGACACTCTACCCACTCGGCTATCGGCCCAATTTGTAGATGTTGCTTCAGTTAACAGTGATAATTGCCACTATTTGTATATATGAGTATCGTAAGTTCTGCAACATTTCTCTGAAAATGTAATTCTTATATTGTGTATGAGCCTTAATCTATTTGTGACATACAAACATAATTTTATAAAGTACTTGTAAAAGTATTTGTTAAGATTTAGAAGAAAATCTTTATTTTTCAATAATTATACCAAATGTTATATTGAAATGCTTGATATTATATCAAAAAAGTTTTTGCTTGATTCTTGACTTCTACCATTGGACCGTCCGTTTCATAAGGACGATCTTAATCGTTATGCCTGAGTTTTAAACATTGATGAGGTCCAATCAATAAACTGTCACTGTAACAAGGAACTGTCTAGTCTGAACTTAGCTTTCTAAATCTTGCGGTACTGGCAACGGCCTAATTCGGGCCCAAATAGACTTGCATAGTTGCGAAAAAGCGAATCGTGATTTAGTTTAGCAGTTCGGTGTATTGGCGCGAGCCACACTGGGCACTAACTAGATGTCCATTATTAGGGATGACTAGTGTCAGCCCGGCGGGTGCCTTTTCGTTGTTGGAAAAATCACTAGGAAATTTCTACTAGGGACTGTAACGCGTTATACTCATCTTTGTAATATAAATTCAATATTGCTTCCTCATAACAAATATCATTGTAACATGTTATATGTTTGAATATGCATTAATAGCTTGCATGTATCTTACATGTAATATGTATGTAGGAACACTCCAAATATAGGAGATAACAGTGTAATTGGTTTAGCATTTATTAAAGATAACTTTGTCACATTTAATGGAAATTCTCGACGGCCTGACACTCTTGTGCTCTCATTCTCGACTACCCTCAAGCCTTCTCACAACTAATCTCGACGCTAAACTCTCATAAACATTCTCCTCTAAATATTTTCACTCGAGCTCTTTTTCTTAAACTCTAGCACAAACTCACTGCACACTTCTTTCATTGAATTTTTCACTACACACACAACACTGATTCCGACATGTATGTTACTTAAAATGTTATGTGTTAGCTGGGTATCAAAATCCGAAAACTGTCTTACAAGTACGGCCACTGGTTCACTTACCTTAGTTTGATTCCAAATAAAAATGTGACTTTGTTATGGGCAATGAGACCTAAATAGATAAACCTAACAATTATTAGGTACACTAGTCCCTTAGTATTAATACATACATGTTAGGTACACAAATTTATAAGTAGTATAAAAAGCAAGTTTTCATTGTATCAACTGGAAAATCCGATATGAATTAAAGTCTGTTCACCTTTACATTGATCTTATCACTTCCAAAGATTACACTTATTCTCAGGATTCATCGGGCTTCCTGTAGGACATTGAAATGCTTCGCTGAAATCCGGTGTATTCGACACCGTTCCAATCGCTCTGAGTCGTCCTGTAGTGTGTTCGTCAGTCAACAGTTCATGTAAAAGTTGTTTTGGCCTGATGGATTCGAACCAACAATGTAGAATAACAAAGAATTAAAAATAATCCAGATATGCATAGAGATTCAGTTAGAATTTTTTATAGGTAAGGTAGATGTCCCAGTTATCGACAGTGTGTACTTTCATGTAATAAAATCTACAGTATTATCGTTGACTGAATATAAAAAGACTAGACATATCCGTGTATTCTGTGTCGCACTATTCTGATATGTATAATATATATACGAGTAGCATTTCAATGGATAAAGTCCATTTGTAGGTATCCATGACACGTAGGCTCGCGTGACACTATACTCCATAAGATAGACCAGCTATTTACCGCTTCAGTCAGCGGTATTATAAGACAATTGTCGATTACTGATACACTGGTCGATAACTGAGATACCTACTTTACCTGCTTCACAAAATTAAAATAAAAAAACAGGTCACAAAGATGATAAAAATTGACTGTTAATGAAACAATGACATTTTCAATTACTCTTTTTTTTCACAGGTGAACAAGGTGAAAAAAAAAAATTAATCATTTCATTGTAACTAAATGACTTGGATTTGTTATCTATTGCTGAGGGTATGTGCTATTATTATACAAGTGATTGGCGTGTTCTTCTCTTGGGGGCTTCTGTGCTGCGTTCTCTTCGTCGTGGCACCAGCTGCAATTTATTATTATGTCTTTCACAGGCAATTGGATTATGTGTACGTTAATATAACTGACGTGTCTGTAACTGATATCACTTTACCCGTGGATAGCAAATAAAAATGTAACGCGTAAAAAGATGTGAGTGAAAGTGCAAGATGCGAGATGCAGCTGCCGCTGCACCTGCATCCTGAAAACGTTACACTCATGTCGTTCTGCAACGAATTAAATAATTTTTGCGAATCGTATGGGTTGTTCTTTATAATATCTATTTCTATATTGCTGTCAAATTATTATTCAATCTTGGTACTTCTCACCAAAAAATTTCCCATTGCCAGTGGTTTTTTGTTAATGCTAATAAATGGTTTTTCTTTGATTTCCATTGACTTTTATTGGTTTACCACACATGGCAAAAACACCATTGGTAATGGAAAATTTCCTACGTTAACAGTTTACTTTGATGACAGACAGAGAAGTTTTATAAAAATTCGAGGATAATTACCTAATAAAATGATTTTAGGATTTCTTAGGATGAATTATTAATTCTGTTAAGCTAGTGGAGTGATTGGCAGTTGATGATTGGCGTCAATATAGAATATTTAACCTGTCATATATTCTCGTAATGGATCGTTTAGTTTTAGTCCTTGGCACTTTAATGACGGATGGTCTTTTCGCTTAAATTGCCTTGTTTTTGGGGATTTTTTATTAACGAAACAATGCAATCAATTTATTTCAAACTTTTTATGTATTTATTATCAATTTAGGTATTCACAAAAAATTATAATTATGTTCATGAAGAATCATACCTGCTAAACCTTCTTGAACGAGAGGCCGTGCAATGTTCCGCGGTCTCTGGTTACCGTGATTTCTCCACTCCGGGTAATCTGATACAGAAAATCGAACGGCGTTTTATTCATACACACGTAGCTATCGTTTGATGAACCAGAAAAAAAATGTTTGAAAAAATCGTGATTTGTCATATCCAAGTCAACGATTTAGCTCAAAAAATTAACCGAGTTCTTTGCTATAAGAAAAAAAATATATAACGTATCGCATTTTGAGCTGATCAAATGATAAATGGATGTTTGCTCGACATGCTTTAAAAATTTAAAGTCGATCGGTTCAATAGTTTTATAGATGTACCAACCACCCGCGAAAAAAATATTTCGAGGAAAACGCGTTTAAAAATTTAAGTACATTTTATAGAGGCACATCGAGTACTTACAGTATTTTTCTGCAATCTCCTATGTCAGGACCATACCCTGTTCCTTCCTCCGCTTTCTAGAACTCGTTCTGATTGTGAGCCACTTGCTCGCTTCTACTATTTGTTCGAGCTTCTATTGTAGCCTCGAGGCTGGGTAGCCGGCGTTATGCCATTCTTGATGGCCAGGTGTGACGCTCTGAGTAATGAGCTACCAATACCAAACCATCACTAGGCTACTGTTCCGTAGCCAACGACTTTTATCATGAGTTTTACCAATTTTAATCAGCGGTAGCCGATATTGCGCCATATTTGGGTCATTACTATATCCGCATAGAAATCCATCAGGGGTGCCTGATGTCCTCTCAGGGCCTTATCCGATATTAATTAGGCAATGTTTGATCAGGAAATCCTGATATTGGTCTGATCTGGGTTTCACAAGAGTTTTACTGTCTTTATACATGAATACTTTTCGCGAGTGAATATGAGATTTTGATGTAAAAAAATAGATAGAAATCAAACAAATGAGCTAACTTCAGGTGGCACAATAGCTCTGAATAACATTAAATGTATAATGTTATTCAATAGGCATATTAGCCCATTCGATGGGCACTTAAAATGTATCCAATAGTCGTCACATCAGACTTTCGAAATTGTGCACTGTTTCACCGCAATTCGGAAACGTGCATCTTAGCTGATTCACTCTGTATATGCAAATATCTATCTAATCGCTACGTTACTATAACAAAATTATATGGTTACGTTGATCGAACAATTTGGTTCAGCAAAATATATATTTGAATATCGCTACGGCCTATTTAGTAACCAGAAAAATGAATATCATTAAAGTTAATAAAAAGAAATTAATTAAAGTAATTGAATAAAAGTAATTTCTCTATTTTTCTACCTGATACGACTAATATCGTATTTACTTTCTAGGAATTGACAAGTAGTTGATAGGGTTGGATAGCGCACATGCGTGTTAGATGTTAGATCGCTGGTTCGAATCCCGGAATAGGTGAAAAAGTTTTGTTCAATGAAGCAGTTAAAGAGACCAATACCAACAACAGAACATGGATAATCGGTAAATTTCTGAGCAAAATATAATTTTTTTTAAATTAATTTTTATCATGCGAGTGGCTTAGCGTTGGCAGTCGACGTAGGTGCAATACGAGTTGTTAGGATAGTAAAGTGCAAGTACGTCAGATACTATTATTGGCCCTCCGGCAGCCATTTATGGCCCACGACAGGGCCTATTGTAGGATCCTACATGGGCATAGCACTAGAGTAATCACCGTTATTTGGGTAAAAAATTCATCATCGAAAATGGGCCAGGATAGTTAGTCAAGTCTTGATCGCTATTAACACCCAATGTTTACTCCGTGATTGCCTCAATAATAGGGGCCAGTATCTGGTCATGATCAAAAGGATACCTCAAGGATCAGTATTAGACCAAGACTGAACCTGTTGTAAACCCCTATACGGGAATTTCTGCAGACGCCCTTCGTTTCGTTAATACCGGTTCGTAGCGTCGTCGTGGTTTTACGGACGGCATAGAAGCCTTCATAAAAATGCCGGCTACTAAATAATCCGTGATTTCGATGGTTTTTTACCAACAGGGAAGATGTTTCGGAGCGAATCGCCAGAGAGTTAAAACTTTCATCGTTATTTTGAGTGTCACCACCCAAGTACGTTTCTAGCAACTCTTTTCATGATAAATCATTGTATATTGGCTTTATAGAATTTTCGGTATCTTTCTATCTTCAGACCCAAGCAACTGCCGTGCGATTTGAATTCTATAGGGGAGGTGGGCATCACCTTTTATGGTGTCTGTTACAATTGCCCCGTGTTACAATCGATCGCCACCTCCCTCCTACCTGCGCGTTAAGTCGGCTAATGACTTATAACTTTTTCAATTTTGCGAATTACAATTTGAAACTTGGTACACGTATTCTAATACATTAAAGAATAAAATAATGTAAAAAAAAACGATTTTTTTTTCACAAAAAAGTCTCCCCTTAACTATTTTTTTTATTTTCTTGTTGTCATTTTACTTATTTCACTTTAGTGTTATAGTTTGGTTTTTAGGCAAACTATGCGTAACGTGAACCCCAGGCTCGGGATTCGGATTTCGAATGATATTCGAAAAGGAAATCTTTCTCAGAAGAAATAAGCACGAACTGTTGGAGTGTTGACCTCAAGGGTTTATTTTTGTAGAATAATATGTTTCAGCAAGATTTTTACTGTAGTATCTGTTCCGCGACTATCGTTGAGTTTAGGGTAAGACTGAGCATAATGGGCATTCTGCTGGATGATATATATATAGTCAAAAATCCGCAGGCTAGAGGGGTAAGGGATTATCGGTTTGGGGTAGATATCTCAAAGGTTACGGAAATGCACTTTGGCATAGATTAGGATAAGGGATGCGTAATGTGGTCTAGGATGTGTCAAAGTATGTTGAGGGATAGGATGTGATCTTTAGCCTGGGTATTAATGATCTTGCGACATGCTTGCTGAATGATTGGGGAGGTGCGTTTCACAATGTGGCGTATGCCATAACATTAGCAACGATATGTCACTACAAACCTGATCTTTTCAATGCAATTTTCTGATTTTTTTTTTTTGCAACATTTAATATTATTGAGAGCAGTGTCCCATTCTTTTTTTAAATTATGAATTAAACAAGGTGATCGCGTATATTATTAATAAAACAGTTAATTGTATTATAAACTTTAATGATAATTTGGGCGTCACTATTATTATTTAATAAATCTCTGAGCCTCTAAAATGATTTAAAGCATTTTTATTATGTGACAACTGCTCTAAAGTTGTTCCACGAGTAAACGATGCTGTCTAGAGGAATCATTTACCTAAAACGTTTAGGGAAGATAATCTTTTCAAAAGCTATTTTATTTATGGATAGACTATACTTGATGCAAACTTTCGATCAACTTATTACTGGACGAGAATTTCTAATATTCAATGAAATACGTTCATTTGTACGTTTGAAAGGTTTTAAAGCATTTGAATTATTTGGCTAAAAGAGATAAGCAAAGCAAAAATAGAATAGTAAATGAATAAACTGCGACAAATATATGCATTGGTTATACTGGTTGATTAGAACTTCCGCGAGTATTGGCTTTGCGCGTGACCGACATCCGCGGCCATTTTTGACAGCCAGCGCTCGCAGTAGTGAAATTGTGCAGCTTTGTGTTCCTGTCTGCCACGATATTGCAAGCTAGCATACGTTAGTAGAAGACTTAAGAATATTAATTATTGATGTTCATTTGATAAATTGCCGTTATGTGTGCGATAAAACATAAGGCGGTAATCCGGTGTTGCGTTTTTATCTGCACAAACACTTCGGTAAATTCACTGGGAGTACGTTTTTATCGTTTCCCCACTGCTACTATTTATTACTATCATTTTCATTGGTAACCTCTCCGTACTGTAAAAAAAAAGTATTCACATCCATTTTCAGTTACTCGAAGTGTTCTGTATCAGCTGAGTAAGGAAATAGTTATTGCTCACAGTCCTAAATCATATTTACCTTTTTCAGTCCAGATGGATCGACTTGGCTACCGAGCGATAGCAGACGTATTTGCAGTAAATATTTTATTGGAAATGAAATATCAGAAGATCCAAGAAATCCGAGTTACAATCCAATGATTTTCCCAGCGACATACCATAAATCTAGAGTTTGCGAACAGAATGCCCTCGAAAGGTATTCGCTATTTTCGTTGTAACGTGGCGTCACCAGCTCGGCTCGAGCGTGCCACGTTACTTTAAGGGAAATTCCACGGGTCCGCGTCGAAGGGCCGTAGGATCAGAGCCAGGAAGGGGATCCCGGCTGCCGGTAGCGGTAGGGCGGATCGAGTTGCGAGGCAAATAGGCGTAATGGCCAGCGCCGATGAGGCCGCCGACCGCCCGCTCCCCGCTTCCCACAAACCAGACACCTGACTGTCCCGAGTTTCCATCCCGACGGCAAAGGACAGCGGGAGCAGGGGTATTTTTGTTTTGAACACCTGCTAGACGGTGAGGAGCGAGGGGAACAGAATTGCCGGGGATCGAGAATTCCTTTGGCGAAATTCGGCGAACCGATGACAAATGACTTCGGTAATCTTCGGATTAACCGAAGTCAATCTCTTTCCGATACTCGGTGGTTCCACACGTGTGACACGAGAACGATTTGGATAGCGATTTTGGTTTTTCTTTTGGTGATGGCTCAGCTTGCTTTTTCTCGATCTCTCCCGCGAATACGAACGCGCCTACGTTTTGGACTCGATTTTGGATTTTTTTTTGTGTGGGACTAAGGGTAAAGGGTGACTGTGCGGAGTGTGAGGTGCACCTATAGACGGAAGCGACGTCAGGGAGTGGCACCAGCTGCGGGATCGCCCTCGCCCCGAATCGGCCCACAGGACTTTCTTTTTGGATAACGGAGTTCCTGGGAATTCATAGCCGACGGATTGGTGAGTACCGCTGAGTGCGGCTGCCTTTTATAACACACCCCCTCGCTAAAGTAGAGCCGAGATCTGTCGCGCGCACTGAGCCTGAGATGAGATCAACGGTTCAGGCGTTCGAGGCGCCGAGCAGCCCAGATCTCTGGAAGGTTAAGAGGTTCGCAACCCTCCTGCTTCTTAGGTGCGCGACTCGCGTCGCGGGGAATCCGCGGACCGTTAGTAGGGCGAGCTAGGAACGGTGGGCAGGGTTGACCCGCGATCTTAGTCGCATCCGCCGTTGGGAGTTATTGTACGCGTCGGGACGGCTTGTATCGACACCGTTTGAATAATAAACGGACAATATCATTCCAACTGGCGTTATCATTGTCGTAAGCCTGAAGTATCCGATTCTCGTCGCCCCTTCGTTCCCCTTTACCATTTTCAGCTGGCTGATGCTGGGCAGCCGGGAGATCGCGTGGAAGCGGCCGTGGTGAGGTTCATCGGTGCAGGGAAGGTCCGCATCTGGCGCCCAAGAATTGGATCTATATTTCTTAAAGATTTCAGCACATTGGGATCGGCCGTGGATAATTTGTAGACTATGCCGGGATACGGCATACGTCACAATACATAATGTCAAGAAATACCGGCGCAAAACGTAGACGACACCGAGATGCACAAAATTTCCACTCTCCACGAAATAAATCGAATAATAGCAAGTTTCTGTCATAACTAAACTTTTTTTATATAATTAAACACTCTATTGTTTTATTTATAACGATAATTATTAGTTTTTCTTTCACTAAAATCGGAAAATCTCCCTTAAAATATGCCCCACCATAAGGGACAACCTTTCTTCAAAATACAATGTTGTATTAATACAACACAAGCGGCGCTGGTATCTTAACGCACGGAGCCAAAAAATTTTAAGGAATTTACCCCATCAGAACCAAACAAAATGCATTTCTCATAATTGGCTATGAGCATTATTCTCTAATCGGTTTAATTTAAATATCTCGACTGAAAATATGCGAAACTTCGAAAATCGCCCTGAAGGTACCGAATTTTGGGGGTTGATTTCACCTCTTTAAACCGCTTTTCCGCTAATAAAAAAACACGTCACTTAGATTTCGATGGAGAATAACATATTTCAAAACGAACAAAATCGGAAGGGGACACCCCGCAAGATCTCCTTGTGAGTGAGACACAGCTATGCTTGCAGTACTGGCAGTGAATTTCGCAACATACCCATTGTTTAAAATTTAACCTATAAACTTTCAGAAATTATTGTTTCTGCGTTTGACCATTTTTCATCTATGCAATTAACGTGGTGAAAGTAAAAGCAAGTCACATCATGTTTTATTGTTTCAGATCCAACATCAGAACGGATGTGCTCATTTTATTTTCAAATAAACCAATAGAATTCTCATAGAGTTGACGACAATAACTTCAGCACTTACATAACGTTAAAACGCATGTATAGATTCTTTTAACTAGATTATCAAATTATACTCTTTCATTTATTAATTTTACTGGCATTCTTGTTTTATTACAGATTCCAATTCCTTGCACTGGAACATATTTACGATCTTATCAATCGCGAAAGATTATTAAACGAGGATGACGATGAGCACACCGAAGTACTATGGAAATCAGTGGATGGTATTCACTTGTAAGTTAAGTAGTTTTCATTGTAGATTTACGTGTAATCTTACACAATTACAAATAAAGAGTCTGAGAATAGTTACATTTACACAGTTACTTCAATCTTCATGTTCTATTTTATGAGTACATAGAAAGAATCGAACACAGCCCAGAAATAGGAGCACTTAGTGGTACAGTTCCTACTCGTCAAGCTGAAGAATCAACCTCAAAGGAGAGCGACAAGATGCTTATAGGAGGAAATGCTTCATCTTCACGAAGATTCGTCACTTCACAAGCAACAGTGGATAAAACCAGTGTTGATAAAATACTGTAAGTACGAGAACCGTTTTGTTTTGTCGAACTAAATTTCATTGCTGTCTTCGATTTCCCTTTCCTTCTGTTGTCATTGCTCGCAGCTGTGTTGTCCTAGTAGTTTCCTAACATAACATAATTCTTTTCATTAACCAATACATGTTTTTTTTATTTTTTAGGTATCCCATTTTCAAACAGAAGCGACATCTGGACGTTCTCCGTGAAAATCCCCATGGGTGGTTCGTGCAAAGTATGCAACCCAGAAGTAAAGGCGAGCGGATATACAAACTTGAGCAAACATAACCCGACATGGACAGAATTCTGACGCAAAGAATCCCACCCCGCGCAGTATGTTTCCTAGCAATTCGAAATCTCAGGTAAACGGCAATTTGGAATGTCTCGATCGTCTTTAATGGATTATATATTGCTCATTGCTAATTTTGTTTCTAGCATCAAGGTGATCTCGAGGATGACTCGAATGATCCAAATGACCCGGAGGATCGAAACAATAAGAATGACCCTGTAGTTTGTACAGGCAGCGACAAGAGTGCCTTAAAGGATAACAATGATTCGGTATGCAAGGTAAATAAAAAATGATTATAAGTTATTTATCTCGATTATTATATGTATCGTTTCATTTCATTTAATTACAGAAGCTATCAAAATCCAAAACGTCCAAACACAGTTAACGTTCAACAAAGTCTCGCAAACAGCCAAGGATCGATACTGTTGTTTCTACAATATCATCTTTTAAAGGTAAAAATGGTCTCCTATTTTCCGACAAATTAATGATATATTTTTGTAAATTTGTTAGGATCTCGGTGTCATTGTCATGTTGCGTAATTTGCATATTATTCACATAACTGGTTGCATTTTAAAAGTAGTTATTTCATAGTTACACTTGTATGCATATTTATGCAGACACAATGAACTCGATAAGTTATTTGAGATGCATGGTTCACTCCCCTGACCTCAGGCACTGCAACCGAAAGAAATATCGGTTCGGTTACGGTTTTTTATTTTCTGTTTTTCCTTTTTTCGTTTTCAGTTTTCGGTTTTCAGGTTGGGTGTGTTTTTACCATGAAACCTAAGGCCTCATTCAGATCAAAGGCAGCAGGCAGCGAGCAATGAAAAAGATGCTTTGGAATTGATTTATGACGTCACGAGGTGGATCATCTTTGTTCATTGGCTTCGTTGCTCGCTACTATTGGTGTGAATGAGCTCTAATGGGCCTTGCACACCAAAGGCAGCGGGCAGCGACCACTGGCCAAGATGCTTTAGGTTTGAGTTATGACTTCCAACATCTCGATGCTCTTGTCCCATTGGTCGCTGCTTTGCTGCTGGCTTAACCAATGTAAACAGCATCAAAGCGACGACGTCATAAATCAGTTGTAAACTTTGCTGATTGGTCGCTGCTTGCTACCCGCAACCTTCTGTTTGAATCAGGCCCAAGAAAGATGGTGAATCGTGTGAAACTAATGCGCATGCACAACCTGATCTAATAAGATAAATGGAAAAAAAAACATGAAGAACTACCATGTCTTATAGAATAGCTAGTTAAGTGCAGTTAAATGTCAATAAACTATAAATAAGTTTACATGTATGGTTTCTAAACAGGATTAACCAATCACGTGTAAGGTTTAAGAAGAACAACCCAACGTGATTTAATCCTTTCTAAAACCCGTGCGTGTAAACGTACTCAATGAAGCTACCAGCATGTACTACGGTCAATCACGGCACGTTTATGGATACCAGTAGTTGTCACTTGATATACGAAATCGTTATAAATACAATTTGAAGTCCTGAATCAAAGTTTCAAATGAAAACTGTAAGTGAAACTTTAACCCTAAATGCAAGCTATAACGGAAATACAAGATTCTTAACTCATTCCTGATAAAGATTGAGTAGCTGTAGTGGCACAGAAGCGGGTTTACGATTCTTAGAGTGCAGGGTTCAAGTCCAACCCTAATGATATTTACTTTTTTTTTCACTTTTATTATCAATATTGTAATCTCTCCGCTGGCGTATATAGAGGAACACTTTCAATTTTTACCTGTCATCGTATACCTATAAAAAACAAAAATTGTCAATTAGTAAGCCGCTAGGGAACTTATACACCGCCAGAGGTGCTGCTAAAAAATACAAAATTGTGAATTATTCAAATATAAATTTCATAGCTATACAGACAAACGCACCAAAAGTAACTCTGTACAAACTTTATACTCATTCTTATGACAATTTCAAAGTGACTTATGTAATACTTCAAGAAAATATTAATCCGCGGTCAATGAGATTTCATTCGCTATTCGTGTCAAACAAATAATAGTTGTTTTGCATTCTTCAATTATTTATTACAAAAATTGTATAATACTAATTATGCTTGACATGCAAAAGTCGCGTGATGCCTTTTAAACAACGGAATCACGAGCTAGAATAACTGACGTTCGAAACCCCCAGATGTAACACTTACAAGCATAGGGCAAATATAGGATAATAAGATTAAAAGGAAAGAAGTCGAAAAATTACTGTAAGCGAAGAAGTTTTATTTATATTATTGCATTGAAAAAATCATTCATAACTTACCCCTCATAAACCAATCCTCTGATTCGTTTACCGAAAAAAAAAAGATTCAGTAACACATAGATGCTTTTCTACTGTATCCTCCAATGACTCTTCATCACTTGTATCATCATTCATGCTGTTGATGGATTCATCAGAATCAGAAGAATCGCTGTTTTTCATCGATAGAAGTTGAACTGTCTTCAACATGTTTGCGCCATTACTAATGGTAACTGTATATATTTGATTTCTTGTTGTTTCATACTTTGCGCATACCTCAAGTATTAGTCGGGCGTTTAAGTTAAACGCCGGTTATCTTCCGTTCAATTGTCGGAGGAATGTAAAAATTCAGTAACCGGAGTTTAAACTAGGTTCGACACTGAACTGCGTCGGAGGAAAGGGGCCACACGTGTGAGAGAGTGAGCGAGTGCGATTACTTTTGGTGTTTTCCTATATTGGATATTTTATTGCGAGCACAGTTGAGTGAGTAATTGACTGTTTCATTGAGTTCCTTCTGTTGTCATCCCTTCCCACCCCTTTTGCCCTTTACTTTCTTGATTTTCCCTTTTGATTATTGCGAGCCGTCCCACGAGGACCGGCACCTTCTTTTCGTTCATTTTGAGTTTTAGATCGGCCTTCTGCCACCTAGCACGAGGCCGAGTGGTGTATTGCGTTGCGTTACGTTGCGTTTAGCGTTAAGAGATTGAGTTCCCCTTGTATTCCCTCTGTATCATAACTTGTTGCATGCCCCAATTATTGAGGTAATTTATAATGAAGCCGTTGCGTTCGGGAACCTTCCCCCCGAGACCCCTCTCTTCCTCTCCCCTAGCTAGCCGTGCCCAGAAGATTCTCGAAGGTATCGGAGTAAACATCAGAGGATCTTTCGAGGTCCCTTGATCGGTGCTACACCGCACTGTTACTGACGTCCGCCCGAGTTTGTTGTGTTTAGAGAGAGACAGATAGCCGGCAAGCTTTCCCCTTATCTCCCCAATCCCCTAATCGGCCACCCAGCTGACAGCCTGTCAGCTGTTGCGTGCTCCCGTGTGGGCTCCGACACTTTCCTATTTATCGCCTCCCCTGCGTTGTAACATAGCCCCCCCCCTTTTTTTCTAGTTCTAGTTTCTTTTCTATATTCTCCGGTTCTTCTGTATTTCTTTTTGTTTTAAGCCAGTTATATTGTTCTTTTATTTTATTTAAATCCGTGTTCCCTTGTATTGTGACCGTCCGCCTGTATATTGAAATTGCGTATTGTACTCGTAAAGTGTTCAAAAAATTGAATGTCAAAAATTGGTGAAATGTTGTCTAATTAGATTAAAAAATTTTTTATCGCAAGCTTGTGGGGATTTATGAAAAACATGATACTTGCATTGGCTTCAATAATATCTTTGCCATGTTCTTGGTACATCAATTTTTGCAACGCAATTTTTGTGTGAACTAATTATTACAAACATTCAGAAACATTATTAGTAATGCTAATGTATTTAAAAGATTAATTTTTCCCTCAAGTTCGACCTCTATTCTATTGAATGTCTTCTTGTTGTGAAGTTCTGGTAGAGCATTTCATACTATGGGTATTATTTATCTATATTTATTCTTACTGCGAAATCTATATTGCACAGCTTGCACGTAGGTTTATTGAATTCTTTATTGTAATCGAAGTACTTACACGATGGATTGGTTTTTGTTTCGTCCCATTTTACTGCACACAGGAACTCAGAACTGTCTGAACTGGTCTGAATTAAAATTTTAACAGTTGCGTGTAGAGTGAGGAGAATGTCGGTTTGTTCTCGTTAGCTATACTTTCTGCACCTTTCGAAAAGTGCAAATTCTTATTGGATGATATTTTAAAGTACTCAATGAGAACTTGCACTTTTTGAAAGGTGCAGGAAACGTAGGTAACGAGAACAAACCTTATGTGTATAACGGTTTGTCGCGTTACCTAGATTTTCTGCACTTTTTGAAACCATTGGTGTACTATTGGTCATTTTGAAAACGTTACTTACAGCCATCTAATAATCTATGAGAAAGAATTCTCAAGGACCAATGATACAACCATCCTCACTTAAAAACCCTAGAACGAATATATGTACCTGTTGGGAGCTGTCCAATTAAAAGGCATAGCTCGACACAACACAAATCGCGTCTAAAGATTGATTGATTCTAGTAGAATAATTTTGCAGCAACCCAAGGTTCAGCTTTGTATCGAGTTGTGTCATTTGCTGTTTCCACCGTGCAGCGTTGAAATAAAGTTAACCAATCAAACACGAGATTTGAGCGGAATAAACTAACTTGATTGACTAACTCTATTTCAACCCTGCACGGTGAAACATATGCATTGCTGAATAATGGGGATTTTCCGTTTGAGATATTTATTACGTCAAATTAACTAGTCCTAGAAGACAGATAATTCGGAAAACCTGATCCCTCATTGGCCAGAATCTTGTACGATTATTCCGTTCGACGTGGAAAGGTATCTTTACCCAACTAAAATTGACACGATTCGACAAAAAGCTTGTCTATTCCGCTGTAGCGGAAAATGGTCGAAATGGCCAATGATGCAGCTTCAAGCCGAGTTGTGTAGACTCAGTTTGGGTAAATGGAAAATCCTACTTTTTTTTATTAAAACTTGTGAAAAAGCTTTTCAAATGAGACTCGAACTTGGGACAAAGACTACGTTTCCATCTGTGTGATTTAGAGGGGATTAACCACGTTCGTGTATTCTTTTCAAATGTTGCACGTGATTGGTTAAGTCTCTCTAAATCCCGTAGTTGGAATCGTAGTAAAAGAATCTCTATACCTGCACGCTAATCATGAGGATACTACAAAAGAAAAAAAATAATTTTCACTTTTCACTACAATTAGTTATGTTATTGAATTCGCCAGTTATTGTTGATTATTTGTTTAATAGAAAAAGCAAACCAAATATTTTTTTCACTATTACGAATAAAATACGTTTTGGGTAACAGTTTCGGTTTCGATTTTCCACTGTAGCAATTTCAGGTTTCTGTTACGGTTTTAGGTATAACATTTATGAAATTTCAGTTAATGGTTAAGGTTTCGGATCCTTATTTTTCCGGTTATTATCCATTATCTATTTCGGTTTCAGTTATGGTTACGGCCCCTGCGATCTCCACCCGTATACAGCGAGGTGGCTCGGGTAAGGGGACTCTGTCGGTCGCTGCCCGTACGGCGAGTTGCCTGTACCTGTCGCGAGACTCGAACGTCTCTTGATCAGATGCAGTTACAAAGCAGCACATGTGGACAAACTGTTGAACGAGGGAATGGACATGGCCAGCAGATTGAAAATGACGGACACAGACATCAGACATACAAAAGCAAACACATAAAATCAGAGAATCCAGATATAAATAAATATATAAAATAATAAGAGACGAAGACCTACCGCAGCACCTCGAGAACCAAGGAAACTGAGGAAATGGAAACTGATAGCAAGATGGAGATGTAGCAATGAAGAAATGGAGAACAGATACTGGGAAACCGAAGATGAGAGAATGTGCAGAATCTGTTACAGAGGAAAAGAGACGATACGACACCTGATGAGAGGCTCCAATAGAACACTAGAATGTTTTCAGCAGAAATTTACAGAAAAACGACAAAACAGCTCGAGAGTATTATGACAGTTTTGTGAAAAAGAAGCGTTTGCCTGATCAACGGTATATACGCGATTATAAGATCTATGGTGGCGCTGGTGGTAGGAATACGTGTCGTGCTTGAGGAGGCGGAGTACAGTATTCCCGCTATAAATCAACTTACACCAATTAAGACCCTGTTTCTTTTATATATATTGTGATGTTTCGCGGTTTCCGAGCAGTTGATATCACAATACTTTTTAAAGGGGTTGTGGACTGGGCAGGCGTTTATAGGAAACAACACTTGATTTTAAAAACAAAAAATAATCATATGTATATTATTCTATAAGTTACAGACTAAAATCACTTATTTCTATTGATCTCACTCTCACACACACTTATAATTTATACAGTGTTTGTTTTTATTTTATACAGATAGCTGGATCCAAAATACAGCAGATCGCACGATGCGTCCCGTGATTGTAGGCCAGCTTATGATAAGGACGATAATAGTTCAGAACCCACAGATGTTCACAATGATCTCCGTTTGATGAATGTATTATGTTTGGTGAAGTTTTGATTCAGACAGCTAATAATCACGATGACGTTGGAAGCTGAATCTTTCTAGGTGGGTTTTTGGTGGTGAAGTGGATCTGCACTCCTGACAGTTTTATTACAATAACTTCACTGCAGGTTGATACAGAGGTATTTAGGATATTCTTCCTGATACTAAGGGGTATAACAACGATTCCATAGACCTGGTAAGGATTGTGGGGAGCTCATTGTCAGACAGCTACTAATCACAATGATGTTGGGAGCTGAGTTTTTTGTGGGTTGGTTTTTGGTGCTAGGTCGATTTCTGACAGCTCCGGCACACTGACTTTGCTGCAGACAATCTATAAGGATACAGAGATGAGACATAATGCTCTCTGAGACCAGAAATTCCCAAGGATGAACTCTTATAGTTTGCAGTACAATACTGTTGTTAGAGTCCTACCTCCCGAAATATTATAGCAAGTAAATAATGTTAGGAGAATAAAAAGAAGTGATCTATACACCATGTTCGAGTAAAAGTGTTAGTTTGAAAAATGAAGGGGCCGAGTATAGAACGTGTTAACGAGATTGTGCTGGAGGATTTGGAGGAGATGGAGGATTGGGAAATCAAAATTTATGACAGATTAATAACAGTTATATTAAGACAAATTTCTAAAAACATGGATGATGAGGGAATGGTAGAGAGTGACGTGCAAAAGTGGTTTTTTATAAATAATTTTGGACAAATGGTGCTACGTCTATATCAGGTGGTAGCACAACAAAATACCCAAAACGATAAAATGTCCAATGCGACAAAATGTCTAACGAACAAATATCCAAGGTGACAAAATATTCAAAGCGACAAAATATACAATGCGGCAATTGTCCAAGGCGATAAAATGTCCAATGCGGCAAAATGGCCAAAGCGACAAATCATTTTTTAAACATTTTCATTTTTCCGATCGCACTTAGAATACTACTGTGGTGGGCTTAGAAATTGCTAGGTTAGATTAGGATAGGGTGGAATTTAAAGTCGCACTCTGAAGTGTGTTTAGTTAAATATAATTCGTCTTCGAGCACACTTAGATTATAACGCTGACAATTGACTAAATAGATCATAAAGAAAAATGTGATTAGAAAGAAGTTATTCTTTTTATTCAATATTAAAATACATATAAATAATAAAACAGTATCCCTCTGTATTGCTATGAAAATAAAATATAAAAATGTTTAAAAAATGAAAAAAATTTTTGCTTTGGACGTTTTGCCGCATTGGACATTTTGTCGCTTTGGATATTTTATGATTCGAGATATTGGACATGGGTGTCAAAGTGAATATAAAACGCAGTGGATATACATATTATAACTTTAGTTCTTTATTAATTACGCACAAGAAAGGACTGTCTGTACCTTTTGGATCTCTACAGGAGGCTGAACGCTGGTCACAAAGACCAAAAGAACTTTGTCACCTAAAGACGATAAGCTATGTGTTCTTTCTCCGCATAAAATCATTATCTATGTTTACGTTACCTCTCCGGCATTCCCTACGTCGATCCGTTTCTGAACTCATAATCTCGATAGAATAATTCTTGGTGTATTGAAATTAAATAATCCAACAGTATCTTCTCACACAA
Organism: Syrista parreyssii; assembly: GCA_030142615.1. Taxonomy (NCBI): domain Eukaryota; kingdom Metazoa; phylum Arthropoda; class Insecta; order Hymenoptera; family Cephidae; genus Syrista; species Syrista parreyssii. The sequence goes on from JARQTG010000210.1 coordinate 652,406, forward strand.
CGCATTTCTTCTCAGTTAATGTACAAAATCATATTCTGTCTTGCAAATTATTTCACGTGTCCCGTAGAAGACCTCGTATAGCGTGTTATTTATTTTGTATCGATTTTTTGTTTCGCGTGTCCCGCAGTGGACCTTGTATCGCGTGATTTATATTGCTGTTAATATTATTTCCCGAAATTATTAATTCTGTCAATTATGTTCTGTTAATAAAGGGCCGTTTTGTTATTCTTGTTACTGTTACAAAATTACTGTTTTCTCAATCTCTTCTACCATTCTCAACCTCTTCTTCCTCCTTGGATCCTTTAACTTCCCTGCTTCAACATCTGCGTCGACTCAGCCCCCCTACCATACCTTTTCGTTCCATTCCTGCTAGTTGAACCCCTTCTCCTATTTTCCGGGGAGTCCCTTTACGTACCATGACGCAATGTTGTGTCTGGCGCGCACAAGGCATGTCGCGAATTCTAACTTCTTTCGTGTCGCGTAGTCTCGGAAATTCAGGTAAGAGTATCGAGTCATTTGTAGACAAAAAAGCGGCTATGGCTCTGCACAGCTGGAGTGCCGTATAGTAGAATATTACCTTTGCGTATTTTCCTAGTTTTCTATCTTCTCTATTTTCGTTTATCTTAGTTTTATATGATTCCATATTATCGATTTTTCGTCACAAAATATATACGGATATATTAACTTATTTATATTTTGGTTTATAATATATATATTGTATCGGTACAGACTGACTAACCTCTCAGTACTCGTGTACTGAGAGTGTACTAGTTAGGGACAAACAACAAGGAGAGTCCGATAGTGTCAACAACATCCGACAGATGAAAAACGTCTCTCGAAACGCAATCTGCCGAAAATAATATGAACAAATTCCAACAGGTGATTAGCGCTTCTCGCTAATCAATTCACCACCTCTTATACTTAAATAGAGCCTCCAAAATCAATTTAGGAAGTTAATAAATAACGTTCAAAAAGAGAGTAAGCGTGACTTATGTCTGGAAGGACAACGCAAAGGGTTAACATTATCAAAAAGTGTTTTCGCTTGACCTATGTCCTCTGGGATAGAGCATATTCATTAGACAGTTGTGTACTGACCAGTAATTAGCGTAGGCTATTACGCTGCTCAGATACTCTAGAGAGATTTGTCGGACTCTGGCATATTAGCACAGGCTATTCTGCTCAGAGCGACACATAGAGTAACATAAAAACGTTACAATATTTATTACAAATATGTTATATATAAACGAAAATGTAAACATATACATTGATCCATATATGGACAGACATATACATTAAATATATATGTGTTTACATGTTGTATATATTTAATATATAGGCTACAAATATTTACCGCATATATGCATCAATTTATATGTGTAAGTATATGTGAAATATATTAGTAATTATAATCACTATATATGCTGAATTTGATACATTTTCGACTTATATCCAACATATATATGAACTATATCACATATATATTATTTATAAATTATTTTTGTCTGGGAAGGGGTTCTGAATGTGAATTTCGTTTTCAATAAGTTTGTGTCTAGTATATTAATTTCAGTAGTCCTTGGTGAACCTCCTTGTTTTATTTCGTATTTTAAATAGTCGTTACAACATATACATGGCAATTCCAAGTGGCAAATACTTTCATTTAAAATTTATATACGTATCTATTGTATTAGTGGAAGATTGTGATCCTAATTTCGCAACACGTGCGTAAGAATGATTTAAAAAGTGGAACCACCAGGAAAATGTTATACTAAAACTTCATTTTAAGAAGCTTGAACGAAGGTACGGTAACTGCTGTGAGATTTTCAATCCGATAACCACGGCATCCAGAATCCATTGAAGTTTGCTGGATAAGATGCTGGATCGACATCTGTATTCGTTTGAGGTACTAGCTCAGATTCAAAAGTTTCTATCATTTTACTCAAATTGCTGAGAACCTGAAATATACGTAGATTGAGATTAGTATGGCTTAACCATCAGTGATGTTGGATATTTAATATCTCTGTACCTCAGGAAAATCAGCGGACACATCTGTGGTCTCACAGGGATCATCCTGAAGATCGAAAAGACAGGAGACACTGCAGTTGGCATAGTCAGTAAAATTACTACACGTGGCTGTAGCAGCGAGACGAAGAATTTGCATTTCTACTCGTGTAGGCGACGCGTATCCTGCGTTGCTAATAGCCAATCCAGCATCTGAGTTAAGAACTGCCGTGTAATTATATTCAGGATAGGAATCGTTATTACCAGAATCGCCATAATAATCTCCATATTGGTCACTAGCACCTAGATGCATCGAAAGAAAGTAATATAATTAACCAGGCATTGCTAAGAAATACCGCCCGATAAAATACTGACCCTTAATCAATTTATATCTCCCAGAAACGACGCCTCTAAGGTCCGCATACTCATCAACGTTGATTAATAAAGAATCTCGAGCACTGGGTGTGGCGAGGCTTATTGTCGACCATTGGTCGACACCGTCGATATCTCCAAGATCACTAACGTTTCCACCAGCTAATGAATAGAACGTCGGAAGCCAATCAGTAACATGCAGCAACAATTGCGACACGCGTGAACTCCTTTGAATCAATGGGGAATAAATGCAAGCTGCACCGTGTACTCCGCCTTCATAGAGTGTATATTTTAACTAGAACAATTTTAAAAACCCACATTAATTTATTTGGTCAGCCACTGCAAATTGACTTTCCATATTAATTGCCAATAATCACCCCTCGGTATGGATAGTTCGAACCATGATTGTCTATACTTCCTATGGTTTGAGCGCCGTTGTCGGACATGAATAGAATTACTGAATTGTCGAGCATAGCAGCATCGCCAAGAGCCTTCACTATACGGCCAACTGATTGATCCATGGCCGTCATGATACCTGTTGAAAATAATGTGTTTAATACATAAAACTTTTGATTTATACACCTAGTATTTATTCACCTGCATACTTCCGCCTGCTGATATCATCGATGTAACCAAAGGTATCATTGACTTCAGTCATATTCCTAACCTCAAGTGGTTCGTCACCATCGCCGGCATGTGGTGCCAGTTGAGCCACGTGCAGATACAAAGGTTCACTGACGTTATGAGTTTTAATAATGTTTACAGCCACATCAGTAAACACGTCAGTTGCATAAGTCGTATTAACTTCTGGAGATAGATTATCCTTAGTGTCGTTATGAAAGTCTATTCCAATTATACTACTCTAAAACAATGAAAATCGATGAAGGTTAGGAGCGTAGAAAGACAAATCTCTTAACTTGTTTATGCTGTACAATAGAAACGTACGGATTTACTTAAGGTGTGGTTAAAATACGATATAAACCCATTGTAATAGCCGTAGAAATTCTCAAATCCACGGTAAGCTGGTGTGTGTTTATTAGTGTGATAACCAACGTGCCATTTTCCCACTAAACTGGTGCGATATCCCAAATTTTGGAGATGTTCCGGAAGTAACGTCACATTTAGCGGAATTCCTCGCGGCTCACCAGCTGGCAGGGGGTAACCCTGCATTCCTATAATTTTTATATTTCCTTTTATGCAAAATTCCTAAAAGTTTATAGACTTATTTTACGTTAGGTAGCCACGTGATACGCAATCACACGATACATGGATAAACTTAATACTTGTGCAAACCACGGAAATTACCAAAACAATTGTATCAATAACACATTGCCGAAGCTATGAAGCAACATCAATACAATTAATATTTTCCTTGGCTTTTTAAATATTAATACCACAGTATAAGCTACTTAATGTTACTTTCTAAAAAATAAATTGTAACTTATGGAAAAATATTGATAACTTTATAACCGTCGTATATTTAGTTAACATCTTTAGGAAAGTTATTAAGGTTGTTCAGCAGAAAATTCTCACAAGCTTAACCCCTAATTTCGTTGGATTCAATCGAATGAGTTCAAGTTCCTGCACCGTTGTGTCAAATTTAAATGTTGTAGCGTCCAACTTATGGGATGTCAATTAATAAAAGCAGCAAAATTGAGGGAGTGGTGGGAAAAATGCCTGAATTTTGCTGAAAATGCCACATTTACTCAATAGCTAGAAGCTTGACATCTAAGGCATTTACTGAACAAAACTGAACATCTTTACAAAACAGCTATGAAGAAATAATATGTCGAAAGTAATCATGTTGCGTCTCTCTCTGTCTTCATCGGGATGCTCATATGATGGCGCAATATTGCGCAATAAAATGTTTTAAACTTTTAATACTAGCGCTTAATTTATACATTTTTTCACTTGTAATAACTTCTGTTTAGTAAAATTATAGATTTGATGCTACCAAACGCTAGTAACCACACGCTGTCGAAAGGTTAGGTTCAGCTGCCAACCGTGCAAACATATTTACAGATGGTACTAATTACAATTAGTACTAGTCAAACGTCGTTCATATAATAAATGTTGAAAAGCATTACGAATAGCTTATGGGTACAATAAATATGTGAAATTATTAAATTAATAATTAAAAATATGATTTGCTATATTTTTATATTTGTTTGTGTATTTAAAATAAATTATATTATAGATGTTGATTTGACTTTGAAAGTTTTCTGCCAAACTACCTTAAAACCCTAACCGTTTAACCCTTCGATTAAAGTTATAAATACACGACTCGATATTCTGTAAACACGGTATATTAGCAATATTAAATCTTAAAAGTACATAATACACAAGCGTCTTTTTAATATAATAATATAATAAATAAGCAACTGTACCACGCGAGCATATGTTGGCAATTATTGCTTATGTTTCCCAAGTCGAAAATATGGTCCTATTTTGAACTTCATCATCCTAAACTTAACGGGGGTCAAAGGATTTACGTAGGACGTATTTGCATTTGACAGATATTCTATTCTAGATCTAACAAGTGGTAAATATTTCCATTTCTTCCACTTTTAGGTTCCAATTAGGACATTACCAGAAGCTCAAAGGCCGATTCACATATTTAAGTGTGATGAAGTGTGAAGCCATATTGTACACGGCCGTGCACTGACGTAAAGAATTATTTAATAAATCTTACAATAAGTGTTGTGGAGCGAGGCTGCACACTGGCAGGAGAAAAGCTAGGCGTATCACAGGTAGTCAATTTTTAGACGTAGGACGGTAAAGTGTCTAGCTGAGTGCGAACATACATTATATAAACTAAGTGCGATTATTCCTTATGTAGTTCAATTAATAAATATCTTTTGTTAGCTGTGTCACTTGGTACGTTTGTCATTCCCTGATCTCAACAAAATAAATAAATTATCGTTATAGAATAAAACTACATCAAAATATCCTCTGACATCGATACCTAAAAATGGGAGAACATATGAGCTTGTCAAGTCAGTCAGTCAAGTCTGTAATGGGATATGTATCAGATGTAAATACATATATACTACGTAGATCTTTTGACTTCCTTTTAAGTTTAGGATGTCAAGGTTCAAAACGGAACCATCAAATCCATTCTGGTATTATGCTTATTTTCATAGAGCATTTCAAGTTAAAAAATAGATTCTAATTTCAGAGAGTTAGAAATTGGAGACCTATTGTAGAAGGACATCAAGGTTCGGCAAAAATGAAAAACATAGCGCGGTTTAGGCTTTGAACATGGACATCGGCACCAACAATGATTAAATGAAATGATATCAAGTATCAATAGATTCTGAGTAGACTCGCGATTTCGACTCGGGTTCTATTAGATAACATTGCAGAGTGAATTCATTAATTACCTGTCCTGATCGGGTAACGGCCTGTGAAATACGCTGTCCTGGATGGCGTGCAAGTGGGAAGCACATAATGACGATTGAGAATTACGCCATTGTACGCCAGAGCATCTATATTCGGTGTGGGTATTTGATTCGCGCCATGAAAACTCACGTCGTTCCAGCCCTAATTGTTTGTCCAAAGTATTAACATAACTCATATGTAGAAGATATGTTAATACTTAAACTCATACATAGAAGATTTATTATTCCACATGTACACATATATTATAGCCCGCGAGAATGGGTTATTATCAAGGGACGATTCGAAAAAAATACGGAGCGTCTGGGCCGGGATTAGAACCCGGGACCTTTCGAACATCGGTCGACTGCTCCGACCATTGAGCTATACCAGCCGCTTACCACATCTTCTCCAAATCGACCTCTTGCTGTAATTTCCATTTTTGTTACAATATATATGGCATAAGCAGGCTGTGTTTAAATTGTACAGTAACAAAAATGAAAGTACAGTGACGAATAGCAAAGTACATGAAATTGTGCTGATGCTGCTTATTACGGCGAAGAAAATAGAAATAGAGAAAGAATAAATAAAATTGCAAAATAGAAATGAGGAATAGCATAGAATAATTTTACCATATCATCAGCTACTATAACGATGATATTTGGTTGCTTCGTTGCTGAATCGGCGTTTTGTATCTTCCCCACACTAATCAAGAGGACGAACATCCTCATGAATGCCGTAGGTGATCTCCATGTATGCCCGATGCGATTCCTACATTCGAAACATATAGAAAAACACAGTACGAACAATTAATAATTCGACTGCTAAGTAAACAATACTAACATTAGTGTGTATATTAAATTAATTATACTATGTAATCTGCGTGTTACTTATACCTCATGTTTGAAAAAGTGATAGAGAAACCAAACAGTGAATACGCACAACATGCATGGTATATGTATATAAATATCTTTTACAGTCATTTTTATAATCCTTAAAAATAAAAATTCATATCTATCTTAATCTGTATAATTCAGATTAATATTAATGTATTTTCGTAAATACGTTTGTAATGTGAACAAATTATCGACTTTCGATGCAACACAAGAGATGGTTGGTGTATAGAAATAAACTTTCATAATAATACCAAATTCGTATCTTAACAATAATTATTACCTAAGTGATTATTGCAGTTACAAATAATGTGGAGGTCCGTCAATTATCAAATTTGACAATTTTCTTATTCGACGTCCTGTATGATCGCCTAATTGGAAATAATAAGCATATGATCGAGTTTTACGTTCTATAGACGTGCAGCAAGCCTCTACTGTTTGAATTATAACATACACAGGGGAAGATGAGCTAATGTCATTGGAGCAATTTGAAGAGTATTCCATGATTGCGCAATCAGGAACAGGTGCATCTTTAGCCAATATGGTGGGCAGCCCAAGGCAAGAGTGACTGGGCCCACCTTATCCTTCTTAACTTATATTGTATTTTAGTCTTCGTACGTATAATAGTGTCGCGTCCTTTTGGTACAACAACACAAGAAAATGTGAATAGAAGACAAAATCGCGGAAGCTGTATGTTAACTTGCGAGGAAATGCAAAGAATAGGACGTCAGTACTGCTATCCAGTAGCGACTCGAGGAAAAGGACGACGCGTGGACAACGACGACAGCCATCAAATAGCCCTGCTAAACATCTCTGACAATGAGTAAAACCAATAGAAATTGATATATCTGATTCAACTACAATCGGATTCCATCGGGGTAACAGGAGGCATTTATATTTCGATTGAAAATGATTCGGAATTAATGGTTTATCGTGTTCAGTATGACTTTATTGGTGATTACCCCATAAATAATAAGTTTTTTATTGAAGTCAATAGGAATCTCATTCCAATCTAAGCTCTAATCTCTAATTTGATTCCATGTTTTTTTTTAAGTAGGACAGTTTTGAGTCGACATCAACTGGAATTTACCATGAACTGAAACAAGTCGGTTTAAATAGGACATTTCTTATAAATTTTTGATATGCTATAGTTCCTGAGTTTGCCACGTGTGGCGCAGGGTTAAATTTTTCTCTAATATTGTTTCAGTGTACAGAAATAATGTCAAAAGTCGGTTATCCGAATAAACGAAACGCATAAAAACCTCGCCAAGTACAGGATTGCTGTGAATTCTCCTCTTTACAAAAATGCTAGTATTTATATCATACTATATTGTTCCACATACAAAAACTACTGATATCACATTATAATGCCAAGTACATAAGTAACTACATGTCTGCTTATTATATGATTTAGCACCGGCTTACCATTTCAATGATGTTTTCAAAATTTCCTATAACGTCTTCTCTATCCTTTTGTATTACTATTCCTGCTTACATTTAATTATGATTTAATGGTCATTTAATGACTAATAAAACGTTAGGTGATCCCAAATCGATGAACCTCCCTGCGATTCTTTTCGAACCCATTCCTGCCTCCTTTAACCGACCCAAAAACTGTTAAACTGCCCACGCGTCGTGGTGGGAGTCGAGTCAGAGAGCCACGGCTCCGGAAACAGCATCGAGCGGAACCGAACGATCGGCTTACCTCGATCGTGCCTCGAAATAGCCATCTTCCGAGAACCGCGCCACCGTATTCCACGCAAGAGATCGATTCGGGCTTGTTGAGGGAAACACTCAGTGCAGCCTACAGCGGACTCCTCGTTCCCAGGTTACCGCTAAAATCGACCCCCGGAAAGGGGCAATCCTAGCAGACAACCCCATGGACAAATCACGCTACAACCCCGAGTATTGCGCGAGTGGAGGGAGCTGTTGGATAACACACGTAGTTCGCCTCCTACCCTCTCTGCCGACATTAACCGCACCACGGAGATGACCTCGCCATCCCATTACTCGTTATTAGCGTCCGTCAAAATTCATATTCAATCTCGTTGAATCGTTTCTAAAAAAGATGAATGAGAAAATACTCTAATGCAACAATAACTATTCATTCCCATCGATAGATGATTATAGGATTTCATAAAAAATGCACAAATCTGATTTATTCCAATTAATTATTTTCAATCGGATTTAATTCAATTTTTTAAGTAGGAAACGCAAGCGACTATATTGCACACTTCATGGTTTGTGGAGTAACTCAAGTTACACTGGTCCAATACTCTCTGATGTAAATACGTCGCAGCAAACACAAAGCATAGTTGTTATGTAACTTAGGCTAAAACAGATCAATACAACCGTATTATATTATCTCTATATAACTATTATTTCAAATTCAAATGTAACTTAGAAATGACAAAAGCAATATAATTGCAATCTAATTTAATTTTATTCCTGCTACATTTAACGAATTATGAATTGCATCATTGAAAATGTGTCCGCTAGGTGGCAAAGCATCAAACAATCAACCCGCAACTAAAATGTGTCTTTCAAATGGATATATCCGAGTAATGCTTTTAAATAACACTCAATACACATTCTTAAAAGTGTGTTAGCGTAACGTTTCAGCAACACTAACTTTTTATGAACATCTTGTGTCTAATTATTCAAGGTCTAAAATATTCGAATCTCGTAAAATTACTAATTCCCGAGCAAACATGATCACATTTATGTCAGTGGTACGTAGTTATTATATAATAATCTAACATTTATTATAACTGAGACTTAAATGTTACAAAATATGTTCGCTGGGAAAAAAATGTAGGGCATATAACTGTTTGATTACAGTTTACATACTGTGACGTTAAAATATCGCGTTATAAATTCCCGGAATGATGAAATATCATGTTTCGGGAAATGTTGCGAGACAAGAACTGCAGGACCCAAAGCGTAATTGTGTAGGCATTAATTCTACGGTAAAATCAGAGACCTGGTGCGTCCCGTACCCGTCACCATTACGCCGAGGAAATTCCACATATACCATCGAGGAACCAACATCATCTTCTGTGTCGAAGGGTGGAAGGCGTCGGCAGCTATAATACCCGACGCTTCCCCCCGCAGCCGACAACTGCCGAATTAAATAAGAGGCCGGCAACGTAGAAGACTTCGTCATGGACTATCTCTTCCTTCTGCAGTATCGCCTGGACCGATGTCCTGCGAAGAACACATCAACGTATCGAAGAGGAAGGAAGCTCTGGGATCTATCTTGTCGCGAGGCGTCATGAACCTCCGCCACCTATCAGTCTCCACGCGATCCGGACAAAAGTCACTACGAGAAAGCAGCTGGACACCCTGCGCTACAGCGGGACATTGTGACAGACTTTCTAAAGTCCTGGGTTTCGCGAGCAGGTGAAGTACGCCACGACTTTTGGTGTAACTCGTGTAAAGAACTAAATTATCTAGACCGTCCTTGCTAGTGTCGAATGTTACCGATCACAGGAAGCCCCCGGATGCACTATTATCGGTTCGTGTCCTTCTCGTGAGGAGTGTAGTGATTTAACGTTTTAATGTCGAATTGTGATTAAATGTTTGGCGAGTTCTTTGATGACGATTGGCCTAATATTGCACCGTTTGGGTGGCAAGGAGGGCGCTAGATGAGCGCGCAGCAGAGTAGCCCTTGCCAGTGCTACCAGATGATGCAATTTGTCCCACATGCGGGATTTTTCTTGCGCACGCGGAATTGATCATCCCATCACTGAATCTCCATATACATATTACCGTACTCGCTTTTCTCGATATTATAATTCAATGTTTCGACTTTCTGTACACGTTATCACTACTATGTAATTGTACATTGTTTATCATTAAAATCCCTTGATTCTAGTTCTTTTGTAATATTTGAATTTATAGCGTAAGAGTATTCTTGGAATGTAATTTCGCGGGTTCCCCATTCGTTTTCAAACAGAAAACAAAAAATCTCACGCGAGGGATTTTTGAATACTTTATACGCATGCGCGTCAAAGTGTGGGACGCAGTTACCTGCACTTTCTTGCATCACTGCCCTCGCATCAGATTTATTCTCTGGCTGTTAGTCGTCTTGACGGATGCGCGCAGTTTTAAATTACATTATCGTATTGTCTTGAAAATTTGTATGGTTCACGTAAACGTCTTGTTATCCTAAGGACGAAATCTCGTTTGCCCTCGTAGCTTTTTCAGACTTTTCTCATTTCTTTCCTTCCTGTTTCGACCCAGGAGAAGATCGCGTATCGCCAGAAGGAAAACAGTCCTCGTCTCTTAGCGCCTGAACATATTTTTTTGGATTGTCTATGTACGTTGGTAATTGGCTTACAAGTCTCAGTGACCTTAGAGAATCGTCCTGTGAATCCGTGAACTGCGCTTCTCGTGTGTTGACGTAGCAAGGCATTTATAATATATATATTATTTGACTTCCTCATCTTTCTTTCCTAATTATCTCTTTTCTATATTTTCTATTTTTCTTCTATCTAATTGCATTATGTATTTCACTATGTCGTCTCGTGTAGTTTCATCTGTCTAATATTTTCTACATCTTGCCTATTTTCCTGATATGAAATTTACTGTATTTTATTATATTGTGTACAAGTTCTTATCCGCCACACGCCTTCGTCTGTGCCGGTAACTATATTCGACTTGCATGAATTTATCCGTTCTTCGTCAGGACGTCGTGGATGTCGTGGATGTGTTTCGGTATTACGATCGAATTATAGTTTTGTACGAGCTTAAATTATTGTCGACGACTCCAGGTCTCAGGCATTCGGCAGGCTTTTCGAATCATAGCGAATTTCGTATCTCTTTTGTTTCACGTATCTCAGTGGACACCGTCGCGCGTGAATTGCCTATCTTAAATAATCTGCAAAACATTACCGCTTATTAATTTTACTACACCGAATTGTCATTTTTTCAGAAAGTAATGAAATACATATAAAAAATATATATGTATAAAAAATCGTAAATAAAGTAATAAATTTTAACAACAAATGAATTAATTTCTGTGCAAAACACATGTATCACGTATATTCTTTAAACAGAAGGCGACTAGTCTGGGGGTGTATTGAAATTAATGAGCGGTACAGTATTGTTTTTTCGATTTGTTAATTTTATGTCACAGTCCCAAATGAAGGCTCATCTGTTATTCTTCCTGTTAATTATCGTAGTTTGTCAATCTTGATTTATTTAACATCCGTGCGTTGCCAGCCCTGCTGCCTACCCCTTGAATCCAACTAGCTGGATTCTCTTTCCTATTCCTTCAGGCATAGAGCACCTTTCGGTGACACAATGATGTATCTGGCACCCATAGGTTTCCGCATACTCGCGGAATTTCCCGAATTATAGTGGAGGTGGATTAGTATCGTATCGGTCATATTTGTGACGGGATCAGCCGGGTCGCTACGTGCAGCTAGAGAAATCCGAGTCTCGAGATAACGTCAAAATATATAAAGCTAACATGCTTTGGGCTTGTGCGGGAAATTACAAGTTTCATGTTACTTTGTATAAATACGTAGTTGCATATGCCCTGGCTATTGGCACTTGTGGCGATTTATCTGTGTAAATTTCTCCTTGCGTGCTTGCTTGCTTATGGATTC